>LPNX010410238.1:93371-198729 GCA_001517045.1 Pseudotsuga menziesii
CTTCAACAATCACTCCCAATCACGATATTTCTCTGCTCCTGGAATTCACCTCAGGTAGCAATGACTCCAGTAGCAGCTTCCTGCTCACTGCACCCAACCAAGTACAACCTCAGCTCTGATACCAAAATAAGAATTGGAGAAAGAGGAAGTGCAGAGCCAAAGGCTCGCACATACACACGAGAGGAGAAACACTCCACACTATTATATTATTGAATAAACATTACATTTATAGGTAAACCCAAACCAAACTAGATCCAAGAATAATGGATCAGATCCTATGAACTAGGAACTAACAAACCACTCATGCTATCAATAGAAGATACATTTCTACATTATCTCTAACACAATGTTGCCAAATATGGTTCTGTAAATTCACTCATGGACATTTATCCAAAAGTGAGAAAACATACATATTCATGAGATCATGACTCGAGAGCATATTATATAATTTTTATTTTAAAATAATTTCAGTGTGATCACCATGTCATCAAAACATGAATAAACTAGAAACCAAAATCCTAACACTTGTTCCCATAAAGCATTATTGGTTTGGTTCTGACTGAAAGGTTACTTTACTAGGTTGATCGAGGCCTTACTAGGCATGGCCGTACTACCTGAAAGGACCCTACATAGTACACACATTTTGTGTAAGTCCTTGAAGATACGGCGTTAATTCATGTTGGGTTATGGAGAGCTTGATAAGAAATATCACTAGCTCTCATTTTTTCACCATCCATCATGCAAAAGTCGATTGGCTTGTTGATCGACTATTTATTTTTATCATCCAATCCCCTAAGATAGCTCAAAGTTTCTAATAAATTGTATATTCCCACCCAATGACCCCTCCAATAATGAAGGGTTGATTTCGTTGGTTCCTGATGGTTTCAAGTTACGCGTAGGATAAAGGCTACCTAAAACGCCCCACTTTTTCGGTCATTTTTTCATTGAAACTGATTAAAAATTGACTTAAAAATTATAGTTTTTGCAATTTTGTGATTTGAACAATCATCCATTGTCATGCTAGACTAAATGGAAGATTCTAAAACCACCCAAATGATTGAAATTATGATTTAAACAACAAAAATTATAGTTTCATCCATTACTGATACGCTGGATTACTGATACGCTGGATTACGATGACTACAGGACGTTTTGGTTGTTCCATATATTGCTTCTTTAGAGTAAATACCGAATATCGAAGTCAATGTTAGATCAGGACAAAAGCTCTTTTTGAATGTTACATCAATACAATCGCATGTTACTATATATTATCCATAGAATGGTTCATGATTAGATGCCCTATTTGTGTTGAGTCGGTGACACACATTTAAATGTAGAAAACAATTGTCAGAATCATTTGATGCTCATTTATTGATTTTTTTGTTTAATTGAAGGAAAGATGTATTTTAATTTCATCTATTTGGTGCTTCAGGTAAGTGATGGTGAAGCAAAAAAATGGTGTGCTCAATGGGCATTTTAAGAAGCACTGGAAAAACTATGTAAAAACATGGTTCAATCAGCATGCTCGAAAGACGAGGAGATGCATTGGTAATGCCATAAAACATGGATTTTAAAATTTTTTATTGTTGAAAATGATACCCTTATCCAACATGTTCATTATCTCTTCAATACTGTCTTCTTACTTGAGTGTTTGACCATGTCTGTCCAGCTCGTAAAAAAAAAAGGCTGTGAAGATCTTTCCCTGCCCCACATATGGCCCTCTTCGACCAATTGCACACAGACAAACAAAAAAAATACAACATGAAGATTCATGCATGGAGGGGATTTTCACTTGAAGATTTGAAGGTGAGATTGTAGTTTCCATATTCAATTGTAGTGTAAAGATTAAAGAAATTTTTGTTTTGTTTTACATAAACTTTGTTAATCTTTGTAGATAGAACTTTTACTCATTATGTTTGTCCATAAACTATTATATCTTCTATTAATTAACATCATTTATTTTATGGCTTTGTCTTTTGCGGCCATTTGGTCTCTTCTTCATCACTTTGAGTGTTTTAAATCGTATATTCTTATGATCTTCAACTTATCGAGTGGGATGAGTTAGATAAATCTTGCTCTTGTATTAGATTGTGATTTGCGAGTGAGAACTTTGTTGGAATAAACTTTGGGTATCATAGAATGTATTTTATAAATGGTAGAAATGCATGCATCCAACACCTAGCTTTGGGGAATCTTTGTCCCCACCTTCTTCTATGTTCCTGCTTCTCAAGCTATCTTTGGAAGGGAGTGTGCACCCAGAACAATTCTTGTGTTCCTGAAATGATTTTGTGTGCTCCTGAAATGATTCCTTGTGTGAATTAGACCACTGAAAAAGAAATTAGAAATTGCTTGTAGTAAGAGGTAGCTTAGTAGATAGTATATTTATTTGTCTTTTTAGTTTAGAATATAGATTTGAGAACTTAAAATTATTTGTTATGATGGCCTATTATATGACAATTAAAGTTTGAACTTGTGATTGCATATTACAACTATTTGGTCATGATGCCCTATTTCATTTCATAGTCGATGTTATCTCTTACAGTTTGTTGATGACCAATGTTATCCGTTGAAACTTGAAAGTTGAAGGTTGATGTTATGGGTTGGTTGTTTGATGACAATGTAGTGAGTTTTAATTGCTAGATCTTTGATGTTATTTGTTTATTAAATGGTTGATCCTTTAATGATTATCATTAATCTACTACAAAGATCTTTTTTTTCCTATTTTCTACAACAGCATTCTGCATGTATTTTTTTCACCATTCTGCATGTATTTTTTTGAATATATAGGGGCACCAATATATATAAAAATATGTACTAGATAAAAAGGCTCCTTGAATAATTTACTCTTGGAGTTTTTTGGAAATTAGTGCTTTGCGTTCTAGCCTCTTTCTTTGTGGCCGTGCTTTGCTCTGGCTCCAGGTGTGAGGCATCATTGCACCATGCATGTTTCAATTTCATTATTCTTTTAGAATGGTTTTCTTTGTACATGGGAATTTATCATATTTGTTATCAAAGAAGGATTTTTGAAGGTCCCACAACCTGTTGTTTGTTCTTTTTACTTAGCCCCCTTCATTTTTTATATCTAACTATGATGTTTGACGCTTTGCATAGAAGGTGAGCTTACTTGCTTAGTTAATATATTAAACCGTATGGCTTAGAATTGGTTCAGTCTTGTTAGGAGGGCCATGGAAGGTTAAAATTTTGTTGTTTTCTCACATGTTCTTTAAAATTCACTAGCAATGATCTGTTATTTTGTCCCTTTTCAAAATAAACTTTCTTGTTAGTTTCAACCTAGTACAATTGTATAATGTTAGGCTAATAAGAACTGCTATATGATAGTGATGGAGTATATCTCATTCTTAAAGCCTGTTGTAATCTGAAGTGAAAATTTGTTAGTAAGAGTTTAATTCTATTCAAATTTGGTATAATTTTGAAGGGTTTGAATTGATATGGGTTGTATTTTAGTTAACTGGATATATAATTATTCCTCAGTTCTATAGTTGCTAAAGAGATATATACATAGGTAATGTTTTTCATTTTTATTCTTAGGAATGCTTAGTGTAACTTGTTCTACAGAATTCCTAAGAAATATACACCAACAATAGGTATTGCACTTGATCATCGCCGGAGAAATTGCTCCTTGGAGGGTCTTCAAACCAATGTTCAGCTGCTGAAAACATACAAAGCTAAGTTGGTTGTTTTCCCAAGGAGTGCTCGCAAGCCTAAGGTAGAATTTTTACTTGGATTTGATTTCATAATTTTAATTTTGAAACACTTTTATGATGGTGGTTGTTTTGATATTTAGGTTGGGCATAATAATTATCACATATCTATGTGTAGGAGGGTGATTCTAGTCCAGAGGAGCTGGCTACAGCTACTCAAGTTCAAGGAACATATATATATTCTAATTAGTCAAGAAAAACGATCATTCGAAATTATGAAGGTTACATATGAAATGAAAAACTTCAAAGCATATGGAAAATTGTGTGGAAAGAATGAACGAGTGGTTGGTTAGAGTTCGGATGAAGAAGGATGCAGAGGCAGAAAAAGATAAGAAAAAGTAGATGTCTGTTGTCAAAATGGATTGTTTCTGAAGTGGTTCTTTTGAACCTCTTTTTTTCTTCAATTTTCAGATGAGAAATGCAGTTTGTGCTACATAGGAAAATACAGGACAAGAACCATAGGGATTTTAAAAGGTAGAAAGATGCATTGCATTAAAATGAATGCTTTTATGGTATTGGTAACTTTATGCTTTATCCCTTGTTAAGTTTTCCCAACTTTACAAAATAATTTTCTGATTGTCTTCAGCTTGCACAACAAATTAAATGGAGGTAAAAGTGACCTGTTCTATTTGTTCTTTCCTTGGTTTTATAGGTTTTCCATATCTGTTCGTCTTTTATTTCTATAAAAAATATAAGGCTATCTTCCCTACCTATCTTTCTCTCTGAAAGGTATTTTTCCAAAATGTATATGTTGCAAAAATATGCAGTTCTTGCATAATCAATTATTCATGTAAACAAATAAAAATGGATTGAAATCGGGAATTTTCATCAATTCAGAAACTGCGTGTATTAGAGATATTCAAAATGTTGTGTTTTTGTGTGAGTGAAAACTGGTTGTAGATCTAACCCATAGGGAGATGCTCTGGTTTCTAGAACACACAGTAGCCTCACGCCTTGAGCTGGGTGTCATCCCCTGTCTGTCCATATTTTATATTCCTTAATTGCAATCTCATTTGTTGGTATCCTTTGCAATCATTGTCTTCTTTATAGATTGTAGTGCAGTGCTCAGCATTACTAAATAGTAAACTCTTGATTTTGCAATATCTTTAGAGACATTGTGCAACTGCCGGAACCCTCGATTATTCACTTGGATTTATTCACTTCTATCAGTTACCATTCTCATCCCGCTTTTGCATTCGTCATCTGTGTTACCTCATTTGTTGGTATCCTTATGCAATTGTTATCTGCTGGATACATTGGAGTGCAGTGTTTGCATTACTTAAAAAGTAAACCTGTGTTTCTGCATGTTTTCAAGAGTCACTGTGCAAATTCTGTAGTCATCGAATCCTGTATCTGTTGCCAATCATAGGCAGGGAGAGGAGGTAGAAGGTTTGGAGGGGCAAAGAAGAGGAAAGCAACATCAAGATGAAGCAGTGTGCAACATTTGTTCATTCTATGTTCATTCTATTTTCACACATGCATTATTACCTCTTGCATTTGTTTTCTTATATTTTCTAAATATTCATGAACATGTTTATTTGTGCACAAGTTAAGAGGAAAGATGTAATGATTAATAATGTCTATTTTGTTCCTTGTTTGAGAAAAATATTCTTTTGAAGCATAGCTATGAATTTCAGCAATGTAGGTGTTTTTATTGTTGATAGCAAGAAAAAGATGGCTGTTATGGGTGTGGAATGATAGGGTTTATTTTGGCTGTTAGAAGTTGGGAATGCAGTGTTAATTCAACAGAAAAATTGATTGCACCCAGAGAAACCAGGTGCTCTCAATTTTTCACTGAATGCATCCACCAAGGAAGGAACATCACATTTGATAAGTGATGTTTGTTGGAAGAGTGAGAGCCCTACAATGCTAGATGCTAATAGCCAAGGAACAATTAAAGTTATGGTACTTGCACCGTGAACCTCAAGTTTCTCATATAGTTCTTGAAGGTACTTCCTAGATAACAGAGTTCGAGAGAATTTTCAGAAATATTTAAACTAATATTCTTTCTGGAAACTAGCTCCTATGGATTTTTTGCTTGCCAAGAATATCAAGAAATGAGGTTGATGTGTGGATTATATGCAGCAATTTTCAATTTTCCAATATTTCTAGAGTCCCATGTGCTTCTGTGAATTTGTTGGTTTTTATTCACCCATCCAAAAATAAAACTCGGCTTAACAGGGAGCATGGACAGATGCCCGCTGAGTTGTACATATGCACAGATCGCTGCAATTTTAGAAGTGATAGTGGTTGAAAAGAATCTTATTACTTCTATAAGGAACATATTCAACATCCCTGAATTTCAGAATACTAAATTTCTTACGAGAAAGAAATTTACAAAGCATCAGAATGCATCTCAAAGTTTTTCCATGGAAGTTAATTTTCTGTTTCTGATGGAAGCATCAGAATACTAAATTACAGGGATGTTGTGAGAACTATTTATTTTCTTCTCAGTGGAACAGAGTTACAGGATGAAGAGTATGATGTTTCTTATTACGAGAAAGAAATTTACAATCAAGTCAGAAAAGGACAGTCGGTGAAGAGAAGGAAAGATATACCATAGGGACTTCAGGGATAGAGAAAAGAGCATGTCTGATGTATAAAGTCATAACAAGAAGCGGTTTATTGGAAAGCTTGAAATTTGCAGATTTTATAGGGCCCAAAAATGTTGGTAATACTACTCTCATAAATTCAATATTACTAGGAAATAACGTTAGAGGTGTGGTATTCACTACACACACCATAAATTCAAAGACGATATTTATATAGTTGATTTTCCTGGAACCTATGGGGGTGGATAGAGGGCTCATCAGTCCAAGATATGGGAAGAATATGAGCAGGTGCCAAACTTGTGCATGTTCGTGCTTAATTTTGGGAAGACATTTATCTAGTAGCAGAGACATTGCCTAGGATTGTTCGTTCCCGAATGTGCAGTAATATAATTCTGGTTATTAACAGGGTGGATTCAGTCCTGAATGGCTCAAAGAATTCTCTCGTCTGGGAAAAGTACAGCACGGAGAAAGTCGAGCAACTTAAAATATCAATAGCACAAGGCTCTGGTTTGCCAACAAATCGAGTCTTCTTCTCTGTCTCAAGAACGAGTGAAGGGTTAGAAGAAAGCGACACATAATGTTGAAGAACGACATTAAAAGCACAGTAAAAGGGTTTCTTTTGGGATTGAAGTAGTTCGCTGCTACATAGGAAACTTGGATAATTTTATAAACTTCACTGCTCTATCAAAGTTGAAACTTTTTCTCTCTTTTTTTGCATTTTTGGTTACTGCTGTGATTCCTAACTAGACTTCTACAAAACCGTCATAAATTTTCATCGAGACACTGCAATTTATTTGAATAGCTATGTTTTGTTAGAGGCATTTTATTAGCTATGTTTTGTTAGAAGTATTTTCATGAAGACACTGCATTTTAATTGAATACCCATGTTATCGTACCAGCTCCAATGCAACGAGCGTGATGGATATTTTCTGACGGATGATAATTCTTTCTTTATAGGATGGAATGGAATCTGCGGTGCACATTTTGTTCTAGACAGTTTCAGACCTGGCAGGTAAGCTAGCTCTATTAATTTTTATTAATAATTGTTTATTTAGTGTTTACTAAGTTGATTAGGGTTTCGATAATGTCAGTTTTTAGACCTGGCAGGTAAGCTAGCTCTATTAATTTCTATTAATAATTGTTTATTTAGTGTTTACTAAGTGGATTAGGGTTTCGATAATGTCAGTTTTTTTTATTTGGTGAAATCTGTTTTCTTAAGTTTTTATTTATTTTGTTTATTATTATTTTTAGGTTCTTATAAAATATTAATTTTTTTTTATATAATTTTTTTTAATTTAATATTAAATTGTTTAGTTCCATGTTTTATTGTTTTAATTATTTATTTTGTTATTATTATTAATAAAGTGTTAATGTTAAATCACTTAGTTTTGAATTAATATTAAATTGCTATATTTTATTGTTTGTAAAATGTCTTAAGTATAGTTTTTAGGTTAATAATTTTATTAAATATGTAGTTGTTTTTAATTAATGAATAGTTGGGTAATTTTTATACTATGGTTAGAATTGTTAATCATTTAGTATGTTAGGTATTTTTAATAAGATAGATAGAAGGTAAAAGAATTTTTTTATGGATAATTGTATTTATATTATTTTTAATATAATTTATGAAATTATGGTTATATTGTTACTTTTTTAGTGTATTGGGTATTTTTATTATAATATTTAGTTAGTTAATTATTTAGTGTATTAGGTAATTTTAAGTTCTTAAGGCATAGTTGTGAAATGTTTGTAATATTTAAAATACTATGGTTAGTAATGTTTGTTAATTAATTAGTATGTTAGGTAATTTTATTTGAAAATTTTTAAAATTTGTTGTCTTAGAAGTTTTAGACTAAAATTGAAGGGTTTAGAGTTTTTTCTAGGTTTTTTCAAGTTTTCTAGTTTTGTTTTTAAGAATTTCAATGAGAGGTTTCGAGGAGTCAAAAAGAATATGGTCACATTGAAAAGGACAAGCAAGAAGAGGCGTATATTAATCAGGTTATTGGTGTAGTCACACAAATGTGTGATTTCCTAGTAGAAGTTAAACAATCCCAAACTGGAGGAGCACCAATTCCTGTAGATTTTAGGTGCCCTTGTTCGCTAGAGCTTATGTCAGACCCAGTGATTGTTTCTTCTAGGAAAACATACGAGAGAACTTATATTCAATAGTGGCTTGACCAAGGTATGACAACATGTCCTAAAAACAGTTAGACCCTTATTCATACTAACATGATTCCCAACTATATTATAAAATCATTGATTGCAAATTGGTGCGATTCAAATAGTATTCCATTACTTGAACAAGCAAAGCTTACAACATGCACTCCATATCAAAGCCAAACCTTCCAAATAGGTCCAAGAAAAAGTAAGCGAGATAATTATATGCACTCTTGTTTATCTGAAAAATTCAATGCAGATGACACCTTGGGAAATCTTTTAGCTTCACAGTATATATCAAGCCACTTCTCAATTCCTAGAGAAGACCATGTGTCTAAGAACATACATATGGGGTTTTCTTCTGAAGTTAGTGAAGAACAAGGAAACTCAAGCACAAGAAGTGGATCTCTTATTGAAATTGGACATGAATTACAATCAATAAAAGAAAGTCTCAATAGAAATCATGGTCATGATCAACTTAAAGGCACAACTGAAATTCATCCCTTTCTAGTGCAATATCAAGCCTAGATGATGGGCAGGTGCCAACTACCGGAGGTGCTAATGCTCTTGAGGGACAGAGAGCATTGAGTGTTTTCTCTCATTATAGCAGTGATGTTTCTGAAGAGTTAACACCAACATAATAAGCTATTGGGCCTCAATATATAGGAAAAGAATATTTGACTAGATTACATGAAAGATCAAGGTGAGCTGGTTTTACTTTATTGAGGCGCCGACATGAAGACTGAAATGCTCTTCTTAGGATTACTAATGTCTCTCAAATATATTTTTTTGAAATAAAGTACCAAGAGAGAATTAAAAATGCCTTGAAAATAAACTCTGCAACCATTTCGAGCTCTGTACAAGTCCTATTTTCGCTTGAAAATAAAGGTATTTCCGAACTCAGGTTTCTTACAATCATTTTTCCAAGTTTTAGCATCATTATATAGTGTGTTGATGACTTAAAATTAAAACAAATCCCTCTTATTGCAATATGGTGTAAACAATGGTTATTTTGCATGAATATCATTGTATTCTCATTTAAGAATGTGTCTTCATGTCCTCTTATCATGGGGCATCTTAATGGAGTATGATTAAATATCAAACCTTAAACAAACATAATGGTTTCTAGGGAATAGTGATATTTGCAATCCCATTAAGCCAATTTCTTGAGTTTTGTTCAAAATTCCTAGAAAAGGTTTATGGATTTCATAACTTGCTTGATCATATATTGTGAACTTATACAATCTATCATCTTTTTCTGACCATTAGATACTCAAAGTTGTGTCTTGATCCTTTTGACCATTATAGAGGACTCTGTGAGTTAGGTTCCCAAATTCTTAAAGGGTGCTAGCTCAATGGAAGAGTGCCTTCATTACAAGAAGGAGTTTGGTGGTTCGATTCCTCCATGCCCTAATGATATTATAATATCGGTTAAAAACAACTAAATTAGTGACCAAAAAATAAGAGATAAGTGACCAAACAATGAGAGATACATGACCAAACTTTGTATATAAAATTACTAAAATCAACTAAATTAGTGACCAAAAAATGAGAGATGTGAAACTAGGAATTAAAAAGGATGCAACACGTGGCACTAATGATGAAGCCAAACATGGCATTGATATGGTAGCAAAATAAGACGCGAAACTAGGCATTAAAAAAGATGCAACATATGTCACTAATAATGAAGCCAAATATGGTGTTGATATGGTAGAAAAATAAGACATTACTTTGGATGCAAAACATGGCGCTACATCGGAAGCAAAATATGGTGCAACAATAGAAGAAATATTTGACATCATTTTGGTAGCAAAACACAACGCGAAAAAGGAAGCAAAAATTGGTGCAAATTTGGAAGCAAAAATTGACACATATTTGGAAGTAAAACATGGTGCAAAATGAGATACTAAAGTGGTAGCAAAAATGGATGCAATATTGGATGCTAACATGGTGCTATTAAGGATGCAAATATGACTCTAATGGAGATGCTATTTAAGAAGCAAATGCAGACACTCGCTAGGAAGCAAGATAGGACGTTATTTAGGAAGCAAACCTCGATGTTGTTTAGGAAGCAAAATTGGACGCTTCTAGAAGCAAGAAAATAGACGTTATTTTGGACGTCATAAAGGATGCTATATAGGAAGAAAAAAAAGACTTTTTTGAGACAATTTAAGTGTTTTTCATGACGCGTCCCATTTAGCGTTTAGTTTGGCCACTCAATGTAAAAAAAATTACACTAAAAAGGGACACTATTTCCATGATTTGTTGTAGTGATATTTGTAAACTCGTTGTTGAATCAACTCACTTGTTGGTAGATAATTTTGATTTGAATATAGATGAATCTTTATGTAAAAGGGAAGTTTATTTCTACCCGCCTCCTCAAGATTCTTGCTATTCAAACATAAGATTTTTTTTGGAATAGGGAGTGCTATGGATAACCTTGAACCTAAAAAATGAAGAGAACTCATATTAAAATCAGATCCTTATCATTTGATAAATAACATTTTGTTTAGGAATAATTCAGATGACATATTCCTTCGTTGTCTTGAGAAAGACGAATCTAGAACAGTCTTAAATGAGTTACACTCTGGTCCTTTTGGTGGTCATTTCGGAGGTGAAACTGCTACAGACAAAATAATTAGGGGTATTAACTATTGGAATACCTTATTTAGAGATTCCTATGCATATGTAAGAAAATTCCAATACTATCAAACAGATACTGGAAGAGTTAGAACACCTGCTTTCCCACTAGAACCAGTTTCCATTGAAAGGTCACTTTTGCAATGGGGTATGGATATAGTTGGGCCAATCAATCCACCTCCCTATTTGAAACATAAGTATATCATCACAACCACCAATTATTTTACCTGGTAGACGGAAGCAACACTGTTATGTGTAGTTAACACCAATAAAGTTGTCATTTTTCTAGAATCTTCTATTATTACTAGGTTTGGTGTACCTGATTCTTTAGTCTTTGATAACCCTTCTTATATTTTTTCTGTTGAACTAAAAAAAAATTATTTAGAGAAGGGTATCATAGTTAGATATTTTGCAATTTATTACCCTCAGGGTAATGGCCTAGCTGATTCCACGAACAAGAATTTGTTGAAAATTCTGAAAATAACTATTGGCACACATCACCGAAATTGGCATATTTCCTTACATAATGCACTCTAGCAAGACAGAGTAACTCCAAAACCTGCCATAGGAAACTCACCTTTCTTTCTAGTTTATGGTAGTGAAGTTATTTTACCTCCTAATGTTTTCTTACCATCTCTATAGTTGGCACAATCCATTTAGGATGTAAACTGTTTCGTTATGGATGTTGTATAGGATTATGCACCTTATAACCTAAGGTCTGGGGTTACCAACATACTCAATTAACTTGCAGACAATTGAATCTAGAGTGTAGTAAAGGAAATAGGAGGATGGGAAAGACTCACCCGATGCAAGACAGTTGATCCTAGCTTGTTCTCTTTCGCTCTGCTTCTCCTCTAAGGTCTTTAGGGATGCTTTCTCCTTCACCTGTCAAGATTCAGTCCTCCAAATACAAGATGATTCATATATATAAACAGGTTAGATAAATCATATACAAGATGATGAAACATAAACATTTATCAAACCACAATACATGAAATACATTCAAGGCACATATGGAAGAAGGATTCTCTTTATTAACAATAATGAGGAAGTTCAGATTACAACCCAACGCCTGAGACAAGGACTCCTCTGCAACCAAAGGATTCTGAGTTCCACTGCTCCAAAGACTTATGTATAAACTCCTCCAGCATAACTTTGCTCACCAAGTGTATCTTTTAACACCCTCCCCAAGGCCTGTATTTATACATGATGAAATAAGGCAGTTTCGAAGGTTGAGGAGGTTGAGACAGTTTAGGAGATTAAGGTAAATGGATTAACTAATCTCAAGTAATCGCGTGTTTTTATTTTTAATGTCAAAGGGACATATCCACGGGTATCAGGACCAACAACTCGCGTATGATCCATGAGTTGCTATAAGAGAAACCCGCGTATACATCTATCCGCGACTTGCAACAACCGACACTCGCGTATGATCCGCGAGTTGCATATATATAGGGTCGCGGATATGACTTGACATAGTTAAAAAGTCAAAGTAACCAGCTGGATGGGTGAGGAATTTATTTTGTAATAAGCCCATCTATAGTGTTTTGGGTAACCCTCAATCCATAGATGTCCTTTTGTGTGCCAACATGAGGGATGGCGGCACTCGGACGGAGAGGTGCCATTTAGGTGGATAACATATGCCCCCTAATGTGTGAGGTCAAAGGGAAATGATGGCCGAAATACATTATAATCTTTATCTTTGGAGAACTCATAAATCCAATGGAGCAAAGAGAGTACCTGAAACAAATACATAGTAATGTCATATACAAAGTTACATCTGAGGATGCTATGTTCAATTTACTGGAACACTATCTCTTTTACAATATTTGAGTATATCATATGATATGGGTATAAAACCACATATATTACAAAGGTGGATCGAAGCCACAATATACAATGATGAGTCTTCAAATATCTGGAAGCTGTGTAGAGGAATAGAACATAATCTTGCGCAACTTAGTCCATAGGTGAGGAACTAAGGTCTTCATAAAAGATCCCAAAGAACCAGTACAATCCAAGCCATGTGAATAAGGGTAAGCTGAAGTTGAACATGGAAATGATTCAACAGTTTGTCAATCAATAGATGATAAGCAACAATTGAAGCAAAGGAATTCACCAATGATGAAAGTGAATCCTGAGGTACCATCGTCAAAACTCTAGGTCTTCGTCATCAGGAAGTGTTGAAATGGAACCATGCTGTGATAAGGAAGGCAATAGATCCTCCAACGGATCACAAGAGTGACTAGGAACTGGGCAAAAGAAGGGAGACACAAATAGATAACAGATATAACAATGATGGGATTAGGCTATAGATCAGACACTGAGTAGAGTCCTTGAACAGTGAGCACAACACAGAGATGACCCAAGGCAGCGTATAAGATAGAACAACTAGACTTATCTGTCATGTAGGAGACATGATCAGATTCCCCAGGTATAATGGACAAGCGGAGGAGTAAGAAACTCAAAGTGATAGTTGAACAAAAGTGGACACTGAAACATGGATATCGGAAAACAAAGAGTGCTATGTTCAAGGATGACATGCTGCCATTACTGAAAACAAGAGAAAACTTCTTCCTTACCTTCCCTGTTAAATTTTAACGAGTCCAGGAAAGTTAACTCGGTTCCCTCTTCATTTTTTAGCAAGCTTGAAGAGATGGGAAAATAATGCTTGATAGTGTCACTGATTCATGGATTTAATGAGCCCGAACTAGTACATGCTCAGTCAGTGTTTTCACATTTAGAGAGTCTGAAAATGCCAAAGAAGACTCCAAGGGGGTCCTTTTTCATCTAATTTAGTCTACTGAGGCCGAAAAAGTATAAAACAAACCACAGAAGAACTCTCTTAACTTTCGAAGAATAAAAGGTGAACCTTTTTTGTACTTAGTCAGGGAGGTCCGAAAAAGGTTAAATTACCACCTACCCAACGCTCCTTCCAGAACAGCATAAAATAGCTTGAGTTTTACGAGTGTGAAGGAAAACAAGATCACTCGGAAAGATCCATTTTGTTACGAGAAATGGGGCTTACAAAAATAAACTCGTTGCTTTGTTCTTAAGTGTTTAACGAGCATGAGAAAGACACAAAGTACACTTGAAATATTTTTCATGTTTGGGTCCAGAGCACGAAAAAGAGAAAACTAAGCTCAAACCGGGTGTTCCTTTTCCGTAAATTTAGTCCCTCAGGTCCGGAAAAGTGATAAACCTATGCCTGAGAATAATCTTCTCAATTCAAAAGAAAAGAGAGGGATCCTTTCTCGTATTATTCCGCATGGTCCGAGAAAGAGATAACCTACCACCAATGCAGATCCCATTCAGATATTCTTAACGAGCTTGAACGGATGAGATAACTCGGCAGTCAAATCTGTTTTGAAGGAATCATACCTGGGACTAAAGAAACTCCATAAGGGCGGGGAGTCCTATAAAGGGATAGCTTGTAAAAAGAGATTCAAAAGAAGCTCTATTTGGCATGAAAAATAGCTAAGAGGATACCCCTGAACCTGGAACAGTGGCGGCATGAGTACCAAAGAATGACAAAGGAATATAAGAAGGATACTCATGAAAGAAGGGTCTTAGCCACGGAAGAACAATGGTAAAGACAAGGGACTAATGGCTTAGAATACCATAGTTCGTGGCAAAATGTTGAATGCTAAGGTTAATGTGGAGTGAAAAGATGCCACCATATATTGGAAATAACAAAACCACCCTATGGAAGCAACAACACTTTGTAAGAAGTGATAAACCTGTTCCAAGGCACAAAAAGTATGGTATTAGTTGATTGACATTTCAAACTATAGAAAAGGACCCACTTTATGAAATATAATTTCTATAAATAGGTTGAAAATTAAAACAAATCTCACCATTTGAACTTTTGAGCCATAAAAAGCAAGTTTACCCTCTACCTTTGATCGATCATTGTGAACAATTAGACCGACGAAATCGAAATCCGCCATCTGCACGTAAGCCTACACCCTAAACTCTTCAATTTGATCGAAGCAAATGTTAAGTTTAAGTGTGAATTCAATATTTAACAGCATCCTAAACTGTAGCAGTGTGCATCCGCGGGTTGCTGATATGGAAACTCGCGGATACACGTTATATCCGCGGGTTGCCTAACTAGATAGCTGCGAATGGTACGCGACCTGTCTAAATAGACAGTCACGGATACTGCGTGGAGGACAAAAGCTTAAATATCTTCAAAATTTTTTGAATTTTGATATGGAAATACTGAATCCAATTGCTTATATTTGCTAGGTAAAATATGGTTCTGGAATGGAGGGAAAGGGAGCATGAAATAATGGATCAAACGACGCTCCAAAGTGCGCCCACCATATAGGTATTGAGGACCAGTGGGCTACTGAAATTGTTTTGCACATCACCCATGCGGGCCAATGTCCGCATACTTGAGTTCATGATCAATTATTGGGATCATGATATGGGGATGTTCAATCTACAAGGTGAAACCTTAGAGCTTACCGTGGAAGACATATATTTCATTACCGGGTTGTCATGACGAGGAGCACCGGTGAACTTGGAGGGAACTGGCAGGGGCGGTGACCCCTTAAGTGTCCAAAACTATGTAGACATATTCTGTACACCAGGTACTCAAAGAAGAGGAACCAATGTTCCAATTGCAGATATCCAAGATTTTACTCTCTAGGTATTAGCTAGTACCATTGTGAGACTTTCAGGATCAACATCTTTACATTTGGCCACCAGGAATCAAATGAGGGTGGCAGTTGATTGTTTTAGAGGTGCTCTCTATGATTAGTGCTTGGGAGTTGCCCCCATTATGAGGAAACACCTATCCGACTGCAAGAGAGGAAGACACAAGAATTTTGGCTATGCAAGCATATTAGTGGCGTTCTTCTTCTTCGAGAGTACCAGCACTAAGCCCCGCTATACCTTTACCGATCAGATCTCCACGTCAGCCAAGGCTGAGCAGGTGGGGAGACATCTTCTTCTGTCAAGGAGGAGGGGACTCAGTACACAGTGTCTATGATGATGACTTCTACACATGGTGGGAACGACAGCTTCTAGCATTGGAGCAGTTTCCATATGCCAGAATGGACTTTCGAGGTGACTCCGACCTTGTCCTCCCTCCAGGAGGAGCATGGGGTGAGCTAGGTAAGTAATTTTTAATTTTTTATCATTTTCAAATTTTTATGAATTTTTCAATGATAGATATATACATATGTACAAGTCTTAACCCTATTCATGTGTCAAAATGCAAATATTGGACCGGTCTGCCCTGAAGGGTACCCTTGCATGTTTGTTCGTCCTGTCGTGGGCGAGGATCCAGGAGTGATCAGGGTACTAGAGGGGAAGCTGGCCAGGCTAACCCAACGAGTACCTACGATGCAGATTGAGCATATCCCTACATCCATGCAGGAGTTTGTTGTGGGGGTTCCACCAGTTTGGCTACATCTTTTCAGACGAGTAGTTAGAGCAGTGCTCATATACATAGATGCGGTGGAGGCTGCCAGAGCCAAGGATGCTGAGGAAGCCAGAGTGCAGAGGGACCATGGGGACCGAGGAGGTCCTAGTGGCCAGGGCGTCCCTGCGTAGTTCTAGGGAATTTTGATGGACTATGATCCACATTTTTGTACATTGTGTATATGACGGGATCTAAGGATCAGACTTGACCTATCTACAGATAGATATTTTACATATATATATATATATATTGATGTTTGTTGTCAGTTTATTTACAAATGTTTTTCATATGTCTGCTGAATATTTTTATAAAATGTGTGTGAGATGCCAATCCAAAATGTAATTTGCATATGCATCAGTCAATGAATTTTGGTTTCGTGGAATATGATTGAAAGTAATAACCTCAAAATGTCTTTCCAATAAATGAATTTGCATGAACTGACGTAATAAGATAGGATTTTGTACCTGATAAGCTCGATTGAGCTGGGAAACCACCAACTGAGAGTCCAAACGGACCTCAAGCTGGGTAATGCCATGTGACAAAGCATCCCATAGGAGCTCAATGACAGCCCTATACTCAGCAACATTATTAGAATCAGGACCTAGACAAGCACCTCCCGCGACAACAAGCTGTCCTGAGGGAGAATAGATAACCCATGCTGCCGAAGCTAGGTTACAAGTATGACGGTTGGCGCCATTAGCGAACCCTATATACCATTTGGAGACATCTGCAACAACCAGCAGATATATATAAAAAACAAAACAGACAACCTAATGTACATAGAAATACATTCAATAAAAATACAAGAAAAAGTGCTAAGCCTAAGCATAGTACTTCTTCAGGTAGAGCCCATTTCTAGGCTCATGAAGCTTATTCCCATCAAAATCAACTAGCTCATATGCACCCTTACTTAATAATTTCGACACGACATAGGGTCCTAACCACATAGCCTTGAATTTTCCTGCCCCCAAAGGTTCTTTATCTTGGTCCCAAAAGACAAGTTCCCCTTCAGAAAAAACCCTAGGTTTGACCGATTTATCATACTGAGATTTAACCCTATTTTTATGAGCCTGATTAGCAGTCAGTGCATCTCTAAGCTTTTCATCAAGGTGTTCTAAATGTACCAGACGTTCCTCAAGCTCAGTCGTATCAGGTAACACATGAATAGCTATCTGAAGAGACGGGATTTCACATTCGATTAGAGTAACTGCTTCCACACCATGAACGAGTTGGAAAGGGGAGAAACCCGTAGCAGTATTGCGTTGGTTCGATAGGCCCAAAGAGCAGGATATAACATGATGTGCCAATTAGAGTGAGCTGCATCAATTGTCCATTTAAGGATAGTTTTTAAAGTCTTGTTGACAGCCTCAACCTGACCGTTTGCTTGCGGATAGTATGGAGAAGAATGTTCTTGTCTAAATCCGAGCATGGTAGTCAGTTTCATCATCATGTTATTTTGAAAATGACTACCATGGTTAGTGACAATCACTTTGGGTATACCGAACCATGCAATAATCTGATTGAATACAAAGAAAGATGTTGTTTCCCCGTCAGCTTTGAAAGTAGGCATTTCCTCTACCCATTTCGTAAAATAGTCAACAGCGACAATGATGTATTTATGCGCCCCAGCCAAGGCTGGGTTGCATGTCACGTAATCAATCCCCCATTTCATGAAGGGGCCTACCGAGACAATGGTAAATAACGGAGCAGGATGTGACCGCATTTTCCTGGTGTAAAGCTGACACGGATGACAGCGCTTCACTGCTTCCACACAATCTTTAAAGATCGTGGGCCAGAAATAGCCGGCACGCAATATCTTATGGGCTGTTGCTAACCTAGATAAATGACCCCCACATGCTCCGCTATGGGAATCATTTAGGACAATCTCTGCTTCCTCATGAGTAAGGCAATGACGCAACAAAGAATCTACCCCTCGTCGATATAATGTATCTCCTATAATGAGGTAGTTCTTGGCATGAAGGAGTAACTTGCGTCGTTCCTCCCTAGAGGAAGCTGCGGGATACTTCAAATTCTGGAGATATATAAGAATATCTCCGTACCAAGGATCAGAGGTGGATATCAGGAAGATGTGCTCATCTGGGAATGAGTCATCTTCAACCACTACATCTTCTTCAGTAGGAAATTCTGCTATCAGCTCAGCAAAAACTAAGGACTTCTTAGACTTAGTGGACTGGAAATCCAAGTCAAACTCTTGGAGAATGACTATCCACTTGTTAAATTCCCCCCCAACAATCCGTCGGGATAAAACATATTGGAACAGATTTACATCCACCACTACTGTGGTGGTCCTCAGTAAAATGTAGTGACGTAACCTCTGTACAGCATAAACTGTTGCTAAGGCTAATTTCTCGACATGGGAGTATCTAAGCTCAGGTCCTACCAAGGCATGGATAATATAGTAGATGACATGCTCAATAAGCTTATCGTCTTCCTGGACTATTACTACCCCAATGGTCGACTCCAACGTGGCCAGATATAATATAAAATCCCTAGAATAATCTGGTGGACGTAATAAAGGTGCCGACAGCAAAGCTTTTTTCAATGCCTCAAATGCAAGTTGTGTGGTTTCATCCCATACAAATGGGGTGTCCTGTTTGAGCAGGCGCATGAAACCCTTAGTGATCTTGGCATAATTAACAATACAACGTCGAAGAAAGTTAGACTTTCCTTGCAGGCTTTGAATTTTCCTGAGAGAATGAGGAGGAGGAAGATTTACAATGGCCTCAACTTTCAATGGATCCACCTGGATGCCTCTACTAGAGACAATGAATCCGAGTAATCTTCCTGAATCGATGCAAAAAACAAAATTGTGGGGATTCAAGTGAATTTTATAATATCTGCATCTTTCAAATATCAACCGTAAATGATCTGGATGTTGGATCCTCTTACAAAAATGTGCGGGCAGATCATCAAGGTATGGTTCGACAATGGCTTTAATGTCATGAAAAGCAAAGTTCATAGCCCGTTGAAAGGTAGCCCCAACATTTTTCAATCCAAAGGGCATTTTCTTATATGCAAATGTACCCCAAGGGAAAATGAAAGCAGTTTTATGTTGGTCTTCCGGTTTGATTTGGATTTAATTGTAGCCGGAGAAACCATCCTTAAACGAAAACACCTCACTTCCCGCACATGCATCTATGATCTAGTCTATAAATGGTGTGGAATAGTTGTCCTTAGGACAGGCTTTATTGAGATCTCTAAAGTCTGTACAAATGCAGATAGTCCCTTGCTTTTTATCAACAGGAATAGGGTTGGACACCCATTCAGTCAAAGCTATGGGATATATAAAACCAGCTTTCAACAGATTTTCAACTTCTGCCTTCACAGCCACCGCTTTACGCGGGTTCATGGGTCTTAATTTTTGCCGAATTAGCTTGGCATCAGGATATGTCCAGATTTCATGTTCAACAATCGATGGATCTATGCCTGGCATCTTCTCATATGACCAGGCAAAGACATCGCGGAATTCCTTAAAAAGGGCAGTATAGATGGCAATCTCTTCAGGAGAGAAGTTTTCACCTATATATATGTTTTCCACGACATCAGGGTTTACAGAGATGTTAATAGGTATAGTGGCGGAAATATTTGCCATATTCCCCTCAGCAAACATTCCTTCCCTAGGCAAGGGATTGATAGGTATATCAACATCTTCTAACAGTCTCACTCGAAACTCTTGGTTTTCTATTCTGCTTAGTTTTGGAAGAAAATAGGATCGATGATGAAGATCCTCACAAATCTTATCACGTCCACTCATGGCTTCCAGAATAGCTTCATCAGAAGGTAAAACTGTGTCTAAACAATCTATGGAAAGCGAAGAGTTTTTCGTCCATGCGGGAAAATAGACTTCTTCCAGATCGTCCGAGAATGTTAGAGGATCTGGAATGGGATCAATAGTGGCTTGAGTGATGGCTTGATAAGCTACCTCCACTGCCGATAAGGGAACTTCCGGTTCATGGGGAGTTGGGAAAACCCAAGGATCAGTCCTATCAACAACCATAGAGATGGACTTCTCCACACTAGTGGAACCAATGTAATTAACTAGGGCTAGAAGATCAAATGTGCCCATCAGTGATGTGTACATTCCATCCCCCAAGCTCTGTGCAGCAGGTTTAACCTGATCAACCAATGGAACAGCGGACTCATTAGACTCTAAACGACCTTTTCGGGTAAAATCAAGTTGATCAATAGTAACCAACTTTCCTCATGTGGAAAAACCACTACACGAAGAACGGCCGACGCAATAGCGGACATCGCATAAGTCCAACTTCTTCCCAGAAGTAGATTGTAGTCCAAAGGAGCATCAATCACTTCTAATTCACCAGACACTGCTTTGCCTGCTAACTTAATCTCAAAATCCGGTAGGATACCATGCGGATGGAAGGATCGTCCATCAAAAGCAGTAAGCAAAGTGTTTGATGGGACCAGCTTTGGGGATCCAAGAGCTTTCCAACAGGTCAAGGACATAACACATGTTGTTGATTGCATGGGCAGACCCGGGTTTACTATCATTAATCAACAATACCCAAAACTCACTGGCCCTTTCGGCAACAGACCACAAAGCGATCTGAAGTCTCACCCGAAGTGAATCTCATGGGTTGGCCAAGACTCAAGTTTCTTGGACCAGGTTCTGCGCATCCTACTTATCTTCTCTTTCTCCTGCACACGTCACTAGACCACTAGCTCGGTGCGTTGCACATTCCCTTTTACTCGCAGCACTTTTACTTATGCAAAGCCTATCCCTGCGCAAGTCGCACGATTTCCTCTCGCGTCGCACAACTTCCACTTACTCGCGACATTCCAATCCTTACCACATCTCTGCGCACCGCGGAATACCCATCTTCTCTCAACGCTAAGCCCTCAGGTCGCAGTATCTCGCATCGCAGCTCCTCTGCCGATGCGATATCGCCTCTCTGCGATATCTCACCACTACGACTTTGCGCTCTTAACGTTGATTGCGTCGATGTGCGACTCTCTACTTCTCAGGAGTCTATTGCGAGTAACTGGTAATTAGTGACAGATGTGAAAGAGTCCTTAACCAACCTACTGCAATACTTCGACTTATCCTTAGCCTCTTGCAATATTATGAACGAAACAATACATACATTCATCTACTGCCACTATCATTTCATACATAATAACTAGTAACAATAAGCAAATACAATCACATCCATTCAACACATAACACGCAGATTTAACGTGGTTCACCCCCAGGATGGGAGCTACGTCCACCAAACTGTGCTTCTATTATATATTTTGAGGGAAGTTAGCACAGTTCGTTGCACTACAAATGCAGCGCAAGGTCTCTCCTAGATCTCTGATCTTCTCTCTATACCCCTTCCCTCTCTGTTCTCTCTGCAAATGATTACATACAGACTCAAATGACTCACAGACGACTAAGTGTCTGGATCGTTACAACGCAGTCTGTCTGACTGATTCCTGAATCTACAAAACTATCAACTGACCGACTATCTACTGATTGATTAGCTACCCAACCAACCCTTTACAATACAAAAATGCAAGCTTTTATAGGCAGCCCGAAGGTCGTGCCATTACAACACTGTGGGCCTGTCCCAACAGTAAACCCATACCCTAAATAGTGACAGTCGGTCCTCTCTGTCCTTGAGGTAGCCGCTTCCCGTCACACCATAGCTCTCTGCAGTCTTCCATGCTTCTCGGCACTGACCATGGGTACTGTGTACCGCTTCTCCTTCTGTCCTTCGCCTTCAATGCTTGAGCCTTGTTGCTCCTTCTTCTTTATGAGGGTCGATGAGCCCTCCTGTCTTCCGCCGCTGCCTTCAATGCAGTGGTTGAGCTTTCTTCTCTCGGCCGCTCTGGTACCGTTTCCTTCTTGAATCTTCTAACCCAAAAGTCATAGTTTCTGGCTCTGCTCTCCAGATGGAAACGTGCTACACCGTCGTAGCTCTGCCCTGTCCTTTTTCCTCCAAAACTTCTCTCTTTCCGCCAAAATTAGCAGCTTCTTCTGTAGTTGCGGGATCCTGCTCCAACAGTCCCCTAACACTTACTTGTGGCTCGCCCCGAGCCACTACCAGCAGGTGTCTCCTGTTGTAGCTTCTCCTTCGCCTCCTGCGAAGTGTTCTGCAACTTACCCCGAAGTTCTGCAACTTCATTCTTCATCACCTCGGCACGCTCTTGTGCCGAATCAAGCAAGGTTTGATTGATATGGGAGTCCTCTGTTTGATCAGCTTGCTCACGGACGGTAGTGAACTCCTTCACCTTTTGCTCCACTGTGTCGACTAATTCGGTGATTTGCTCCTGGAAGGGTTGAAGCAGGTCGGTTATGTACAGCTCCTTTGTTCTCAACTGCTGGGCTTCCTGCTGTAATTGGTTCATCTCCTTTGTCTTTTTCATCCTTTGAAGAGCTTCTAAGCTCTTCATCTCTTCTTTCATTGCCATCGTGGTGTTCTCTATCACCTGGATGTTCCGCTGGATGTCCACTCGCTGAGGTGGCTCATCTAGCTCGGACCATGCGCTCATCGCATCAGTCAGTACTGTTGTTGCTTCGTTGATGCGGGACTGCATCTGTGCAGCGGTGAGTCTAAAAGCGTCGATTCTCGCTCTCTGTTCTACCTGGGAGGTATCCCGTGCGCGAGCCTCCAGCTCAGCGATATGGGCATCGTGATCTGCCTTCATCTTAGCCACTTCTTCGTCCATTTTAATAACGGTATCCTCCATAGCCTTTGCTCTGTTGGCTACTTTCCTTAACTTTTGGGACGTATCTTCCGCGAACTCAATGTTACAGCTGGGTAATTCTAAAGCAATGTTCTGCAGCAGCTGAGAGAGTGCCTGATCCCTTTCTTGATATGCTTCGAGCTCACCAACCTTCTTCTGATAGCTGGTAGCCAGTGCTGCATTCTTTTGCTTTAGCAACGCATTCTGCTTATAAGTTGCAAGCTCTCGGGTCCGGAGTTCTGCGCTTATTTGCTGTTCAATCATCTGCAACTGCTTAGTATGGAATTCCACCAGGTTGACCTCAATAGGTTGGTCAAACTGCGCTGGTGGATCTTTCATCGTCGCAGGGAATCGGATGCTCCCTGGTGGAATCAACACAGTATTGAGTCGATCTTTTGCTAGACCGTCCTCTCGGGCTATCGACAATGTCGATGCGTCTCTGGCGGTTGCATTAGCCGATGGGATGTGCACCGCAGCAGTATTCTCTGTAAGTACTTTTAAGTCTTGCTGCTGCTTTTCGACTGCGCTCTGTATTTTCTCCTGCTGTTCCCTCATCGCATCCAATGTGTCCTTTAGTTCGTCAGATGTTCTTGTTGCAATGAGTTCGAAATCCTCGTCTGTTAATGTGGCCTTGGAAGGTGGCTTTGTGGCCTTGTGTTTTTTCTTCTTCTTGGGAGTGGCCACCTCTGTTGGCCCTTCTGCTGGTTTTTTCCTTTTTACTCCTGGTAGCGGTGCGTCCGCCGTTCCTGCTGCTTGGGTGTCCATTTTGTCTTTGCCTTTTTCCGCTGGGTCTGTCTCCGCAGAGCCTGTTGGCAGTGGTGTGGTGTCTTCATACTCTCGCTGCCATTGGTCATCAAAACCTATGATGACACTCTCAACATCCTGTGCTGTCATCCTGAACCATCCAGGAGCCCAATCATCCCTTATTGTCCTCTTCGGCCGTAGATAGATTCTATGGCTGTCTGCCATAAAATTGAGCTGGCTATCATACAGGTCGACGGTCTCTGTGCTGAGCCGTGGTAATTCCTCGATAGTTGCCTTCAGCATTGCATAGTATTCATGGAATACCATCGAATTGACGTGTTTCCTTGCTGGGCTGTTTGTGTCCCATAAACTAGTATAGCGGAAACCCCTGGGCGCTCCTCCTGGAATCTACGGAAATTGGGTATTGGGGGGCTCCTTCCAGCCTACGAATGCACATAGAATAATTAACCAAGAAAAGTGGAAGGCGTGGTTTGCCTGATCTTAGGCTGCCAAACAATATTCCTGAAGCATATTTAATAGAAACAAGGACCAGTTAAACTGTTCTCCCTCTGTGACTTGTATAGCTAGGCTAATCACAGATCCTGTAACTTCCTTCGGTCGGACTTTGGTTAGCAATCTGCCTGCCAGTAGGCTGGCTGTAAATCTGAGGGTCTCGTTTTCGATACTGGTGATATCATAAGCCCTGCCTCCTCTTTGTAACTTGTATTTCTTTACTAAGGCCGGTGGTAACTTTGAATCCTTGGCCTTTCCTGATATCTGTAAGTCGGGGATTTTACCAGTTTTAGACAGCCCGGTGATGCGGTGGATCAAATCGATGTTAAGGTCGACCTTTCGGCCTAGCCAGAGATAGCCCCCGTGTAGACACGAAAGTAGGACACGTACCACAGCGTTGACCTCTGCACTACATCCAAAGTGGGGTAACCTCAACAGGTTGAGCAGACCGGTGGGCTCGAGAACCTGGACATGTGGCATGGGAACCAATTCCTCTCTTGCTGTCCTCGGGTTCTGCTCATGTCTAAGATACTGGTCTAATTTGAAGTGAGGGTATGTCTTACCATCTGCTAGATTGTAATCTATGAATTTAACAGCAGCAGCATATCCCACAAGGTCACCATTTTCCTTAACTCGAGGATCTATTGGTGGGATAGGGACAACAAGCTTACCGGTCTTGGAGAGCTTGACCTCTGGAGCGCCTTCAACTCGAGGGAAGAGGTAGTCTGCTCCATTCACTATGTCTTCGTCCTGCCCCAAACTGAACTCCTCTGGGAGCTGAGACTGGCTCCTTGTCTGTGGTGGTGGTCTGGTCTGTGAAGAACCCGGTTGAACATTCCTAACTGGTGTTGTCGTGGGAGCTGCCAGGCCTGTACGCTTGAATCTTTGCAGCAGCGCGTCTAGTGGTTCGTCCTCGACCAGGAACCAGTTGGTATGAGGTGGCGGGTTTGCAATGGCTGCAATATCTAGGAAACTCTTTAGTTGATAATGGGATGGGCTCTGTATAAGGAAGACTGAGTTGGCATACTACAGTTTTTGGCTGTGTGAAAATGTAGTCCTTCCAATGAATAATGTCTGCTTTTTATGTCATGGATGATAGTCCCGGACGCAACGGTCATCTAGACTGAGCTCGTTGGTCATATTAATTGCATGGACAAGACCACACCGGTTACCCGATCCTTAATAAATGCAAAAATCCGATCAAATTTCCCTCGAAGTATGTGTACCGGCGCTAGTCTCGTCGAAGATTTTGCCAAATCTAGAAACTTAATGAGGCCTGCCGCCAAATCTACGGTACTGGATACCGGTCATTTCCTCTTTAACTGCCTGTCAGACCGTGACTTGACGGTCCACTATGAGTTTCCAAACTGGACACGTGGTACGGTGACACGTGGCATTGCTGCGATGTAACCTCCTTGTCACCTGCGCAATTTTTTTTTTTTTTTTGAATCGCGCTGGTGCGATTCCTTCTGACTAGGCTGTCTGCCGGTGTAGACTAGTTCCTGGTGCGGTGCCTCCTTTCAACTACACTGGGCATCTGCACTTCTGTACACTGTTCATGCTAGGATGGAGAGGGGGGAAGGTTGTCACTGTAGAGCTTAAGCCTACTGCCATTAATCCATGTGGGAAGAAGCTCCCCGTTCAACTGACTAAGTTGAACAGCACCTCCTTCTGTGACTTGCTGTATCTAATATGGCCCCAGCCAATGTGTTTTGAACTTCCCTGGAAACTTCAGAAATTTGCTGTCATATAGTAGCACTAGGTCTCCGACCTGGAAAGTCTTATTCTTAATGTGTCTATCATGCCAGGCTTTTTCTCGTGCTTTCTGCACTGTCTGATGGAATCCGGCGATAAAACTGTCTTCTTCCAAGGTAAGTAGCTGTGCTAACCGTTCTTCGACCGTGGCTATATCAGTCATCCCGGTAATTTGAGCGACTCTTAAGCTAGGAAGAATATACTCCATAGGCATAACGGCCTCCTGGCCATATACCAAGCTGAAAGGTGTGTGTCCCTTAAGTTTCTTGCATGTGGTCCTGTATGCCCACAGCACAGCATTAACTCTGAGGTCCCAGTCGTTCCTTTGGTTATTGCAGATCTTCGTAAGAGCGTTTTCTAAAATCTTATTGAAGGCCTCCACCGTTCCATTAGCTTGTGGGTGGTAGGGAGTGCTCTTATAGTGCTGAATCTGGAATTCTTCTGTCAATGCCTCAATAGTGCTGTTTAAGAAGTGTGTGCCTTGATCACTCATCAAAATTACTGGGCATCCAAACCTGCAGATGATGTTTTCAAAAAGGAACTGGGCAGCTGTAGCGGCATCACAATTTCTTACTGCCTTGGCTTCTGCCCATCTGGTAAGGTACTCTGTTCCGGTGATGATGTATCTCGCACCTGTGCGCTTTCCAGGTGGGTTGATTGGTCCCACAAAATCAATAGCCCATTTGTCAAATGCGCGCAGTGTGACCTGCAGTCGCAGCGGCATTTCATCGCGGCGCGAGGGTTTTCCTACCCTTTGGCAAATATCGCAGCATCTGCAGAAGTCCTTTGTGTCTTTATGCAGTGTAGGCCACCACAAGCCTGCATCTAGAATTTTCTGCGCAGTCGGTTTTCCTGCGTAATGTCCTCCTGCGGTTCCTGAATGAGCCTCTTTGATAATAGTGTCTTTCTCATGTGGCATCACACATCTGCGCAGAACTTCATCCGGGTCTAACTTGTATAGACATCCTGCAATGAGGGTGAAGTCTGCTGCCTTAACAACCAACTGCTTCTTTTGCTGTTTAGTAAAGTCGTCAGGTGCTACTCCTGTGGTGAGGAAGTGCATAATGTCGGCATAGTACTCGTCTGCAATCTGTATGGAAAACAACGGCGCGTTTGGCAGATTGTCTTCTAGGTTACTGGGCTCTTCTCCTGAGTCTATTCGTGACAGATGATTGGGTCCTGCGTTTAGTCTGCCGGGTTTCACAATGATTTCAAAGTCATACTCCTGGAAGAGGAGTAACCATCTGCAGATTCTCCCCCCTAACAGTGGTTTATTGACTAGGTACTTTAATGCAGAATGATCAGTGAACATTTTAAACGAGGCGCCCAGTAGATAGTGCCTGAACTTCTGCAACGCATATACCATAGCTAGACCCTCCCTTTCTGTTGTGGTGTAGTTCTTTTCTGCTGTTGATAACTTTCTGCTGGAATATGCGATGGGATGGTCAAGGTCCCCTTCTCCTGGCTGGGTTAAGACGAATCCTAATGCGACGCCGGAGGCATCCACATGTACATGGAAAGGCTTAGTCCAATCCGGAAATACTAGGATGGGTGCTGTAACCATCTTCTCCTTAAGTATGTCTAGGCTCTTCTGGCATTCCTCGTTCCATAGGAATTTTACATCCTTTTTTAGCAGTTTCTCCATCGGCGCTGTAATCTTTGCGTAGCCCTTGATGAACTTTCTGTAGTACCCGGTATGAACAAGTATTGTCCTCAGTTGCTTGACTGAATTAGGTGCTGGAAGGTTTACAATGATGGCTATCTTGGCGGGGTCTACCATCAAGCCTTGTCTGCAAACAATGTGACCCAACAAGATACCAAATGGTGCACAGAATATACATTTTTTTAAGTTTAGAGAGATCTGGTACTGTCTACATTTTTCTAACATCAGTCTTAGATCGCCTATGTGCTTATTGATTAACCCAAATACAATCCAATCATCAAAATATACTTCCAAGAATTTATGAATGTATTCTTTAAATACAACAACTACCACTCTAGAAAATATAGCTGGTGCATTCTTAAGACCAAAGGGCATTATCGTATACTGGAACGAACCCCATTCTGTTGCAAATGTAGTCTTGGATCGATCTTCTGGGTGTATTCTGATCTGGTGATAGCCTGAAAACCCGTCAGTATAGGAGTAGACCTCTTGTCCTCCCACGTTGTCTAATACTTCGTCAGTGAACGGTGTTGGAAATGGATCATGAAGTGATGCATCGTTGAGTTTTCGCAGATCAACACAGATCCTTATGTCCCCTTTTGTTTTCTTCTCTTGCACTACCATAGGGCTAACCCATTCGCTTTCCTCTACTGGCTCAATGATGCCTGCTGTTAGCATTTTATCAATTTCATCCTTTACCTTTTCTTTGTATCGCGGGTTCAATCTGTATGGACGCTGCTTAACTGGTCTAGCATCTTCCTTTAGCGGTATCCTCATGACTCCCAAGTCTCCAACTATTCCCTTCATTTCTGTGAACTTGGTGGGAAATAGGTCTTGATAATCATGTAGCAGATCTGCAATCTGTCCGACTGTTTCATCATTCCAGTAATCTCCAATAGAGGCAAACTTGGGTTCTTCGTTTGTGCCAATATTGACCTTTTTAATCTTGATGGGTTCGGTGATCTCTGGAATTTCTAGCTGTGGTCCCTCCACTTCGCGAGTGCCTTCTGATTCTGGAATGTTGGTATTGTGAGGATCCTCATCCGCTTCCTCTGATTCTGATGTGAAATTGTAGCATTCCAATGCCCCTTCTAGCTGGATAGTCCACCCAGGTTGGACTGGTACTGAGATAGTGTGGTCCTCAAAAATCTTTGTCTTGATGATGTCTAGGGCCTTGGCGACATTTGGATGTTCTGATTCAAATGCAAAAGTGAGTAGGAAACTGTCTGTCATAAGCGGCCATGTGGTTGTTCCCTTGCGCAGCTCGGTCTCTGTATACCAATTCCTTGGAATTGTGTCCAATGTGTGGATGAATCTGTGAACCCATTCATCCTCTGGGATGTCCGACCAGTTCTGCTCACATATCTGAATGTGTGCCCTGGGGTTAGTTTCTCCTGTGTATTTGCATTGAGCATACCTTCTGTCGTCGGAAAATCTGATTGCCATTAGTCTTTTGATGCTATCCCATGATGCGATGTTTTCTTTATGCGCATACCACCATCTTGCAGGTGTGGCTCTAACTGCAAGGTCCATAGCTGGGATCCTCTGTTCAGGGGGGGTTTGTTGCTCAAAGTGTTCGAGAAAATCTTGGATCTTTGTCAAGCCATGATATGATGGAGTCTCAGCGATCTTGGCACCAATCCATTGCAGTGACTTACTTATAAACGCACATCTGCGGGATGATACTTCGTAGAGTCTATTCTGCCAGTTTTCTAGACCAACGTCCGAATCCGATGCACATGAACTGTCGCATTGCCAACTAATGTGCCCCTCTGCAGTGGGATTGATATAGTCATTCTGGTTTGCTGTCATCTGGTAGAGACTCTCCATATTATGTGCCTCGTCCTCTGCTCGGATAGGTTCGATATATCTAGGTCCTTGGTAAGGATCCAACGGTGTGATGACCCGGATCCGCGTATCCTCAAAGGTCATTTGTCTTTTCTTTAGGTCAATGACAGCTTTGCTGCTAATTGCCCAATCAATACTCAGTAATGCTGGATATGGTCGACTGTCACCAATGATTTCTATGACCTCGAAGTCCACAAAAGTACAAACTCCGTCGATATCAACTGGCACCTGCGATAATCGACCCAATGGTGATACTCGCTGCTGATTAGCTAGTCTCAGGTGGATAGGTGATAGGGCTAACTAGGGACTGCCCATGTGTTCCCACGTTTGCTTGGTTAGAACGTTCACCTCTGATCCTAGGTCTAAGACAACCTCATCCATTTCGAAGTCACCAATCTGGGCTGTGAATTTCATCTCTCTTCCTGTCCTTGCATGTCTTGTAATATTATGGACAGCGCGGTGTGCACTGTCCGAGAGAGAGGATTGCTGACACTGGTCTATCATACGCTATAGCTCACCAACAGCTTTATCATTTCTCAGGAGTTTCAAGCAGCTGTGCAGGAAGGCTTGTATACTTCCTGTCGATTCATCCTCATCACATCTTCCGGATGTGGTGGCTTGCTGTGCCTGCTCAGGGTTATTGCTACAAGGTACTTGCTGCGGTACGCCCCTAGACGGTGGTACCTGCGGTCCTGCTAGTGGAGGTTCCTCAAAGGAAGCCTTAGCTTCGTGGAAGGTCTCCTTATTCTTCTGTAGGTTGAGTGCAGTTGCTTTAGTAGGGGCTCTGCGTACCCACTCCTGACTTGTGTTTTGTCCGGTCTCCCGCGATGTGCCACTGGTGGAAGCACCGCTCCGTGTCACAATGTTAATTGCTGGTTCTGGTTCCTTAGGTTCAGCAGCAATGAGCTGGATATTCTAGTGTGCAACTGGCTTAGGTTCTCTGATCTTAGCTATCAAGATGGGACACTCTTCTATGGTATGATCGTAAGATTTGCAGTAATTACAAGTAGTAGTGGCGTTCTGGCAGTCCCTAGCATAGTGTCCAACAATTCCACAATTATAACAAGTGACTGGTCCACGACCTTGACCAAAACCTCCTTCTCTTGCGAAGCCTCCTCCTCGGCCTCGTCCTCTGAATCCTCCTCCTCGGCCTCCATACGGCTGAGCCGGCTGTGTTCCTGTTGCTGGAACCTGTGTGTCTATTTGGACTTTGTACACATCCTGTGTTCTTTCTGACAGGAGATCGTAAGCTCGGCAATCTTGTGGATCATGCCCGACGGATTTACAGAAGATACAATAGATATTTTTGGGTGTCTGGACATACTTTTGAAGCAAAGGGCATTGCTGAGGTGGATGTCCTTGAGTTCTACATATTTCACACCATGGCCCTCGTGCTCGTGGTAAGGGGTTAGGAGCCCCTGACGCTAAATATTCTGCAAAGACTGGACAGTTGTCTTTACTGTGGCCCTGTTCTCTGCACTTTATGCACCATATGTCTTGCATAGCCTCTTTCCCTTTTTTAAGTTCGTGTATCTGTAAGGTGAGGTTGGCCAACTGGGTCTGTAGAGTTGGCATCCCTGTACTGGTTTCTGCTAAAGGTGAAGCCTCTAGTTTCATTGCCATCTCCAGTGCTTCATCTTGGGTAGTGAGTTTCTGTTGCATTAGTGGCATTCTGATATGAGGGAGCAGCGCTGCAATAAACCATTCCTTATGCTGCTCTGGCGCAAAGTCAAAACTTACTTGGTCGATAAGAGCTTTGAATTTCTGGTCAAAATTCCATACTGACTCTGATGGTAGCTGTTTAATATCCTTAAGCTCTGTAATACACTGAGATTCATATTTAGGTTTCTTGAATTCTTTAATCATGGCGTTCTTGACCTGGGCGAGCGTTTTAGGTAGTGTAGTATACTTTATATACCATGTCAGGGCTCTGTCTCTGAGTGTGGTAACCAACTGTACAAGTTTAAGGTTATCATCATTGATTTTTTTAATGGTCCACATAGCTTCGCATAGGAACCAGTTTTGTTCTGGGTCTTCTGCTCTGGTACCTTTAAAAATAGGTAGCTTCATGTCGTCTCCCATTCTATTTCTCTGTGGTGGGTTCTGACTGATTGGAGTACTACCACTCAGCGGTGTAGGTGAAGGTGCTGTAACGGGAGTAGGTACTGACTATGAACTACTAGATGGAGTACCTACGGTATGATTCTGAGTCCCTGTCTGCTTCTGTGGAGTATAGGGGTGGTAAGGGATACCCCCCTCGGGTTCTTCAGTGGTGCTAGGGCTCTGCTGTCTAATACTGTGTGAACTGTCTTCAAATGTAGGAGGACTAAATGCTACTTTATACTTCTTTCCACTTCGGGTTCGTCCAATGTCATCAAAATCACTTTCAAATTCTTGTGACATTACTAGCTTTACTTATTCGTCTGCGACTAGATCCATTGTTCCTTTTTCATATAGCAACATCTTAAGGGACAAGTTTAGAGATATTAGGTACTTACCGCGATATCCTTTGAAGAAGTATCGTTCGGCTGCACTGAAGCTCTTTCTTTGGTCAACTGCAAACTCTGTAACGTAGCCTTCTAGCACACTGGTGAGCCAGAAGTCCACTGCTCTCGTAATTGGGTTGTCAAGGTTCTGTACGGTCTGAATCAGCTCCGGTGTCCAGACGATGTTTCTCTTCTTCTTGAAGGTGTTGCTATCTGTCAACTTGGATAACCAATCGAAAAGCTCGTTTCCATAGGTTACAAAAAATATAGCGTGTATGTCTGAAGCGATGTGCTTCTCTAGCCAAGCCTCTGTGCTTAGTTTCGGACTTCTGTTCTCTTTCTTGGCGAACTCTGTTAAGTCTGAATCCAGCCACTGGTGGAATTATTCTCACGTAGGATGCCAACAGAACATGGACTCCCAGTCGTTTAAACCGGCAACGAAACCATTTGTTGATTGCATGGGCAGACCCGGGTTTACTATCATTAATCAACAATACCCAAAACTCACTGGCCCTTTCGGCAACAGACCACAAAGTGATCTGAAGTCTCACCCGAAGTGAATCTCATGGGTTGGCCAAGACTCAAGTGTCTTGGACCAGGTTCTGCGCATCCTACTTATCTTCTCTTTCTCCTGCACACGTCACTAGACCACTAGCTCGGTGCGTTGCACATTCCCTTTTACTCGCAGCACTTTTACTTATGCGAAGCCTACCCCTGCGCAAGTCACACGATTTCCTCTCGCATCGCACAACTTCCACTTACTCGTGACATTCCAATCCTTACCACATCTCTGCACACCGCGGAATACCCATCTTCTCTCAACGCTAAGCCCTCAGGTCGCAGTATCTCGCATCGCAGCTCCTCTGCCGATGCGATATCGCCTCTCTGCGATATCTCACCACTACGACTTTGCGCTCTTAACGTTGATTGCACCGATGTGCGACTCTCTACTTCTCAGGATTCTATTGAGAGTAACTGGTAATTAGTGACAGACATGAAAGAGTCCTTAACCAACCTACTGCAATACTTCGACTTATCCTTAGCCTCTTGCAATATTATGAACGGAACAATACATACATTCATCTACTGCCACTATCATTACATACATAATAACTAGAAACAATAAGAAAATACAATCACATCCATTCAACACATAACACACAGATTTAACGTGGTTCACCCCCAGGATGGGAGCTACGTCCACCAAACTGTGCTTCTATTATATATTTTGAGGGAAGTTAGCACAGTTCGTTGCACTACAAATGCAGCGCAAGGTCTCTCCTAGATCTCTGATCTTCTCTCTATATCCCTTCCCTCTCTGTTCTCTCTGCAAATGATTACATACAGACTCAAATGACTCACAGACGACTAAGTGTCTGGATCGTTACAACGCAGTCTGTCTGACTGATTCCTGAATCTACAAAACTATCAACTGACCGACTATCTACTGATTGATTAGCTACCCAACCAACCCTTTACAATACAAAAATGCAAGCTTTTAAAGGCAGCCCGAAGGTCGTGCCATTACAACACTGTGGGCCTGTCCCAACAGTAAACCCATACCCTAAATAGTGACAGTCGGTCCTCTCTGCCCTTGAGGTAGCCGCTTCCCGTCACACCGCAGCTCTCTGCAGTCTTCCATGCTTCCCGGCACTGACCATGGGTACTGTGCACCGCTTCTCCTTCTGTCCTTCGCCTTCAATGCTTGAGCCTTGTTGCTCTTTCTTCTTTATGAGGGTCGCTGAGCCCTCCTGTCTTCCGCCGCTGCCTTCAATGCAGTGGTTGAGCTTTCTTCTCTCAGCCGCTTTGGTACCATTGCCTTCTTGACTCTTCTAACCCAAAAGTCATAGTTTCCGGCTCTGCTCTCCAGCTGGAAACGTGCTACACCGTCGTAGCTCTGCCCTGTCCTTTTTCCTCCAAAACTTCTCTCTTTCTACCAAAATTAGCAGCTTCTTCTGTAGCTGCGGGATCCTGCTCCAACACATGTAGAGGCCCCCTCATCAACAACTGCCCTTCCAATGGTCTTACCACCATGGATGACATCTATGGATAGGGATACATGATAAGGGAGATGAATTTTAACATTAGACAAATGAAATTTCACCATGAGACTTGAAGAGTCCATGCTACCTAAAGCTGCTAAGAGGGCATCCCGCTGAGCGGGACAACTCTGTAACACCTCTAAAGATGACATTGCATACAGGGTTTGAGCTAATTCTTCAACCAATGAGTATTTCAAAGAAGCCCTAGCATTAGGGTTATGCAAGGTCTTCTTGAAGACACCTTTCGGTATCTTCGGCATAGTTTTAGCAGGCTTTTCTATTGTGAGAGGGTTTGAAGTTTCACCTACAGCTTTACGCTTCTCAGAAGTGTCAGTCTCATAATTTTTGTTCCTTGTCTGCAACAAAGTCGAAGATCGAACCATGTTGATATAGTTTGGGTCAAGGGTAGTTTGAGTGCCCCCTGCTACGTTAGAAGTTGAAGTAGAGTTCTGTCCTTAGGGAAAAGCATCCTTTAGGACATCCGGTTGTTGAGATTTAAGCAACTTTTGGGCTTGATCCATAAGGGGACAAAGGTGAGTAAGGTGGTCCTCTTGGCACAACTTACAAGGGAACTTGACCTTCTTCTTTTCTTTTTTGCCCCCATCAGCATTGTTTGCGGGCTTTTGCTTGTTTTGGTTTCCCTCTCCCTTCTTACCTTTCTTTTTCTTCCTGTCGGGCTGCTGATTGCCCTTCTGAGAGGTTTGTGCAAAAAAATTTGCACTCTGGGGGGAGGGGGCAGCCTTTTCTACCTATGTCGTAGACTGTTTGATAGACAACTGGTGAAGTTGTTTATTCAAAGACTCGACGGTGGGAGAGTTAACGGATCCAACCACACCATCGGCATGGGGTCCAGGCTTAGGCTTCTCCGCCTCGTGTGAAGGCCTCGGTGCCTTAGGGATGATCTCATATAAGAACCCATATTGTGAATAAATCAAATCCAGTTGCTGGGCCCTGAGTATGGCTTCTTCTTCATTCGTCACTCCTGAGGTGGATACGTCCTTATATATGTATGGCAACAGTGATTTAAGGAACCACTCTAAAAGGAACTCAGGAGGGATAGTGGCTTTTATAAGGCTCTTTCACCTCCTCCACTCTTGGATATGATCTGAGATGTGGGTAGCCTTGTTTTGTCTAAAATTAGACAACAAGTCCGTTCCAAAATCATATCGGACCGGAAGCTGAAAGTGGCTGAGAAATGCATTAGCCAAGTCCCAGAAACTACTGAAAGTAGCAGAAGGCAATTCACTATACCATTTTTCCGCCGTACTTGTCAAGGTCCTCTAGAACAGCCTCAACCTTACTGAATATTCATTCAGCGAATTTGAAGAACACCATAAATGGAATGTGGTGGCATGAGCCCCAGGATATTCACCATTTTTTCCTTCAAACTTAGGGATGTCCGATGGCAATTTGGTGGGAACAGGTGGCCACAAGGGGTCATGCCTAACCGGTTCATTCATCAATTTTGACAAATTTGGCAAGTTTAAAGTTGTCAGGAATGGAATTTTGGGTCGAACCGGGGTACTAGATGTGCCAGCTTGGGGATTAGAGGGACCTACCCCCGAATGCCCATAGGTAAAAGTGGGGTTTCCCCCTAACACCGGTTGTGAAGTGGGAAGATTGGTCTGAAACGGATTCCATCCGTAAGCCACAGGATTGTGTGTGGGAGGTGCAGTGTAAGAAGTTCGGGCCGTCCCCATAGAACTAGGGGTCTGAAAGATAGGAGCAGGTATCCCTCTTCTAAACAATGAAAAGGGAGAGCTCGTATAAGGGACTGAAATTGGGGTTTGGAAACTTTGCCCATAAGAGGTGTTGCTCCCAAACTGCACTCCTACATATGAAGGAGGTGGACCTACGCATGGACTGGATGGGGGAATGTGCCCCCCATTCCAAGGAAATCCTTGGACAAATGCCGAGGATCCTACCGGACCACTCTGGGTAGTATATGGAAAGGAAGAAGGAATAGTAGGTATACTGGGGATCCCATTAACCATGTCACCAGAATTACCTGCTAGGTTTGAGTGAACCGGTATTTGAACCACCCAGCTCGCTGGAGTCAAAGGTGTAGAAGGTAAACTAGATCTAGGGGCACTTACCAGGGGAGGTAGTACCCCTTCAACCGGAAGGGTTGAGGTGAACACAAAAGGACTTTCTTCCGCAGAAGACATGATCCTACCCACAGGGACACCTAATACAGGTGAATCAAAAGGTCTAACCTGAACGATCACAAGATCGTTTAAATCAGTCAAGGGGGTGTTAAAGTTTCTTGCAAACTCGTTAGTCTGCAATTCTTCTATCTCAACTGTGTCAAGATCAAAACGGTTAGCTATCAGTTTTGGTTCACCAAGAATTTCACTTATTCCTACCGGTTCAAATGAACCATCATTGTCTAATCTCCGCCTTTGGGGTAAAGGTGGAGGCTCCAATGTGGTGAGAGGAGGAAGGTTTCTCAACCTTCTTAACCTTCTAACAGGTTGGTCCTCCAGAATTAAAAATTTGACAAATCACACCCTAAGGCCAACTAAACACAGGCAAAACCACAGAGCATACACTATAAAAATCCTAAAGCCTCAAGCAATCAAACAAGGGTAAAAGATATACTTTCCCGAAGAAAGCTTATGAACGATTACTTAGTGTCCTTGAAGTGGTTCTTAGGCACAAGCGGAGGAATCACCCAACCGCCCTCCTACACTTTCAACAAGGGTTACCTTCCAAGCCCGTTCAAGGTGAACCAGAAATAACCTTCCGATTTACCTAGGTATGAACCCTAAAAGACAAGAGACTAAAGGCTACCTTGGCTATACCAACAGTCTGGGGGGACAGTCGCAAGCCGGACTCGTACGCATGGGCAGGGTAGCTAAGCCAGAAACTCTGTCTAGAACAGAATCCCCAGATGCGTAAAAGTCCTGAGTTACATTTTGACAAGGATTCGGAGGGTTATCTCCTCTATCCAAGCCTCCACGCGGACTCGTGCTTAACTCCCGTTTGAGAGGAGCTTCCCAGATACAGTCGATAAAGTCAAGGATTTACCTAAAGAAAGGTCCACTACGTCTGAGTTTTATAACTTGTGGGAATTTTACACTTCCTAGCCCACAAGTCTAGCCTAAGCTAGTAGGTGAAAGGCCCCTAAAAACAAAAGATTACTAGTAAATTTTAATTTATGCGTTCATTTTAAAGGGTTGTTTCTTACTCAGAAGGAAATGGATTGGTGTACTTGTGGTGTTTTGACTCAATAAGAAATAAATAAAAGTAAAGGTGTATTCAAAGCAAAATTACCATTATAAAAGCAAAACTTCTTTTTCTTTTTTGCAAATATGTATTGATGAATTGAAAGCAACAATAAAAGAAACTAAGCCTATATTTTTTGTAGTTTTTGAGATAATATCTTTAAATTGAAATAAACACTACTTATGCAAAAACAAAATGCAAAAGCTTAACAATGTTTTTTTTTCACTTTTAAAATTAATCGAAATTCTACCATGCACCTACAATGCACTATACTTGAAACACCAACAGATCATCGTGAAACACCAACAGATCATCGTGAAACACCAACAGATCATAGAAGAACATAGGAAGAAATACAAACAACACATCGTGAAACACCAACAGATCATAAAATATTGGTTTGATCAATCCTCAATGATTGGAATATATTTGCAAGTTGGAGATATGGTTTTAAAATGGGATAAAACACATGAGGATAAGGGTGAGCATGCTAAATTTCACTTTCTTTGGATAGGACCTTATGTCATTGAGGAAAAATGGGTCCGAGCACTTTTAGACTCCAAAATTTGGAAGGTCAGTCCGAAACCTTTATGGTGGATGGATTGATTCTTAAGAAATGTTTTCAATAATTTCAATCAGATGAATAACTTGTACATAATTTCTCTTTATTTTTGTTAATAATTGAACAATTATTTTTTTCTGGTTTAGTTTGTTTATCTTCATTATAATTTAGGTATAATGTAATGTACATATCAGATTGTTCTTTGTATTTACTCATACTCATTTTATTTCTAAATTATTGCATTGTTTATAATAGTCATTTCAACATAGACCAATTGTTTAGAAGGAATTATTTTCATCATAATAAAAAAGTCATTAAATCCTTGTAAAAATCACACACACACACACACACACACACACACACGCACGCACACACACACACACACAAGTTTATGATTGTAGCAGAACGTATTTGTAGATAAATAAATTTATGTGGTTAGATTCTAGTTTGTTTACTTATTCAAAGTAATCATGAGCGGAGATGATCTGTAGTACTCCCATTTAACTCATCTTTTCTTAAATATGGAACCGATCAGTTATAAAACAATGAATATATACAAGTGCAATCAGATTTATCCCTTATCTGTCGTCTTGCCATTATAGCAAAGATAGTTGGAAAGTTATTTATTCAGAACCTTGTACTTTAAAAATATTTACAAATTGAAATTGTCAGTCATCTTTTCAAGTTCATTTATCAGTTGGAAAGTTTCTTGGCCTGTTCCATTTATAAATTTTTACTTCTATAAAATTGGGAATGGAAGGTCTCAGTAATGAGTCCTTCCACTCAGGATCATGGGCATCATCGGTATGACATTACACAAATCTAGTTACCAAGATGTGGTAGTAGATATTGATCTTCTAATTAAGAGATAAGAGGTCTCAATAATGAGCCATATTACTAATTTCTAGTGATTTTATTGAGTGATGTTGTCATTTGGTTACCAAGCTAGGGAAACAATTCCTTCTTTTACAGAGTTTATAAAAAAAAAGAGAGAGAGAAAAAGAGAATGAAAAGTGAATGAATAATCTTAATGAATGGAACAGGTTTTGGATATTTTCATAAAAATAAATGGCCTGTCTTTAAACTGATGATTTTGATTATCTTAAAATTTTGAGTACTCAATCCTGACGAAGTAATCTTATCCAGCTCATCTATGAAGTTTAAGTCTTTATTAACGGTATTAGCAATGATATTGTTAGATTGATAATGTTTATTCGTTATATAATCTAAACAATATTATAAAACTATGTAATTCTAAGTAAAAAACGTGTAATTTATCCTCGCTATGATGAAATTATGCAAACAAATCTATATGACACATGTCTTCTACCCTAAATACAATTGAAACCATGCAATCACTCTACCATTGAATGATATGTAACACCTATTTTTTATGGTACAACTATCACATTTGTGTCAATTAATTATATCGTTGATTTTTTTAATGTCGTTTCTATTTATAAGTGTTGTACGAGACCATTATTTCGTAGCTTCTGTCATTATTAACCTTTATTTGTTGAACTCTATGACGAATCTTGCAGGCTTTTGGTTGTGATGGTGCATGAAATTGGGTCTTTTGCAAAGGGTTAGCTTGACCTAGTCTTCTTTTCCCATTCACATTCATGACCACTCTCACAATTAACTTGTTTACCAAGTATACATTGGAACAATGGCTCCCCTTTGTAGATTTGAACCAACTTGGAGTGAGATGTTATATATTGACCTGTAATCTACTCAATTACTCGAAAAAACTAGTTGGGCTGATTTATTTTGATGTTTCAATGGGAATCATGTACAAGTAACTTGACAATTCGCCTTGTCTCTTAGAGGAAACGTTACTCAAATTGGTAACCTTCATTTGGATATTATAGAAGACCTCATAGAAAAATATACCAAGTTTCCTCAGAAAGGTGAAATATAGTTTAAGTTGAGAGAAATTAATAGGGCTATTTGGAAAAAAAATTTCTTCCTCTGCCAGAGAATTTCGATGATAAACATGGATACCCAATGAAATTTCTCAAACCTCAGTGGCATCCTCTTCTGCAGCTAATTATCAGGTATATTAGCTACAATGGTAGGTTTTCTCATGTCCATTTGTACCATCTTCGACCGCTCATGGTGTTTAAGGGTTCAAATTGAATTTTCCTTATTTTTTGCTTAATATTCTGGAAAAAATGACTTATGCGGTTCAAAACATGATGGGTGATCAAGAAAAAAAAATTCTCCATCATGGTTTGCTTAAAATCATGATACAATACTAGTTTTCTATGGTGGGTAAAAATTGGGATTAGTTTTTAAATGAAAACAATTTTGGGCAGACCCAAGTTTGACCTTCTCCTCTCCCTAAGACCCGACAGAAAAGGAGATGATCCTATGTGCATGAACCTTCTAAGTTAGACTCTGAATTAAACCTTAAAGGTGCAGTTGTCAGTAAACCCATCTCATAAAAGGATTTAGGATGTGATATGACAAAGGATGATACTATTCCAATTATTGAAGATTTTGTTAACCCATCGCATTCCTTGCAAACTCGTGGTATAGTACCTACATAGAATTTAGAGGGGTTAGAAAATTCTCAAAACAAAGAACCTACATTTTGTAATGAACTTAAACGAAGAGATTCTGCCTCTGTTAGCACACAACGGCTCACTCGTAGTATGGCTACAATTTCCATTCTCATAATGATGCAGCCGCAAAAGGAATCTCATTTGGTAGAAGTTGTAAGTGACAATGATGATCTCTCCCCAATCGTGAAGTTTTTCATGATGGTGATTAACATAGAATGGATTTCAATAAACCTATGAAATCTCTTGCAAAGGAATTCGTTGGCAGGTCGTCTCCTTTTAGATATGAGAAATATACCTGATACAGTGGGGACTCCTCGCCTGCTCGAAGTGAGAAGAATATTCAACAAACTCTTAAACAAGTGCTTGAGGATAAAATTTTCCAGTTAGAAACAAATTTGAGAGAGTCTCATTCCAATAGTACGCTTGGTATGGAAGAAGAGATCAAGACCCTTAAAAGCGAGTTGTTACAGTGGGTAAATCAGTGGCATGATTTAAAACTTAAGAAACACAAGTACAAATCCATAAAAACATCCTTTGCTTTTTCAAATGAAAGAATACTTAAGAAAGGAGAACAACAAAAGATCAAAGTTATGAAACTTCGATCCATATTGGTTGAGGCTTGTCGAGCAGCTAAATTGCATATCACTACTTAAGCTCATTTTTGTTGTTTTAGTTTGTCTATATTTGGCGGGGTTTTCGATTCTTAATAGGTAAGTAAATAATTTAATTAGCACATATACAGAATCGAACATTCTGTAGAATTTCTTAGGATTCTTTTATTTTTTGTTCATTGATTAAATGCAACTTTAAATGAGAAATTAATATTATGTTTGAACTGTTATTGTAGGTGGCCTTCACATTTATCGTGTATGTTTTTTTTTCTTATGATGTTGTTGGACTTATGGAAGTTTTGATTCTAGGTACCTTTTATTTGGGAGATATTTTTTACTATTTTATGATGCCTTGCTATCTCATCCACAAAAAAATCGTGTTGATTGTTTGTTTGTTTTTGACAGTTAAACTAATATGTAAAAAAAATTAAATGAAAAGTTTGTTTTAGGAAATAGGTCCTAGAATTCTCCAGGTAGTTAGTTTGTTTCTAATATATAAGTCACCGGGGTTACTGAAGAAGGGGGGATTTGGATTGAGAGAAGAGGTTGTCTTATATAGTTACACATTCCTAAAATTTGGAGCAGATTCATATGGCATAATGAAACTTGTGTTGGCATATTACTTTGAGATGTCCTAAGAATCTGGTACCATTGTGATTTTGTTTTTCAGATACAATATATATAAATATCAAGTTTTTTTGTAGTTTTCTTTTATATTTTGATTTGCATGCACATTTTACTCTGTTGTATTGACTTTATTTTTGCTTTCAAATACACCATGTTTAAATTTATGATTGTGTGATGTTTATTGTTATTATTAGATAATTTTCATTATCTAAATTAACGTTTATGTCATTATTCATGTGCTTTATTGTTCTTATTATCTATTTGTATAGATATTATGATCAGTAATAATCGTTATTAGAATCTTTCATATATTGGACATAATATACTTGTTGTTTTTGTGACAGTACATATGTTCTAGGTGGTAATAATTTATTTTTATTTCTTATAACATATGATTTTAATTTACTCTTTATTGGGATTATGATATGTTAAATGAGATTTTTCGCATAGTATATTATATCTTCAAAACAATTATTTACAGTAAAACAATTGACAGTAATTAGTAGAAATTCTCTTGGCTAAGATAGGTTAGCATAGCTCCTGGATGCGAGTGACTAGTCCGACGATCGGTGACACCTTCCACCTTGGCCTTTGCACTTGTCGCGTGGCGACCATCAAGAACCCAGCCCATCCATCAACCTTGACACTACAAGCCCCTAGAAGCTTTGAAGTCCATCGCACGTGGGAGAATCTCTACTTGTCACTTCGGCACCTACGACGTGGGTTGGCAATGACTTGTTTTCCTCATAGCCTTCACGGATCTGCAGAGAAATTCATTGTGTGAATGTACCATGGCAAGTTGGAAGGTGGATGTGAGTGCCATGGAAAAGCACTTCGACATTTTGTGTATTCTCCACTCGAATCTGAGAATTGCTGGGCTCTCTGGTTAGTTTTTATTAGTATTTCTCATCTTGTTAATATTAGAAAGTGGAGGTGCAATCTGGTTGTCATGTCGCATCAGAGAGGAACACCGAGATGGGAAATATCAAGCAGAGGCAAAGCCCAACGTGGTTTTAGCCTCCAAGTCTCGACCGACTATGAACCCCACATCTCTTGTCGGGTTCACATCCTCATGGAATCCTGGGAAGGGAGAGTCCTAAACCAGAAGTTAGCAATAGGTCAGGATGGTAGCCAGATAAACCATTACTGCATCATGAAAAACATGTTATGAAATTTGGTTGAAGACATGCTCAACAACTAGTCTGAAGCTCACGACTCTGTCCTTTCCATGAAAACTGGAATTGCTGAGATATGTGCTTAGCTCACGGCCATGGATAACTCATTTTCCTGGAAGGGTACCGTAGGCATTTCAGGGCATGGTGGTCTGAATGGTGGAGGATGTGATCGGGGACGAGGTGGCGGTGGAAGTGCAACTGGGGGAATGGTTCTTTCCAATCGTAGGGGAGGTGGTAGTGGGAGTGTGATAGGGTGCACAACGAAGGTTCCTCATGCTCCTCCTTTCCCCATCCTTTTGACAATGGAGCCACTCTTCCAAAGCCTGAAGGAAATGTCTGGCTAGAATCCTGAACAACAACATCAACCATCGCAATTGACTCAGGAAGCCACTACCAACTCTCCCACCCAGTCACAGGAAGAATCATGGGCCTGCCCCATCATTGAAGAAATTCCACCGGCCAAGGTTCATGCTTTCCAGCAGCAGAAAAGACCTTTTGTCCCAGGATTTTGTTTTGTAGGTTTTTTTGTCAAGCCTATATATGGTTGCCTTTAAATATGAAGTCTGTATCTATGTATGTTTCTGCAAACTATGTCCATGACTATGTCTATGTCTCTGTCTGCTTTAAATTTGAACCTAGTGTCTGTATCTATTTCTATGTCTCGGTCCCTCTGTCTCTGTAGACAGCCCTCGATTTTGGCCAGGATGACTTTTGTATATTTTTCCTCTGTATTTTAATAGATCTGTGCAGCTTACAAAAAAAATATTGGTTAGCATAGCTCATAGATAGAATAGTTAGTACTAGTTTAGCAGTTGTTAAATATATAGTCTTTTTAAGTTAGATAACTCTTCATTTGTTAGGTAGTTTCTGAGAAGACCCTTCTGAAACTTAAGCAGTGAGACTCTCCTTAAGAGAGCAAGACTTAGATGGTATAAATACCATAACCTATGCAAATTAGCTCCACCAAACACACTAGGGGTTGTGTTAAGCGCCTTGTGTGGGTTAGTTCTTTGTAGTTGGTCATAGTCAGAAAATACAGGCATCAAGTGGTCACTCTCTCCATTTATTGCTTATCGGTGACTAGCCCTTCTAGTTGATCTGGTAGTAGGTTTATAATCTTGAATTACGTGTTAAAAGTATGCTAAAAGTGAAAACTATTGTTACTGCTATCAAATCAGATCTACACTTTTTAAATTTTAACATGAAGTAGGGAATAACGGTGTTTTTGTGAGCCACATCCAAATGTCCCTATCAGCAGGGAATAAAGTGGTTTTCTTGAAGGCTATGGAAATACTGTATAATAGTGAAGGTGAAGTGAGAAACAACATAACACCTAAAGATAAATCCTCCATTGACAAAAAAACCTTAACCATAAAGATAAATCAAATAAAAATTTGAGAGTAGACCTAGGTACAGATATCTTACAGTTCAATAGAATATATTGACATAAGGATAGATCAGACCTTGATTAGGAATGGGTTTTATGCTTTTAAGAATTAGGTGTATAGTGTTTTTTATGTTCTTCATTAAAAAATAATTTTTTTGCGAGGATCAATGGGTCATAGAAGCACTGGAAGTCTGAGTATCTGTTTGAAAATTTCAAGAATTGTTTATTTTTTATAGGATTCGTTTCATGGGACCAAGATACATTTCGTTATGCAGGGACCTATTTCCATAATGGATCCTAGGAGGATCTGATTTGAATATGTATCATATCCATGAATATATGAATCCTACACACTAGGGTGGTGAATCCAATAACATAGACCATATTTACTTAAGCAGTTCATGTAATAGTGGATGTTCATGAAATGGTGGTAGTTCATGAAACAATAGTAGTTATGTTTAAGTTACTATATATGTAGCAATGAAAGAAATTGAAAATAAATCATAAGTAATCCTTTTGTGGAAAATGTAATCTTTACCTCTTAGCAATAAAATACCAATATATTGCCCCATCGATGTTTCCTTGACTTCTTGTCGTGGTTTTACCATGTAAAATTGTGTCTTATTGTATGGCAATGAGTTATCTTGTTTTTTTTTACTCTCTTAACTGTAAAATCTCTTTGTGGGAACATTTCCAAAACAAGTGATATTAAAGTAGGTTCTTTCAACGAGATGCTAAAAACAGGGGACATGAAGCAAGTTTTGTCCAAGAAACATTAACCAGAGAGAAGCCAAGGATTTTCTTGGAAGGTTTTATGTGGAAGAATCAATGGTTTCCAAGAAATATTCTTACAAAAAAATATATAAATACAAATAGACCTATTCCTTGCCATTTTCTAGTCAAGGTTGTGATGTGCTACTTGACAACACGTTCTCTATTTTATTTTTGTTTGACCTTTTCTCTACCTGTTCTAAGCAAATGTGGAGGTCGTAAATGACTTATTTCTTGAGGAAACATGTTATGGATAAATATTATGGGTATGAAAATGAAGAGAGAGGTACATGATGAAACATGTTTTTGGGATGCATTCTAGTAAGGATGTATAGGTGTTATACTGCATGAAGAACCTGCATATTGGCTTGTGTGTGAGGAGATTAGTGTAGATTGACGCGATTCTACAATATATTTGGGTTTGCAAGAGGCATCGAGCCAAATATTTTATTTTTGTTCCCTAGTCGCTCAACCCAAGCAAAATCGCATGGGGATTGTAATTGCATGGAATAAACACAGACAATCCAAACTCATTTTCTGACCACTATTCTAATTGAATAAGGGGCCACTAGGGTTTGACAAGGAGATGAGGAAATCCAAGGGTTGTTTTTTCTTCATTCACAATTTTGAAAGGTACAACAAGAGTTCTCTCAAGGAGCTGATGAATATGTTGGAAAAGATTATGCTTACCTATAAGACTTCCTTGTCGAAGAATAAGAATATAACAATGAAACCTACATGGAAGAATAGAGGGAGAAGGAAGAGCTACCACTAAATTAGATTCATGGATAAAGAGGGGTCATAGGTCATGGTTACTGTGTGCAAAGAGCCACATGGGTGACAAAAGGATCTGCGAGCAGAGTTGTTCCTTGTTGTAAACACAGTTTGCAAAGTCCCTTGTGTGTGCAATTTATAGATTGTGTGCATGGATATGAAAATTAGTATGTGAGTTATTTATATATTGGTCCATTGTGTTAAATATAGTTCTGCTACGATACCCATTCTTAGGGAGTATGGTACCCTAGTCAGTCAAATAGAAAAGATTAAGACTTTAGAAGGCACCCTATGACCCACAATAGTCTCCCGGTGTTCTTGATCTGGGACCAAGCAGGTTGATTCCATGGAAAATTCCCTAACATGTGGTTAGGACCCCTATATTCCTTTAGGTTTTTGGTCTGGGACCAAGTAGATATTGTAGGTTGAATTTGAGACTTCATGGTATGGGACTAGGAATATTCTTGGTCTAGGGCCAAGCAGTTCTTGTAGGTACATTCCTAGTCAGTTAACCAGGTGCATATTTGTCAAGTTGACCAAGATTATGATGTGTGATGTCCTCTCTCCTAATCGGTTATTGCTAGGCTATTTCGCAAGGGACTAGCTACCCATTGATGATGTCACTAGCACTTAACCTTAGGAGAAGTATTGAGGACCAAAGAATCACATCATCTAGTTTGGATTTTTCCTTTTACAGTGATGATAAAAATATATGGAACACACATGACAATATACCTTGAGAGAGAATTAAATTTCTTGGTCTTATTTGTCCCATGGGTAAACGAGGTTTTTTCCCCACCTTGATTGTACACCTTGGCCTTATGGGTAAAGGGGTTTCCTTACCACCTTATTGTGACCCCTATAGTTTAATTGTGGTCCTATATATTCCTTTTTTCCTAGCACCCTTATTATTTTTGGTATCATGACCCCTTTTCTATGATGACTTAACCCTTATTGTTTTATTGTTTTTATTTTGTGTGACCATTTGACCTTTGGTAACCTATTCTAAGTCAAACTAGTTTTATTTTATGTTTTTATTGGTAACTATCCTAAAAATTAGGGGTATCCTAAGTGACCTTCCTACAAGGCTTGTCAAGATTATAAATTAAAGTCCACTCCTCAATTCCCCAGCTCTATCTCCCCCAAAATCAAAATCTAGAAAACCTTTAATTAGTAATTTTGTAGATTTGTAGAAAATAACAACATATGAAGTGCCCCTTAAATATATGAGTATCATCTTCACTGCATTCCAATGATCCTTACCAGAATTCATCATGAACCAACTAACAACTCCCACTTCTTGAGCAATATCTAGTCTAGTTCTTACCATGGTGAACATGAGGCTCCCTATTGAAAACTTAACTCTGAAGGTCCTCTTTATAGTTTTGGTGTTGTGTGATAAAGAGGCCATGTAATTTGTCCCTTGTGTATTTATGTATTAAAGATGAGTTATATGTAAATAAATGATGTTTTATAATTTATTGTATTAGGTATCACTTAAAAATTATTTAATAATTAAAGTGAATTATTATTAAATAAGAGTGCATTAAGTGAGAACCTTAGATTTTGTAAAAGTCATCTCAACCATAAGATTAAGTTGGTTAGATGAGGTAGTTACAGAATGTAAAGTATAAAACTAGGGTTGAGGACAAATTAGAGACACCACCATTAATGAGGAGAGAGAGAGAGAATATTGAGACACCGCCATTAATGAGAGGAGAGAGAGAGAGAAGATTGAGACACCACCATTAAAGGTTCAAAATTGAATTTGCCCTATTTTTTGCTTAATAGTCTGGAAAAACCTGACAGATGTGGTTAAAAACACCATGGGTGATCAAGACACAAGTTTATTCCATCATGGTTTGCTAAAAATCGTGATACAATACGAGTTGTCTATGGTGGGTAAAAATCAGGATCATTTTTAAAATAAAAATAATTTTGGGCAGACCCAAGTTTGGCCTTCTCCTCTCCCTAAGACCCGACAGAAAAGGAGATGATCCTCTGTGCATGAAACTTATAAGTTATACTTTGAGTTAAACCCTAAAGGTGCAGGTGTCATCAACCGCATCCCAAGGAAGAATTTAGGATGTGATATAATAGAGGATTATACTATTCAAATTGTTGAAGCTTTTGTCAACCCATCGCATCATGTGCAAACTCGTAATATACCTACACAGAATCTAGAGGGGTTATATAATTGTCAAAAAAAAGAATATAAATTTTGTAATGAACTTAAAGAAAGAGAGTATGCCTCTGTTAGAACATGTTGATTCACCCGTAGTATTTCTATAGTTTCCATTCCCATAACGATGGAGGAGAAAAACGAGTCTCCTTTGGTAGAAGTTGTAGATGATGATGATGATGATATATCCCCAATTCGTGACGTTTCTCATGATGGTGATGAACAGAGCATGGAGGTCAATAACTCTATGACATCTCCTACAAAGGAATTTGATGACAGGTCGTGTCCTTTTAAATCTGAGCAAAAAACCTCGTACACTAGGGACTCCATGCTTGCTCGAAGTGAGAAGAATATTCAACAAACTCCTAAACATGCTATTGAGGATAAAATTTCCCAGTTAGAAGAAAATTTGAGAGAGTATCATTCCAATACACTTGATATGGAGGAAGAGATCAAGACCCTTAAAAGCGATTTGTTGCAGTGGGTGAATCAGTGGCATGATTTGAAACTTAAGAAAGACAAGTACAAATCCATAAAAAAATCCTTAACTTCTGCAAATGAAAGACTACTAAAGAAAGGAGAACAACAAAATATCAAAGTTATGAAACTTCAATCCATATTGGTTGAGGATCAATGAGCAGCTAAATTACATATCACTTCTTAAGCTCATTTTTGTTGTTTCAGTTTGTCTATATTTTACAGGTTTTTTCAATTCTTAACAGGTACGTAAATATTTTAATTAGCACATCTATAGAATCAAAGATTCTGTAGAAATTCTTAGGATTCTTTTATTTGATGTTCATTGATTAAATGCAAGTTTAAATGAGAAATTAATATTATGTTTGAACTGTTATTGCAAGTGGCCTTCGCATTTATTGTGGATTTTTTTTGTCTCTTATGATGTTGTTCGACTTATGGAATTTTCACTTCCAAGTTCCTTTTATTTGGGATATGGTTTTAACTATTTTATGATGCCTTTCTATATCATCGACAAAAAAATCATGTTGATTGTTTATTTGTTTTTGATAGCTGTTAAAATGATATGTAACAAATTTTTAAATGAAAAATTATTTTAGGAAATAATTCCATAGAATTATCCACGTAGTTAGTTTGTTTTTAGTATATAAGTCACCAGGGTGACTAAAGAAGGGGGAATTCATATTGAGAGAAGAGGTTGTCTTATAGAGTTACACGTTCCTAAACTTTGGAGTAGATTCATATGTTATGATTACACTTGTGCTGGCATACTTTTATGAGATGCTCTGAGAAATTGGTATCATTGTGATTTTGTTTTTCAAATACAGTATATAAATAAATATCAACTCTTTTATCAGTTTGTTTTTATATTTATATTTTCATGCACATTTTGCTGTGTTGTATTGACTATATTTATGGTTTTGAATAAACCATGTTTAAATTTCTGACTATATGATGTTTATTGTTATTATTAGATAAGTTTCATTATGTGATTTAACTTTTATGTCATTATTCATGTGCTTAACTACTCTTATTTTCTATTTTTATAGATGTTATTTTTGTGACAGTACATATGTTCTAGGTGGTAACAATTTATTATTATTTCTTATAACATATGAACTTAATTTTCTCTTTATTGGGATTATGATATATTAAATGTTATTTTTAGCATAGTATATTATATCTTTAAAACCATTATTTTTAGTAAAAGAAGTGACAATAATTAGTAGTGTCAGTTTTTCAACTTTAAGCTAGCATTATTAGGATCTTTAACTAAGAGAATAACAAGTACAACAATCAAACACAAGAGACAATGAACACAGTGTTTTTCCTCAGGGAAATCATAAATGGATAAAACCATGCAACTTCCTCAGAGATAGAATCAACACCAAAACAGTAAAAGCCCAAAACAGTAAGTGACCTTCCGACAACAGTAATCTTCTTCTTGTCTAGCCCCAGTGTCTTCTCCTTCCTCAACTATGCGCTACACTTGAGTGTGTATGAGTTGTGTGATAAATAGAGACTCCAGTTCTCTATTTATACTAATCCCGACATGACTAAAACCCTACCAGGGCTGAACTCTACTAGGAGAGTCTAATAACCCTAGTGCCCGAAACTGTAGGGACTTTAACCCTTAGACAATCAGAGGGTTACCCACAATGAATTGACATGAATTGTTTACATTATTGATCCTCCCGATCGGAACATCGGGGCATGAAAACATGACTCAATTACATTATAGATACATCCCGAAATAAACATCGGGTTACAATATATAAGATACATAGATGAATACATTCCGAAGTTACAAATACATCAACACTCCCACTTAACTAGGAAGGTATTCTTTTGACACAATTTTCAGTACTAGTCTTCTTCTTTGTATTAGTTGGATCATCTCGTCATCTGCATCTCAAGTCTTCTGAGTCTTCAAGTCATCTTCATCTTCGAATCTGGCTCATCTCTCGATCTGGATCATCATGGGACATCATCAGTGGATCTGGATCATCACTGGGAATCATTACTGGATATAGATCATCACTCGATCTGGATCATCACTGCTGGATCATCATCACTAGATCTGGATCATCACTTGATCTGGATCATCACTGGTAATCATCACTGGATCTGGAACATCACAGGTGCTATCTCATGATTCTTCTCATCACAGGAAGTTCTACAGAGCCAACCGTTTTTCATGTTGTTTGTAGGCCTAGCCTCCATGTAGGTCTTCTTCAGTGCTTATATGTGACACTAATTCAGAATGGCCTACCCAGCACTTACATCTAACCTACTCGTCAGAAAGGCATGCCCAACACTCACATCTGATCATGTAGGAACCAATCCTATAATCATATCAGAAAGGCCCAACACTCACATTCACTAGCATGATAGAAACTCAAACTACTATCATCTGTGAAAAGGCTCAGCACTTACAACCACCAGCATGATAGGAACCCAAACTACTATCATCTATGGAAAGGAATAGCACTCACATCCACCAGCATGGTAGGAACTCAAACTACTACCATCTGTGGAAAGGCACAACACTTACAATCACCAGCATGGTAGGAACTCAAACTACAACCATCTATGAAAAGGAACAACACTTGCAATCACCAACATGATAGGAACTCAAACTAATATCATCTGTGAAAAGGCTCAGCACTTACAATCACTAGCATGATAGGAACTCAAACTACTATCATATGTGAAAAGGCTCAGCACTTACAACCACCAGCATGATAGGAACCCAAACTACTATCATCTATGGAGAGGCCACTACACTTACATCTGATCATGTGGGAACACATCCCTCAGTCACATCATAATGGATCTTAGTCATAGACTGAGGATTCCTGGTACCTCACCAGGTAGCTCCATTCAAAGAATGGCGGTAGCCCTTATATCTGACACCAAGTCAGAATGGATAGCACTCACGTCTGACATGGGAGGAACCTAATTATTTAGCCATTATAGAAAGGATTAGCCCTTACATCTGATCAAGTGGGAACACATCCCTCTATCACATCAGAATGGCCATGCACTCATATCTTATCATCTGAGAGAACATCTCATGGTCATATCAGAACGACCCTCAATCCTAGACTAAGTTTTCTTGGTACCTCACCAGGAAAATCCATTCAAAGAATGGCAATAGCCCTTATATCTGATCATGTAGGAACCAATCCTACAGTCATATCAGAATGGCTCAGTACTCATATCTGACATGGAAGGAACCAATCCTCTCACCATGACAGAATGGCTCAGCCCTTACATTTGACCATGGAAGGAACCAATCCTCTCACCATGTCAGAATGGATATGGAACTCATCACTTTCCCTTGGAGGAAACCTCGATCTGGAGAACACCAAGCTTCTCCTTGAAGTACTCAAACTTCAGCCTAGCCAATGGCTTCGTCAATACATCAGCTATCTGTTCCTCCGTTGAAACATATTGGAGCCTCACTGCTCCCCTTTGCACCATATCCCTGATATATTGATACTTGATCTCGATATGCTTTGACTTGTCATGGAACACTGGATTCTCTGACAACTTCATGCAACTTTGGTTGTCACAATGTATACAAGTAGCATCCAACTGGAGATCAAATAAATCAAACAGTAGCTTCCGCAGCCATACTGCCTCACAACTAGCTGAACAAGCTGTGACATACTCTGCTTCAAGTATACTCGGTGCCACACAGGATTGCTTCCTGCTAAACCAAGAGATAACACCTGATCCCATACTGAAGCAACATCCTGAAGTGCTCTTCCTATCGATGGCACTACCTACCCAATTTGAATCAAAATAACCCTCCAGGTTAATCTTCTTATTCGCATCGTACTTGAGCCCATAATCAACTGTACCCTTAAGGTACCTTAGAATATGCTTTCCAACAATCAAGTGAACATGTCTCGAATCTATCAGGAACTGGCTCAAGGTGTTCACAGCAAAGCAAATATCTAGTCTGTTGTTCGTCAGGTACATCAATGACCCAATCATCTGACGATACATCGTAGCATCAACAGACTCTGATGAAGCATCGCTCACTAGCTTCAGGTTTGATGCCATAGGTGTGGCCATAGTCTTGCAGTCCATCATCCCAAACCTCTTCAGGATCTCTACTGCATACTTCTCTTTTCCAAGGAAGATTCCATCTGTACTCTGCCACACCTCCATACCTAGAAAGTAATGCATCATACCCAAGTCCTTCATCTCGAAATCAGTAGCAAGCTTTCTCTTCGTATCAACAATCAAACCATCCATACCTTTCACAAATAGATCATCTACATATAGTAGAAGCATCACTGGGTTGCCATATTCAACCTTGTAGTAAAGGTTGGAATATTCTTTACTCTTGGTAAAGCCCAAACTAGATAAAATGTTGTCAATTTTGTCGAACCAGGTCCTGGGTGCCTATTTCAAACTGTACAGGGATTTCTTCAATCTGCATACATGAGACTCTCTGTCATGTGTCTCAAAACCGAGTGGTTGTTCTACATACACTTCCTCTTCTACTACACCATTCAAGAAGGCATTCTTGACATCCATCTGGTGTATCTTCCATTTCAACACTGCAACCAAAGAAAGTACTGATCTGATGGAAGTGTATCTGGCTACAGGTGCAAATGTTTCTTCATAGTCTATTCCTTCTTTCTGAGAGAAACCCTGAGCCACAAATCTTGCCTTATACTTTTCAATGCTACCTTCTGCAGCATGCTTGATCTTGTAGATCCATTTGGAAGTTACAACTGACTTCCCTTCTGGTCTTGGGACAACATCCCAAACATTGTTCTTCATGATCAATTGATATTATTCGATCATAGCATCCTTCCATTCTTTCCATTCTGCCGCTTCTTCATAACTGGAAGGTTATTTATCAATGAAATCACATAGTAGAGCTACATATCCGAAGTAGGATCTGGTCCTCTTTCTTTCTCTATGATTCTCTTCTAGAGCCCCATATCTTTCCACACCTTGGATAAGTTCTTGTACCCAAGTAGGTTTCCTCTTATGAGTATTCTTCTCTAGAGGTGGATCTACAGGTCTTTGTGGTTCTTCAAATTCTCGATCTTCTTCTTGAGCTTCTTCATTCATGGTTGTATCATGAATTCTGGGTGCTTTTGCTTATTTAGGTTCTTCAACAGGTATCTTTTTGGATTTGTTGTAAGTCGTGTCTTCATCAAATGTCACATCCCTGCTGATGTTAATCTTCTTGTATCCTAGGAAATAGATTCTTTAAGCCTTCGAGCTTTTAGAGTATCCCACGAATATACCCTTCTTTCCTGAAGGCTCTAATTTTGTCCTTTTCTCCTTTGGGATGTGTATGTACATAGGACATCTGAATATTCTGAGATGGCTGACTTCTAGTTTCTTACGAGAGAAGACTTCTTCAGGACTCTTGTTCTCGAGTACTCTATGTGGAGTATGGTTCTGTACATACATTGCTGTTCTGGTAGCTTCAGCCCAAAGATGCATAGGAAGATCTTGATCATGAAGCATTGCTCTTGCAGCTTCCATGATAGTTCTATTCTTCATTTCTGCAACCCCATTCTGTTGTGGATTATAAGGAGTGGACAACTCCCTCTTAATCCCTGAGTCTTTGCATAGCCTCTTGAATTCATTTGAAGTGAATTCTCCGCCATTGTCTGATAAAAAAGTCTTGATCTTCTTTTCAGTATGGTTCTCGATCAAGGCTTTGAATTCCTTGAATTTCCTGAATACTTCATCTTTGTTCTTCATGAAGTAAACCCATGTCTTCCTAGAAAAATCATCAATAAAAGAAACATAATATGCATACCTACTTAGTGAGTTTGATGACATAGGACCGCATACATCGGAGTGGATGATTTCCAAGATTCCTTTTGCTTTGGTTTCACTACTTGGAAATGTCTTCTTTGTATTCTTATCTGTCGCACATCCTTTGTAGACCCCATCATGTTTTACTTGGATTTCTTGAAGACCTTCAACAACTTTTCTTGCAATAGGTAGTGCTCTGTAATGCACATGTGCAAGCCTTCTATGCCAAAGTTCATTTGGCTCTACTGTGTCATGGATCAATGCTTGTTCTAGATGGCCCTTCAATTTGTACAATCCTCCTTCTTGTTCTCCAATCACTACCGCATCATCGATATTCTTTCCTCTAGGCCACATAATGACTTGACCATCTATGAATACAACCCTCATTCCTTTTGCATCCAATTCTGATATGGATAAAAGGTTCTTCTTGAGTCCTGGTACAAACAATACTTCCTTCATTGTTAGAGACTTACCCGAGTCTAGTTTATAGGAAGATTCCCCACTACCTTTTATTGGATATTGGTAGTCATCTCCTAGTTTCACCTTGTGAGGTGATTCATGTTCTGACAGTCTTACAAAGGATTCCTTGAATCCAGTCATATGTTTGGAATCCCCACCGTCTATAAGCCAATCATCACTACCATGAGTAATGTTACCTGTGAGAGCGAAAATCAAAACATATTCATCCTCGCTTGAAGAATCTTCACTTTCATATTTGGTTCTTTTCTTGGATGGTTCATCATCCTTTACAGCATGAGCATGATGTCTTCTTTTGTTCCCCTTCTTCTTATGAGAGTGGACCTTGTTCTTAGGACAGTCTTTTGAAAAGTGTACTCTTTCATCACATGTATAACATCTCAATCTAGATATGTCCTTTCGATTGTTATCCTTAGAATAAGAGTTCTTACCTTTAGAGTAATGAGGATTTCTTCTTCCCTTCTTGGAGTGAACTGTGAGGGATTGATCTTCACTTCCAATCTTCTCTTCTCGGGATGCAATCTGAGCTTCTTCTTGAGAGCATTTTTCCCATAGCTTTCTGAACTTGACTAACTTCTTTCTTGCACAGATTCCTTCGATGAATGAATCCCATGACCGAAGAAGTCCATTCAGTGTTGTCATCACAATATCTGCATTCTCCACTTCTTCATCTACAGCTTCTAATTGTTCCTTGATCTAAGAAACCCTTGTGAAGTAGTACTAGATAGTATCTGAATTATGAATCTTCACATTCTTCAGTTGATTCCTCAGAGTCATCTTCCGGTTTATGTTCTTCCCTTCAAACAACTTGGTTAGGGCATCAAACACAGCTTTAGGTGTCTTGAGAGAGGACACCTGAGGTATAAGGTGATACTTGATAGAATCAGCAATGATCCTCTTTGCCATAACCATCTTCTTCTTATGTAAGGCCTTTGCCTCATCTCCCTCTGGAACTGGAAACTCCTCATGGATGTACGAGTCTAACTCATTCTCTTCCAGGACCAGGGAGATCCTATACTTCCAGGCTCAAAAGTTGTCAGATCCCTCAAGCTTTTCATCAAGCTTGGTATGGTGAGACATCTTAAACTGAGAACCTCAAATGGAAATACAAAATATTTATATCTTACCAGGTCAAGATGTAAGATTTTGGATTTGGAGCTAAAATCCTGCAGTACTGGAACAGGAGCAAATTAGGGTTTTGCTTTTCCAGAGATCTATCCACCCAAATGCTTTGAAATTTGTCCCTAACTTTGATTTTGGGGAGGAGATCAATCTAGGCCTGGGCTCACTGAAAAATTCCTCTTCTATGAAAAGCCCTAATTTTTGGCAGTAGTGACATGTCTAAAACTGAAAAACCTTAGAATTGGATTCCGCTTCGACAGAAAGATGTGCCCTAAGGAGGAGAGTTATTCCACCTTACTTTTGTTGAAAATCTATGGAGGAAGATCCACAAACTAGGAATCCCTAGTTCCCACAGCTGCATAGTTTCTTCTTCTCAAGTTAGCTCTAATAGCATGTTAGTTTTTCAACTTTAAGCTAGCATTATTAGGATCTTTAACTAAGAAATAACAAGTATAGCAATCAAACACAAGAGACAATGAACACAATGTTTTTCCTCAGGGAAACCATAAATGGAGAAAACACCACAACTTCCTCAGAAATAGAATCAGCAGCAAAACAGTAAAAGCCCAAAACAGTAAGTGACCTCCCGACAACAGTAATTTTCTTCTTGTCTATCCCCAGTGTCTTCTCCTTCCTCAACTATGCACTACACTTGAGTGTGTATGAGTTGTGTGATAAATAGAGACTCCAGTTCTCTATTTATACTAATCATGACACGACTAAAACCCTACCAGGGCTGACCTCTACTAGGAGAGTCTAATAACCCTAGTGCCTCGGAACTATGGGGACTCTAACCCTTAGACAATCGGAGGGTTACCCACAATGACTTGACATGACTTGTTTACATTATTGATCCTCCCAATCAGAACATCGAGGCATGACAACATGACTCAATTACATTATAGATACATCCCGGAATAAACAGCAGGTTACAATATATAATATACATATATGAATACATTCCAAAGTTACAAATACATCAACAAGTAGAACTACTATTGGCCAAGATAGGTTACCATAGCTAATATATAAAATAGTTAGTACTAGTTTAGAAGCTGTTGAATGGATAGTTTTTTTTTTTAAGTTAGATAACTCTTCATTTGTTAGGTAGTTTCTGAGAATACTTTTTTGAAACTTAAACAGTGAGAATCTCCTTAAGAGAGCAATGCTTAGATGGTAGCAAGACCATAACCTACAAAAATTAGCTACACCAAACACAATGGGGGTTGTGTTAAGCACTTTGTATGGGTTAGTTCTCTATAGTTGGCCATATTCAGAAAATAAAGCTAACAAATGGCACTATAAGGAGGGCTTGATACTATTAATGGATAAAAATGTTCAAAACAATCCTACAAGTAGTTCAGATCCTTCACGAATTGACAAATATGGTAACATTGTTATTCCAGATACATTGGTTCATCCACAATTCAGAATTAGTGATTCACCATTGGCAAGTGTTGTTAGGGAAATCCTAGAACAAGACCATACTGCTTCTCCCTATACACCTCATCATATTGAACAAGCTTTAAGGGAATTTATAAGACCATATTGTTTCTCCCTATACACCTCATCAGAATGCTATTAGAGCTTTAACAAACGAAGTGGCGGGATTAAAGAGAACTAACTCAAAAGGATCTTATTCTATAGGGTACTTCAAGAACAAATTTAGGAAAAAACTTTGTTACTAATAATAAAATAAATCCCCCTCTTGATGTAGTAGTAAATGAATAAATTGTCAATACCATTAGAGAAGTTTTGTCTATACCTAAATCTTCCTCTAATCAAGAATCTGTTGATCAAGAAGAGGAAGAAAATTATGAAAGTGAAGATGAACCTCATGGAGAACAAGAGCATTTAGTGGGACATTTTTCGGATAATATAACTAATTAAACCAAGAGTAAATATTTTCTCTTAGGACATCATGCTTATAATACCTATAGTAAGGGATTAATAGGTGCTCCTAGTGCACCAAGCTCAAATCAAGCTAAACGGAATAATAATCCTCAACCTTATAAACAGTCATATCTTGTTCAAAATTCACAGAAGTTAGATCTGCAGTATGATATTATTGAATATTTGAAAAACAAAATGTGCAAATATCAGCATGTTGATCTACTTCAATTGTTTCCTATGGTTGGTGGTCCTATCATAACCCCTATAATAAATTCAATTAATCCTAATGGAAAAAATAATGTTGTTACTAGTATTACAAAAAATTCAAACACTCCCTTAAATAATGAGTTGATTAATATAAATAATAAGGGAAAATCTATAGCCAATAAAAACTCATTGATAGGTAAAAGTTCAACCTCCAATACTCCATTTATTCTCACATTCAATATTTATAATTGGAATGTGCATACTTGTATGGTAGATGTTGGAGCCTCATCTAATGTAATTCCTTTATCAAACTGTAAAAGGATGAATGCAAAATATATTCCATGTGAAACACAAATCACTCAACTTGCATATCAAACATAAGAGTATTAGTGGAGATGAGAGATGTTTTAATTAGATTGGCAATTAATCCATCAATTTATCAAATCATCCATATTGTACTTGCATATATTCCTGATGCCTATGGATTGTTTTTTAGTCATGATTGGTCTCAAATTTTAAAATGGTTTTTTCTCGACCGATTGGTCAACTTTATCACTTCCTAAAAATGGTAAATCTAATCAGATTAAAATTGGAAGAGAAAGGTATTTGAAGCATACTATAACATAATTCAATTATCGTAATGAACCAATGTTGTTTTATGATTCTATTATGGAAATTACACTTATGAACTTGATATTGAAATTTTAAGGCTAAAAATTCTCCATTTATAGGCATAAAACAATAATATGAAATTTCAGATTTTACTTATATTCTTCTTGATTTTGCATCTAAGAGTGTTGTAAATAATGTAGATTATCATAATTATGTACATATTAGTGATAGTAAAGTGATTATGAATACTTTACCTTGGACATTATATTTCAATGGGTCAAAATCTAAAGAAGGAGTTGGAGCAGGTCGTCTTCTGGTTGATCCAAAGGGAAATAAAATATGTAAAACATGCAGGTTAGAATTTAATTGTACTAACAATAGCGAAGAATATGAGGCTCTTATTCAAGCTTTAAGGAAATATTTAGACTTGAATGTTAAATTCTTGGTAGTATATGGTGATTCAGAAATCATTGTCCATCGGGTACGCAATTCAATTGATTGTGTTTCTGAACATCTCCGGGATTACCAAAAAGAGGTATGCAATATTATTTCTGAATTTGAAGCTTTTAATATAATTTTCAACTCAAGATTTCGTAATCAAGAGGCTGATTTATTAGCCAATGTAGCTTCTAAGTTAATTCCATATGGAGATATTTCTTCGAATAACTTTTCAACCAAGTTAATATTTAGGCCATCGATCCCGGATAACATCACTAATTGGTGTGTATTTGATGATGATGTGCAGGTTTTAAATTTATTGATGAATGAAGGTACATTTAAATATTTTCTATTGATGAAATCACACATGATGAAGACTTGTGTAACTTTTTGGTAACGCCTTCATTGCTCAATAGAAAAATATTTTGATATGGTACAATCTATCCCTAATTTCATTTTAAGATTAGAAAAGTTTTATGATCTTCAGGATAATTTTAAAGCTGTGCAAAATTGCAAAACAAAAATCTCATGCTTAAAGTATGAAACTATTAATCTAGGGACAGATTCTAATCCTCATAATGTTAACCTAGGAACAAATTGTACTCCATTTGAAAAATCATCTTTCATAAATTTGTTTAAAGAATATAAGTGTTGATGTATTTGTAACTTTGGAATATATTATGATGTATATTATAATTGTATGTTGTTGTACCCCCATTGGGGATGTGTTTACCCCCTTGCAAGATATCTTAATTGTGTCTAGACCTTGAGGTACAACCTCTATTGTAAGTCGGGGAAATAGTCCCTAGTGTAACATCATGTAATGTGTATTTGGAGCCTCTCTGGGAGAATTCGGACCCGATAGGGAAGAGAAGTGGGACCTAATTATATGTTTGGTTAGTGACTTCAAAGGTATAAATAGGGAGGTTCTCTCCCTCTTCTATACACACCTCACACTCTCAAGTTCACATGAAAAAGAGAGACAAATGGAGGTGAGACATCTAGTTGTTGAATACTTCTTATTACTGCTTTATGGTTTCCCTGGTGAAAATATTTGTTTCTTGTGTATCTCTTATATATTATGCATCTATATGTGCTTTTTATTCTATCAGACAAAGATCCTAATCAAGCTAATAATATGTAGAAAAATAAACATGGTATCAGAGCCTCTCTAAAAGAAGGCATTATGCGGCTGCGAAAACTAGGGAATCCTAGTTCAAGGTGTTCTCTCCACATATCATCAAGAAAAGAGGGCTATGCTAAATCACCTAAGTAGGGTGCATATTATTGTGGAAGTAGTTTTAGAATTGAAGAAGTTTCATTTTTGACCCTATCACTAGTGTTGGGAGGAACCAGGCTTCCCACCTCAATTTTCATAAAGTGACCTAGCTGAGAAACTCACCTAAAGGATGTGAAAATTTCTTCCCAAACATAATTCCAAAACTCCAAGTTTGGAAAATTAGGGTTTCTCTTACAAACCCTGGGTCAGCCAGCTCCGAAACCAGGTCAAACACCTCAAATCGGTAAGATATAAATATTTTCTATTTCCATTTGAGGTTCTCATTTGAAAAGTTGATTTATCATAATCAGCTTGACGACAAGCTTGGAGGGGCTGATAACTTCTGAGCATGGAAGTACAGAATCTCTCTGATCCTTGAAGAGAATGAGTAGGATCATTACATAAATGGAGGATTTCTAGAACCAGAGGGAGATGAGGCTAAGGCTTCCCATAAGAGAAGCATGGCTAAGGCTAAGAGAATCATTGCAAATTCTATTAAGGATCACCTCATCCCCCATGTCTCTTCATTCAAGACACTGAAGGAAGTGTATGATGCTTTGAAAAATATGTTCGAAGGAAAGAACATCAACCAAAAGATGACTTTGAAGAACCAATTGAAGAATGCCAATATACATAACTCTAAGTTTATACAGTCTTACTTCACAAGGGTTGCTCAAATCAAAGAACAACTTGAAGGTTGAAGAAAATATCGAAGAAGGAGATATTGTAATGACTACCTTGAATGGTGTCCCTATATCATGGGACCCATTAATTTAAGGGATTTGTGCAAGAAGGAAGTTGATCTCTTTGAACATACTTTGATAAGAATGTGCACACAAATAATTTATACTTGTCTCAAGAGAATAAAATATGGGAGCAATTGACGATCAAGCTCTCATAGTTCACACCAGGAATAAATTCAAGAAGGAGAAGAAGGAGAACTTTCATCACAACAAGAATAAGGACAAGATACCAAAGAAGACCAAAAGATATACTTCAAATGTTCGATGCTATACTTGTGATGAAAAGGGACACTTTGCAAGAGATTGTCCCATCAGGAAAAGGAGACACCATTCTTATGTTACCAAAGATGATGAACCAACAAATAAAAGATTCAGACAAGAGAAGGATGGTTCAGATGAAAATTATGTGCTAATCTCAACACTTACTGGCACTATCTCACATGGAAGCAATGATTGGATTGTTGATAGTGGAGATTCTAAATATATGATGGGATACAAGGAATCATTTGTTAATATGTCTGAACATGACTCACCTCACAAGGTGAAACTTGGGGATGACTATCAATATCCCATAAACGTGAGTGGAGAAGCTTCATACAAGATTGAATCCAAGAAATATTTAAAGATGAAGGATGTGCTATATGTTCCAAGATTAAAGGAGAAGCTTCTCTCCATTTATTCACTAGATGGAAAATGGATTAGGGTTGATTTTGTCAATGGCCAATTTTTGATGTGGTGCAAAGGAAATACAATAGAGGATGCAATAGTTATTGGAGAAGAAGACAGAGGCTTGTACAAGCTAAAGGGGTTAGCTTGGACAAGCACTGGTTCATGAGTCGATTGAACCAAGTGAACTATGGAACAAAAGGATTACACATGTGCACTATAGGGAACTACCGATGGAAACAAAAATAAGTCTTAGGACTGCTAGAGATACAAGAAAAGAATGAAGGCATTTGCAAAGGATGTTAATAAGGAAAGGATGCAAAGAAGACATTTCTAAACAATGAGAACAAGGCTAAAGGAATACTGGAGATAGTACACTTGGATGTATGTGGACCTATGTCCTCTAGTTCATTAAGCGCATATGTGTATTGTGCTTCCTTTAGAGATGATTTCTCATGTAATACTTGGATATATTTCTTGAAAGGGAAAAGTGAAGTTTTCATTAAGTTCAAGGAATATAAATCCTTGGTCGATAACCAAACAAATAGGAAGATCAAGACTCTACGGTTAGATAATGGAGGAGAGTTCACTTTGGAATAATTCAAGTAACTCTGTAGAGAGTCTTGGATTAAGGGGGAGTTGAGAACTCCAAATAATCCTCAACAAAATGGGGTTGTGGAATGAAAGAACCAAATCATCATGGAGGCAACAAAAGCTATGTTACATGACCAGGATATGCCTATGCACCTTTGGGAGGAGGAAACAAGAACATATGTGTATGTATAGAACCGTACTCCTTATCGAGTACTTGGCAATAAGACTCATGAATAGTCTTTCTTAGGATAGAAACCAGAAGTCATCCATCTAACAATATTTGGTTTCCTAGTGTACATACATGTCCCAAGGGAGAAAATACCAAGATCAATCCTTCTGGGAGGAAGGGTATATTCGTAGGATACAATGATACATCAACGGCCTACCGAATATACTTCCCAAGATACAAGAAGATCGACATTAGTAGAGATGTAACCTTTGATGAATACTTCACATACTTTTGATCCAGGAGGACACCCATTCAAGAGGTTGGGGAACCTGAAGAGACGATAGGTCGAAATATGGAAATTATAGAAGCAATTATAGAGAACCATGAAGATCATGACATGACAGAACCACAAGAGCTAGTAGAGACATTCCTTGGGAAGGACTCCCACAAAAGGAAACCAACATGGGTGTGGTGTGGAAATTGAACCCAGTGATAGATTAATTTTACTCACAACAATTAACAATTGATCATGCAAAATCACTCACAAAAGAGACTGAAATTGGAGCTGAACACTAAACTGTATTAACTCAGTGTACAATAGCCAAACCTGTAACATAATAGGTTTCTGAATAAATAAAATACATCAGGGATTTGAATGCATGAGGAGCAATTAAAATATAGCATAAAGCAGGCTTACTAAAAGTAAGAAAATCCCCCATAGGTGTAAAAAGATGATCCCAAATCTATCATGGAGCTCACGAATTAGCAAAATGGCTTAGGAAAGCTAAAGAGTGATGGAATGACAAATCATACATGCTTTTCCAAGGAGAAAAGAGTGAAGGATGAAGAGGACAAAAAACTAGTTCACCTCACCTAGTCTAGCTTTTCCATTTGCCTTAAAACACTGAAAAAATAGGCAATAAAGGAGAAAAAGCAGAAGGGCACCTAGGAGTCCAGGAATAAACAAAAATTGATTCCTTGAGGTTTCCCAAGTGCTACATGAGTCAAATAAGGAAATTTTTACCACTATGGATAGGTAAAAGACAACTTGCACAAGGTGGGACACATGAACTAGGCAAATAAGACAAAAATAATTAAATTAATGTCTAAGGTAGTAAACTATGGGTTGATTATTCTAACACCCCCCCTTAAGCCTGAATTATGAGTAATATATCAGAAAATTATAGGGCCTAGAAACAAGACTTAGTCACCCTTTTACATACTGCATGTCCATACAACCAAGGAAAGATGCAAAACAAACTTGGGAAAATCCTCCCTTAAACATGGACTGTAAAACAAAATTTGGAAATCTTGTCTTCACTCATGCTTCACAGCATGATCAGCAATCCCCAGCAGTGATTTGAGATTGCTGAAGGTCTTCTCACAAAATGCTTTGGTGAAGATATCAACTACTTGTTCTGAAGATGAACAGAAGAGTAGGTGAATGGTGCCATCATGCACAAGCTCTCTGATGTAGTGCATATGGATCTCAATGTGTTTGGTTCTCTGCTTCTGAAATGGATCTTTGCAGATTCAAATGGTACTCTGGTTATCACAGTAGATGGTATTTGATTACTCTGATTTGAAGCCACACTCTTCAAGTAAACCCTGCAACCATAAACATTGAGTTGCTGCATTAACAACTCCTCTGTACTCCGCTTCTGTAGATGAGAGTGCAATGCCACTATGTTCTTGATTGACCAGCTGATTGTCCCTTCTGCAAGCATGAACACATATCCTAATGTGGAATTTTTGTCTATGCTATCACCTGCCCAATCACTGTCAGTAAATCCAATCAAATCAAGATCGGATTTTTCTTTGTAGAAGATCCCATGTGTCCTTGTTCCCTGAACAAAGTTAAGGATCCTTTTGGCTGCTTTCCAATGGATCTCATGAGGCTGATCCATGTATATAGAAGCCACACTTACTACATAAGAAATATCAGGTCTAGTATGTGTCAGATACAATAAACATCCAATCAATTGCATATACAGTGTATTGTTTACCATAGGTGAAGAATCAGCTTCTTCCAGCTTCACTCCTGAAAGGAAAGGAGGTTTGCTTGCTTTTCAATCCTTCATTATGAATTTTTTCAGCAATTCCAAGGCATATTTGGACTGGTGCACCTTGATTCCAGCTTTGGTTTGAGCAATCTCAAGCCCCAAAAATTGACTTAAGAGCCCCAAATCTGTCATGGAGAAGGCTTGGTTCATAGCACCCTTTAAGGAAGCAATCTCATCCTTTGAGCTTCCTGTAATGAGGAGGTCATCAACATATAACACAATGATCATTAATGAACCATTAACTAACTTCAAATAGACATTTGGATCTGATTTGCACCGAACAAAATTCAGTGATAGCAAGAAGCTATCGATCTTGGCATACCAAGCCCTGGGGGCTTGCTTTAGCCCATACAATGACTTTCTCAACCTACACACAAGAGAAGGGTTAGTAGAAAAACCTTGAGGCTGCTGCATATATATCTCTTCAGTGAGATCTCCATTCAGGAAGGCACATTTTACATCCATGTGATGTACCTCCCATTGCCTTGAGGCTGCAATGGCTAAGGCTAGCTTGATGGAATCCATCTTTTCCATTGGGGAAAAGGTCTAATTGTAATCTATCCCATGAACCTGTGAGTAGACCTTGGCTACCAATCTGGCCTTCTACTTCAGTGGTGAACCATCAGCAGCAAATTTGGTCTTATAGACCCACTTACACTGGACTAACTTTCTCCCTGGGGGAAGATCCACTAGCTCCCATGTGTTGCTCTTCTGGAGTGAGCTGAACTCCTCCTTCATGGTTGTTTGCCATCTTGGATCTCCTACTGCTTCTTCATATGTTTTAGGATCAGAATCCACCATCAAATAGAATTTTTTAGCAAACATAGGATCCTTCATGCACAGACAACTCTCAAATTGAGATCTAGTCCTCCTTGGGTCATTGGGATCCCCAGCTAGCTCTCCTGCTCCATGTAGTGTCTTGGATGCCCATTTTGGCCTTGTAGGTCTGTTAGGGTATACAATAAACTCATGTCCATTAGAAAAATCAGAATCAGCATGTTCAACAAACTCTTTACTTACTTCGTGAGGTTCAGGTGGAGAAGAGGCTTCTCCAACTTCCACTGCTACAAGGGGTTCTTCTTCAAACTGAACACACCTTTCAATGAAGGCTTTGTTTATGCTCAAATTTATCAGCTTGTACCATTTTGAATATTCAGAGTATCCAACAAAAAGACACTCTTGGCTTTGGGGCTGCAAAGCCTTCTTTTTCTCTATTGGAATTCTAACCCAAGCCTTTGATCCAAAAATCCTGAAATGGGTCACATCTGGCTTGTGCCCACTCCATCCTTCGAAAGGAGTCATACCTTCAAGCTATTTATGAGGCACCCTATTCTGAATATAGGCTGCACATTTGATAGCTTTGGCCCAGTACTTTGATGGCAAAATGTTTGCCTCCATCATGCATGTTTCCATCTCCTTCAGTGATATGTTCTTCCTCTCAGCAACACCATTTTGCTGTGGTGTGTAAGGGATAGAATGCTGCATTTGAATACCTGCATCTGCACAATAATTAATAAACTCAGACTTGACATCCTCACTTCCATTTTCAGATCCTAGGGCCTTGAGTTTCCTCCCAGACTGGTTTTCAACCAAAGCCTTAAAGACTTTGAAGAGGCCAAAAACTTTAGACTTGTGTTTTAGGAAGTAAACCCAGCAATACCTGGAAAAGTCATCAATAAAATTCAATGCATATTTGGCCTGACTCATGGACATATGAGGGAATGGGCCAGAAACATCACTATGGATCAGCTCGAGGGGTGCAAAGGTTCTCTCATGACTAGCTCTCTCAAATTTGTGCTCTGAGTGTTTTCCTAGGATACAACCTTGGCAGACTCCTTTGGAAAATTTTATCTTGGGAAACCCTATGACCATCTCTTTTCCACTAAGATCAGAAAGATATTTGTAGTTTAGGTGGCCAAATATTTCATGCCAAATCTTGCTAGCCTCATTAGCATGAATCAAAAGAGCAGAGGGGTTTGAGTAGGGTAGGAAGTGTGAGAACATGTATACCTTTTGAGCATGATTTGCAACTCCTTTTGCAATGACTCTACCACTTGAGATCTCTGTGATCTCAACTTCATCAAGGGAGAATATGACTTTATTAGGAGACCCAGTGTGAGTCATCTGGTACACTGACAAGAGGTTGGTGGAAAGACCAGGCACATACAGCACATTGCTGAACTGACCATGATCAAGATCAATCCTCCCTTTGCCCAAACTTTCAGTGAGAGAGTCATCTCCCAGTACTATAGGTGGTCCTTTCGACATGTCAAGTGAGGAGAAGGCCTCCTTGGTTGAAACCATGTGTCTTGAAGCTCTAGAATCAATGATAAAACTGGGTGAGCTTGATGTGCCAGCAACCAATGCATGAACTCTCTCTCTGTCATCTGAACTTGATCCTCCTTCTCTCTTCTTTGAGCTGTCTGGAAGGGAGATGCCATTCTTCTCCAGGAGTTGGGTCAGCATGTCTATTTGCTTCTTCATACAAGAGCTTTCAGTGTGATTTCCCTTATTGCAGTATGCGCACTTGCTCATTTCTCCTTTGTTTTTCTTCTTCTGGTAGTTCTTCTTGGAACCTTGTGGCTCCTCCGGGGACTATTTCTTATCTCTCTTTTGCTCAGGTGGATTTTTAGATTTCTTTTTGCTTTTTGAATCCACCTTCGAATCTCCAGCAATCAGAGCTTGATCTTTGGATGGTTTGATGGTGCCCATCATCACCAGCTTGTCCTGTTCTTGTGTGAGAGATTCCATGAAATCTGCAAGGCTAGGCATCTTCCAGGTTTGAGCTGTCAGTTTTGTGGCATAAAAGGTCGAAACAAACACTGAATAGTCAGGACCTAGCTTCAAGAGAATGGCTAGGATGAGCTGATCATCCTTCTTTTTGATCCCACACTGTTTCAGCTTCAAAACAAGTGCTTTGAACTTGGAGAAATATAGCTGCAGGGATTCAAAGCTATTTGGACTCAGAGAAATAAGCTCATTTTCGATTTGATGTCCCCTCATCTCATCTGTCTTTCCAAAAATATCAGAAAGCTTCTCCCATACTTCATTCGGTGATGTCAATCCATCAAGATGGAAAAGGAGGTCTCTGGAAATACTCAGACACAGGAGACCATAGGCCTCATCCCTCCTGTTGTGCCATTTTATCTTCTCTACAGCTGCATTGGGATTTTCTTCTATTTCCATAGTCACCCTATAGAGGCCTTTATCTCTCAACAGTATCTCCATCTCTGATTTCCATTCAAAGAAATTGAAGGGAGTCAAGATAGTTTTTTGTGATTGATCCATAGCTTAGAAAATCTGTCCCGACTGTCAGTAGAAGGGTCCTAGTCACTGATGTCGAACCTGTAAATTTTTTTTGAAGGAGATAAATTGATCTACAATGGCTCTGATACCATGTGGAAATTGAACCCAGTGATAGATTAATTTTACTCACAACAATTAACAATTGATCATGCAAAATCACTCACAAAAGAGACTGAAATTGGAGCTGAACACTAAATTGTATTAAATCAGTGTACAATAGCCAACCCTGTAACATAATAGGTTTCTAAATAAATAAAATACATCAGGGATTTGAATGCATGAGGAGCAATTCGAATCTAGCATAAAGCAGGCTTACTAAAATTAAGCAAATCCCCCATAGGTGTAAACAGCTAATCCCAAATCTGTCATGGAGCTCACGAATTAGAAAAATGGCTTAGGAAATATAAAGAGTGATGGAATGAAAACTCATACATGAATTTCCAAGGAGAAAAGAGTGGAGGATGAAGAGGACAAAAAACTAGTTCACCTCACCTAGTCTAGCTTTTCCATTTGCCTTAAAACACTGAAAAAGCAGGAAATAAAGCAGAAAAAGTAGAAGGGCACCTAGGAGGCCAGGAATAAAGTAGAATTGATTCCTTGAGGTTTCCCAAGTGCTACATGAGTCAAATAAGACAAGTTTGACCACTATGGATAGGTAAAAGACAACTTGCACAAGGTGGGACACATGAACTAGGCAAATAAGACAAAAATAATTAAATTAATGTCTAAGGTAGTAAAATATGGGTTGATTATTCTAACATGTGGGAGCTCATACGAGAAGCTAAAAGGTATGGCACTCCATAAGGAATACATAGAGAGAGAAAAAGGGAAAATACCTACAATAGCTATGTGGATATTCTATGTGACATCATTGACAGAGAACCTTCCACCTATGAAGAGGATATAGAAAAGAAAGAACAGAAGGATTCAATGATCAAGGAATATTAGTCGATCATGAACAATGATGTCTAGGATATTGTTTCGAGACCGAAAAATAAGTATGTTGTGACTTCTAAGTGGATCTACAAGATCAATCATGTTGCATATGGAAGCATCGAGAAATATAAGGTGATACTCATAGCACGATTCTTCTCACAGAAAGAAGGCACAGACTACGAAGAGACATTTGCACCTATGGAAAGGTACACTTCCATTAGGACCACACTTGCTTTGGAAGCAGTTATGAAATGGAAAATACACCATATGGATGTAAAGACAACTTTATTTAATGGTGTAGTCGAGGAGGAAGTGTGTGTGGAACAACCGATGTGATTCGAGACACATGATAAAAAGACACATGTGTGAAAATTGAAGAAGGAATTGTATGGATTGAAAAAAGCACCGAGGACATGGTACTATAGGATAAATATCTTCCTGACGAGCTTGGGATTTACTAAGAGTAAAGAATATTCCAATCTCTACTTCAAGGTGGGTGAGGAAATACCATCGATACTTCTTCTATGTGTCGATGGCTTGATTCTAATCGACAAAGATGAACTCATTACATATGCAAAGAGGAGACTTGCTACCAATTTCGAGATGAAATACCTAGGTATGATGCACTACTTCTTAGGCATGGAGGTGTGGTAGAGTGCAAATGGGATCTTCCATGGTTAAGGAAAATATGCAGTGGATATTCTGAAGAGATTCGGAATGATGGAGTACAAGGAAATGGCCACACCTATGGCATCTAGCTTGAAGCTTCTGAGTGATGTTTCATATGAGATGGTCTATACCACAATGTATTGTTGAATGATTGGCTCATTGATCTATCTAATGATTATGAGACCAGACATATTCTTTACAGTGAACACCCTAATCCAATTCGTGACAGATCCAAGACATGCTTACTTGATCACTATGTTGGGTAAACTTATTTCTATTTAATTTACCTTCAATTTAATTGTCAACCAGGACACATAAAATTTGAGTCACTACACTATATGTGCAGGGAAAAATGGTTTCAAGCTCATGCTTAGGGTAATTTTGATTTTCTCATAGACAAAGAAACAGAATGTAATCGATGGAACTACTACTCTATTGAACGATCGATACCAAAAATTGTTGAGGCTAACCTAAGAAAAGGGAATCATCTTGCTGAGCCCTATTTTACAGTCTACAAATTTGTCAAATCCAATGTAATCTACAGCAATCTCTAACTATGCTAATTATTGATCTATTCTTTAAGACAAGTAACCAAGCAAGTAAATAGTTTATTAAAGGAAACCCTACTTTCAAACCTGCCTACAAAATGAACACTTTTGATCAATCCTAATGGTTTTATATCTTTCTAACATTGCATCTAAGACTGTACTCATCACCCATAAAGGATCTTATGTTAACATGATATCTCTTCTTAACCCTAATTCATACAAACACTTATCATTCACAAACCATTACTAGAATGAAATCTGTCTTTCTGCTAACAACAAATACACTCTACCTGTGTTCTATGCTCACCAAAATATATTGGAACTATTCAGACAACACACACTTCACTCTCATTTGCCTATCCTACGAGACTTATATTCAAACCATAGGAAATAACGCTGTGAAATACTTAATGAACTGTGATACTTTTTTTTAATCTTGTTCAAGATCATGAAATAAACAAAGCATAACTTCAATCCTCTATATAACCAATTTGAAATACTATCCTGAAAACCCTATAAACTCTATAAGCTAAAATCTCTGCAAATACTTCTAAAATCACCATACATTCAATAAATACTGCAAATCAACAAGTCTTTGAAACACTCTGTGACCTAACAAGATTCTGGGCAAGAAATTGAACTATTCAATAACCAGGATTAGTTCTGGACATAAAAGAAATCTAGAAATCGGAATCCAACATATCTCTCCATTCTCACTATTCTCCAACTCTCTATTCTACTAAATCAAACCTTGAAACTATAGACAAAGCTGAAAGTAATTATTTTGTCCAAAGGTGTTGAATAATGCAATCAAACTTATCACACACAGTCAATGGCATCGACTAGTTTAAAGCGTGTATTTCATTTCCAAATCACAAGTTATTAAAACTATTGGCATACATCCATAAAAACAGTATTGAAATATACAATATAACTTCACTTACAGCAGTAAAAACAATGATATACACAGATGATCAGAGTTGAAGGTGGGCCCTGCCTTCAACACCTATGAATCTGAAATGAAATCTTTAAGAAGGCAAACACAACTGTTGATCAATTAATAAAAGTCAGAGTTGTACAGTGTTTTCTCCCTCTCTGTCCTTAGGGTTTCAAAGGAATATTTATACTTGAACCACAAAATGAGTCAACCTTTGAGCAAGGATCAACCCCATCCCAACAAATCTACACCTATCCCAATCAATAATGCATACATAAACCAAAAGATTGGATGCGGATTTCCTGGAATCCATACATTGCTGAAGATTGAGGGACACAATTTCTTGAGCAAATGAAAGCTAAAAAACAACACTGGATAACTTCACATGCATCCTGGAAACGAATTGAAACCAAGCGAAACATCTTCTCCAGCAACAAAATCCCCCAAATTCCTGCTTCTGTCAACATATATTCTTTAAGCACCGGGACAAGCATTGGGTCGAACAACCAAAAAAACCACTGCATGAAAAATAAAGACTTGTCAATTGACCAATTTTTAAATAAAAAAAACTAAAGTTTTATTGTATAAATTAAAACCAAACAAAATAATAAATAAACAATGAAAAATATCAAAAATTCACCTGCTAAAGCACCCTACAATGTTTCTCTTGAAAACGCATATTCAAGCACAAAACACAACTAGATAAAGTTGAATATTACTTGATTTCATGGAACTTTGAACTAGAAATAAGGTGATAAACAAGCAAAAATAGGAGGCTATGATCTCCCCCAGACTGAAGACCTTGCATGTCCCAATGCAACAAAGTTTCAGACATACAAAATTGAAACTCAAAATAGATGACCAATCTTCGGGTTAAATTCCAGAAACTGAAGCTGAAGTGTTAAACAGGACTTGTACTTGAGGAGGAGATGGAGCTGTTTGCTGTTGTACACTAATCAATTTTTCAAACTGTTTGTCCTTTTTCTTTAACTGCTTCCTGAGACTACAATTAGACCCAGTAATGTCATCAACTAAGGTTTGCAAAGATGCTACCTTAGCTTTCAAAACTGCATTTTCCTGTTTGATAAATCGATCCAGTCTAACATACTCCTGTAATTTTTTAGCCAAATTAAAATTTATTTGTCGAAAGTATTCAACTCCCTGAGCTAAAACATATGAACGGTGAGATTTGGAAGACTTAAGACCAGATTTTGAAGGTGATGCTGGCAATGAAGGCTCATTGACAGGGCTTGGTATGGAGGAATGATGATGGGAGCCATGTGAATCAGAATTATCGTGGGCAGATGAAGAAGTGGATGAGGACAACTGGACATGTACAGGTGCCTTGCCTTTGGACTCCCTCTTCTTCTCTTGAACAACCATACTACAGGTGAACCTAGGATTTGATGAAGCAAGAAAATTTCCATTATCAGACTGACCTTCCCCCCCCCAGACTGAGAGTTTACACGCTGCCCTTTAGACCCCCGAGAATTCTTAATATGGGATGGTCCAGCCTTCTTACAGCTCTTGACTACTGGTTCCTAAATATGACTAGCTTGATATTCAGAAGCATTGACAGAGGACGCTTTGTCAACAAGATCAGGGATAAGAGGCCCACATGGATCATTACCCAGGGGTAATTTGAGATGGGAATTGGACAATTCATATATAAATTGTTCCCATATCTGATCCTTCTTATTTAACTCAGCTAAAATAAGCATCTTGATAAGCCCATGATGATACAGACTATGAGTAGGATTCTCTATGTTTTTCCTAACTTGCGAGGCCATCTTACCCAAGCTCTTCCAAAAATAAAATGGAAAGTTAAGGAGCTTACCAAATTCAAAGTGAGCAAGCAGGCGAAAGTGACAGGCTTTGAAGGTAGAGAATCGACCTTCACACGTAATGAGCTTAGTGATGATCACTAAAGAATTGAGAAATTCTTCTCTGACCCAAAGTTTTGAGAAGCCTTTTTCACCTTTCACAGCCAAAAATTCAGGTTTAAAGACACAGTCATAATCTTTGCGTGGCAGCCATAAATTCTTAAACCAGCGATCCCCTATGCGTGGAAGTCCTGTAGCTTGCGCAATTGACTCCTCCGTAACTTGAAATTCCAGTGACCCGACCTTAGCTGTGTGTCCATCAAACCCTAAGGTAAATTGCAGGGAGACGGCATCATTGTGCCCTTGTAAATTGGTCAAGAAAGAATGCCACCTGGCTCTAATAAACAGCTCCTTGCAGGCTGAAAAATTAGGCGTGGCCAATAACTGCCCATACTCAGTGGGTTCATGGCGATTGAGCATCGTGGATAGCAGGAAGATGAGAGATCGAAGTCACACGATGAGCACACAGTTAATTCGAAGGAAATTAAAAACTTCATCAATTCTCCTCCCACTGGTGGAGATGAAAACCGGAAATAGCCCATTAAAAAAACATAATAGCAAAGGGTGGCAATAACAATGGCGGACGTGCAAAGAGAATCATGGAAAACTAAGTCACGTGCTGCCCACATTGCAATGTATTATAATGATATGGACACGTTTCGATCAACTCATAACCTTAGGACATCTTTAACCATGGCATTCAAGAATTTCAATTGGAATATATTAATGACATGAATTACATTAAGAATGGCAAATTAATAATAGAAAATGAAATATTACCAAAGGTCAATGTCATTAAAATATTGACAAAGGAAAGATGGTGTATCGACTAGTATGGATTATAAGGTTATTATGGTAAATTCCGCAATTCATCGAAATTATATTAAAACCAAAAACACTTGGTTTATAACAATTAAAAATTATCCCAGCGTTCATTTCCTCCACCACTTAATATATCAGGTTCCCAATTTCATTCCAGCACCTGATCCGACATCTCAGCCAGTCTAGAACACAAAAGTATTTTCAAGCTGGAAAAGGTGAAAATGTTTACTAGCATAGTAATAATATGGAAGCAAATGACTTTCTCCAGAATATACCACTTGTATGAGCTGAAAAGGAAATTAAAACTGCTTAAAAAAATTGTTTTACCCAACAAGCTCATGGCACAATTACCTTATTCCATGGTTGCTTCTTCACCTGGCCACATAGAAACAGAGCTAAGTCATGAAACCAATCTTTATTAGCAATACAAAAACAAAATTAAATACAATCCATAGACTTATCAATCTCACTCCTGTATTCAAAACTTTAATCATGAGCACAGACTTCTTTCTCTTTATTCATATAGAACTTTTTCCACTAGAACATGTGCCTTTAAAAACACAAGACAAGAGGAGTACTAAATGAAGCCAATGGTGTACTGGCCAACTTGACTCGGCTTCACATAAGATAGTTTGAGCGATGAAAAGAAAAACAAATAATGGGGTTCACAGCTATGTCCATTGAATCAGTAAACACCAGTACACTCTTGAGACATAAACCTTTTCATCTAGCAAAGATCAGGTAACAAAAACTTAGAGCATCTGAAGATGATTATCAATTGGCTATTACAAACAGTTCCCTTAGATTTTCATTTAACCCACACATGACCTTTCTTTAACATTTACATAGGTACACTGTTCACACAGACAAGTATAAATGAGGCTTTTAAAAGAGATATCAGAGTCAAAACCCACTGCCAGCGAGCCTGTTCAGTACTTCGGTTGGGTAACTGCAATATCTAAGAAGCTTCTTCCCCAGGAAGAATGCCCCATTGCCAACAGGCCTGTTTAGTACCCTGACGGGTTTTCCTGTTTATACCATAGGTTGGTACTCGCTGTCGACGGACCTGTTCAGTATCCTGACGGGTTAACCTCTTACACCCTTTTTCTATCAGAGGCCCTTGTCCCAAATTCATCTTAAAGATAAAGTTTATGATTTTCTTATGCATAGACGAGTGGGGGAGCAGCTCTGAAAACCATCTAGGAGTGGGATGGTATCAAAATTGGAAGAGTGTTCTTGAAACACGCCTGTAAAGATTTGTCCAAATGAACAACTAACCCCTATAACTGTATAAAGTGAAAGTCATGAAGTGGCTGGACAAAAAAAATGTATATATATATATATATGTATTTAATATAATAGAAGCCAATAGATAATAATCAACAGACCACTCAGTCTTGGAAACCTTTTCCTATAATGGTTCCTGTCTGGATAATAACTCAACGTCCATAACTGTTACTACTTAAAAAAATAATACCCTCATTCAATCCAATGTGAAACCAAGTCAAATGGCACTAGTATCCCATGAGTTCATAAGTAAAGACCCCTTTGAAACTTAAATCACTAATGGAGGCAATGCTAGGTGGATAGGTACTTGTATGAATAAAGAGGACAAGTCTAAAAAACAAATTGAACAGTACACACTTTATTTACCTGACACAAGCATTCCAGTTACCCAGTGAAACTCATAAATTAATTCAAATTAACACAGTCTGTGAAAATTCTTTGTAAAAGGAATCAATGGGCTGAAGCAAGAAAAATAATAGAAAGACTTCCTTTTTTTGCTTTTGTTTAACAAAATACCCTGAAACTACCCAAAGAGAGTACCTGCATCATTAAAAAAAAAACTATTGATAAAAAAAACTCTTGTACATATATACAAAGAAACAATTTCATTGGATGTCACTGCGAGAGAGTAGGGGATGAAGAATTCATTTCTTCACCTACCAGATCTAGTTCAGATTGCTGACTCATATCATGAATGAATTCTTTCTTAGAAAGAGGTTTATGATATACCTTTAACCGGTGTCCATTCACCACAAATGTAGCTTGTTCTTCATCTATTGTTCTTATCTTGACAGAACCATTATAAAAAACAATCACAATTTCATATGGTCCCATCCACCTAGTGGTAAGTTTACCTTTGAAATGTTTAAACCGTGAGTCAAACAACAGAGCCCAATCACCTTCTTCAAAAGTTTTCTTCTTCAAAAATTTGTCATGCCATTTAGTCCTCTGATTCTGTATTAAAGCAGTTCATTGGACAGCATCTTGTCGAATTTCATCAATCTCATTCAATTGCATCAACCTCTAAATTCAGGCTCAATTGTGCAGCAGTACGAAAAGTCTTCACCTGAAATTCTATAGGGAGCAAAACCTATTTCCCATAAACAAGCTGATATGGGGTATGCCCTGTGGTGTTTCTCCACGTAGTTCTGTAAGCCCACAATGCCTCTGGTAGCCTATCTTCCCAGTCCTTATGATGCATCTGCACAGTATTAGTTAAAATGGCTCCTAACACTTTGTTTGTTGACTCCACCTGACCATTTGCTTGGGGTTGGTAAGGAGAGGATTTATAGTGTTTAATCCCATATTGCTCTATCAGTGCTTTCATTGATTTAGAGGCAAACTGTGCTCCATTGTCAGTTACAATTTCGCGAGGAATCCCAAAGCGAGTGAAAATTTCTTCATAAATAAACTCTATGACTAATTTCTTGGTGGCCCTTAATAGAGCTTTTGCCTCCACCCACTTAGTCACATAGTCAGTACAGACTAATATATATCTCTTCTTTCATGACATTGGTGAGATTGGTCCAACAAAGTCCAATCCCCATTTTCCAAAAGGTTCAATCTGTACCTGGTCTTGTAAAGGAATTTCATCAACAGCAGTGGGTCTTCCCATTCGTTGGCAACTGTCACAACCCTGTACATATTTTTCAGCATCTTTGAAAAGTGTGGGCCAGTAATACCCTTGATGTAACACCTTGTATGTTGTTCTCTTGTCTGAAAAATTCCCTCCACAGGGTCCATCATGACAGACTTGAAGGATATCATACATCTCATCCTCCTTCACACATCTCTTGATAATCAAATCTGGACCAGTTCGAAAGAGGTCATTACCTGCCCATGAATAATTGGCACTTTGTTGTATGATCCTTCATTTTTCATATGATGACAGATGAGCAGGTATTTTTCCTATGACCAAATAATTGGCTATATCTGCAAACCATGGTGTTTTAGTAGAAATAGCAAATAAATGTTCATCAGGAAAGGTATCATCTACAGGAATATTATCATCAGTATGAGTCAATTTTGAGAGGAAATCTGCAACCAGATTTTCCTTCCCTGTTTTGTCAACTATAGTAATGTTAAACTCCTATAGCAAAAGAAGCCATCTAGTAATTGTGCCACTAGTTATAGGTTTATTCATCAAAAATTTAATAGCAGAGTGGTTAGTGTGAACAAATACATCATAGCCAATAATATAATGCCGAAATTTATTAATGGCATGAACTACTGCTAGAAATTCTTTTTCGGTCATTGTATAATTTAGTTCTGCTGGTGTTAAATTTTTACTGATGAAATAAATAGCATAATAAGATTGATTTTCTTTTTGTCTGAGCACTCCCCCTAGGGCAGTGTCTGAAGCATCAGTTTGTATATGAAAGGACAAGGACCAGTTTGGCCCCCGTAGAACTGGTGTTGAAGACAATTGTGTTTTTAAAGTATCAAAGGCTGTCTGACAGTGTTGATCCCAACAAAAACCAATGTCTTTGGCTAATAACTTAAAAAGTGGAGCTGCTATCTTGGTAAATTTGGCAATAAACCTATGATAGTAACCCGCATGTCCCATAAAACTTCTAACTTCCTTTTGTGTAGTTGGTGGAGATAAGTTGGTAATGATTTCAATCTTTGCTGGATCTACCTTGATACCTTCTGCTCAGATGTGGTGCCCTAAAACAATGCCCTCAGTTAACATCATTTTGCACTTTTCATGACTTAAGGCAATATTTGTTTCTTGGCACCTAATTAAGACTTTCTCTAGGTTATCTAAGGCTTCTTTGAAATCATTACCATACACTGTGAAATCATCCATATATATTTCCACACAATCATGGACTAAGTCAGCCAGAATACCTAACACTGCCCTCTGGAAGGTGGTAGGAGCGTTACACAACCCAAATGGTAACACCTTGTAAGCATATGTCCCCCATGGGCAGGTGAAAGTAGTTTTTTCTTGGTCCTCTAGGGCTATCCTGATTTGGTTATACCCACTATATCCATCAAGAAAAGAAAAATACTGTTTTCCTGACAAAGTGTCCAAGACCTGATCTATGAAAGGAAGAGGGAAGTAGTCTCTAAGAGTTGCTTTGTTTAATTCCTGGAAATCTACACATATTCTCCACTTACCTCCCTTCTTTGGAACAATCACCAACGGAGATACCCATTTACTATTAGAAATGGGATAGATAAAATCTGCATCAAGCAATTTTTGTAATTCATCCTTCACAATATCCTTAAGAGCAGGGTTAATTCTCCTTTGTGGTTTCCTTACTGGTCTAATATTTTCTTGAGTGTAAATGTGATGGATACATGTGTCAGGGTGAATGCCTTTCATATCTGTATAAATCCAAGCAAATGCCCCAGACTGAGCTTTGAGTAACTTAACTAACTAGTTTTGTTGGTCTTGACACAGATTTGCATTAATAAATAAAGACCTTCCAGGACTAATATCCATTGGTATGGTTGAGGATCCAACTTTCTCATCTATAAATAAAACTACTGATGATGAGATAGTTGAAGGATGGTACCATTCTTGAAAATATTCTGTGAAAACATGATCTAAGTCAGAGAAGGATTGGGGAAAATCAATACTAGTAGTGGCTGAGATAAATTGATCTAAGATATCATCTTCAGTCTGGTCTTCTAGTCCCCTAGTTTGACTGATGGATAGTAAGGGTTGTTCCACATCCTCATCTCCGTAAGGGCTCTCTAAGCATACCATGTTTTCTGTTACAGGCTGCGCTGGTGGATAAATAATAAGGTTCTGCAAAGAAGTACCATTTGATATAGTTAAAATACCCTCTCTACATCCTATAAAGGCATTGGCAGTTTCTAACCAGGGTCTGCCTAGTATAATAGGATGTTCCCCCATTGGGTGTTTGGTTTGGAGTACCAGGAAATCCACTAGATACTCCCATGAAGCGACAGTGACAGTTGTCATCTAATGCCCCTACAGGTTTAACTGTGCTCCTATCAGCGAACTCCAAAATGGTAGGAGTAGGTCTTAGGAGATTGTACAATTGAAGTGTCTGCATGGTGGTCATAGACATGACATTAATCGCAGCCCCCATGTCAACTAGAGTGTTTCTTATTGAAATTTCATTAATACAAATGGTCACCACTGGGTTCCCAGGATTTGCAAATTTCGGAAGTAAGGGATGGTTTGAAATATAATTGGACAGCTGGCCTATAACATGTATTGTGGGTGGATCTTTTTGTTTTCGACCAAGTTTCTTCAAGCATAATTCCCTTACCATTTTTGAATAAATAGGAACGTCTCTAATGGCCTAAAGTAATGGAATATTGATACAAACATTTTTCAACTCATTTTCCAAATCAAATTGCGGACGAACCACATGCTTCTCTATTAATAACATCTCTGGATAAGGGGGGTTGTTATTCAATTGTGGATGAGTAGATGATCGGGAATTTTGAGTTCCAAGCACTTGAGTGTTTTCTGAAGCAATCTGCACTTCTTCTTCCTCTGGAATTTCTTTTTCAGTAATTTCTTCTCCAGACTCTTCTTGAATAATCACTGCTGGAGGAGTTTTATTTAATGTTTTCCCAGACCTTAATTGTATTTCCTGTATAGGAGCTGAATGGATCACGTAAGTTGGGGCCATTTGTATTTTAGCATTATGAAGAGGATGGGATGGTCTGTTATTAGGGTTTGGGATAGGTTGAGCTGGCAACGACGTGGGTTGAGGAGGGTTTGGATTTTGATACTGTTGTGGAACTGGGGGTATAGGAGGAAGTGCAGGTGGTGTAAAACCAGGTAGTAACTGTTGCATATCTGGGGGCATTGGACTATAACTAGGAGGAGTGTGTAATGGGGCTATTGGTTGTGTTCCTCCATAGGGTTGTCCCTGTGATCCTCCATAGGATTGTCCTCGCCAGCCTTACTGCCATGGTTGGGTCTGAGTAGGCTGAGAAGGCCAATTCTGCCACATTTGTGGACTCCATGGCTGTTGAGATTGCTGCATGGGATAGTAATATGCAGGATTGGGAAAAACATACTCTTGGTACATGTTTTGGGGTCTAGGCTACTAGGGCCTTTTTGATGCATATGATGGATCCATAGGTTCAGTATTAAGCTTGTAAAAAGCTTGCAATTCTGGTAATGAAGGGCAATTGTCAGTAGGGTGTTTGTCAGAACAAAGAGCACAGACTGAAACAATATTAAGAGGGCGCTCTTTCAAAGAGTGTCTTTTTCTGCATTAAGGGCAGAATATGTGTAGTGCTACTATGTCCTCTTCCTCTTGCCATTTCTTTGTTTTTAATGCATCAAATTGGGAACTCAAGGTGCCTAAAATATCAGTTTTGAAATTTTCCAATAAGTTCCCCAATTCAGTTCTTGTGATCCCACCAGTTCCTGTTGTCCTAGGAATGCGGGAAGGACCTTCCCTTGTGCTTTTTCTAGCCTTGGATCTACTTCTCGAATATTTTCAACATAGTTTAGTAATTTCTTCAAAGGATTTATGAGATACATCACCTGATGCCATGAGGTTGAGGATTTCCACATACTCCTCCAGAATTCCTTTTAGAAAAAGAGTTTTGACTGCATCTTCTTGTAGAGTATTATACTTATACTTCTGTAATACAAATCTAAAACGTTCTAGAAAATCCTCAAGACTCTCTTCTTCATGCTGTTGCATTTTAAAGATATCGTTTTGAGAGTCTCTAGGTCCACAATAGTTTCGGTATTTTTTAAGGAAAGCACTCTTCGTCTCTTCCCAAGTTCGAATGGTGGATTCCCCCAGACCCATAAACCATCTAATTGTAGAATCTTTAAGGGTGGCCGGAAATAGTTTTAACTTTTGTGCATCATGCAGATAATTATAACTCCTACACAGGATGTCAAATTCAAATAGAAAGGTATCCGGATCTTCAGTACTTTTCCCGTAAAAGGTAGGTAATGAAGATGCTAGGATATTTTTCATATTGACATCTCATACAAGATCCAAAATGGGGAAGCCAAAAGTTGTTTCAGTTCGTCCTTCGTGTTCTCCCTCCCCTTCCATATGGTGTCTGGTTTCCTGATCACTCATAACAAGATGATTCCTAAACCAATTGACACCTAACCTATCTCTTCTTGGGGATGGGATAAAATCCCAATGTTCTGGCCTAGGCCAATATGTGGTAGATTCCACTTGAGAAACCACCAAATTCTGAGTATGTCCGAAAAGGGAATTCACTCTTTGTATGTCCACTATGTCAACCAAATTGGAATCTTCCTTTGTTGGTAGGGTCTGTGGAATCTCCACTGAGTGTAACTGTTCACTGAGTGTAACCTCAGTTCCCTCTGGTCTGGTCCCTAATTCCACAGATATTTGGGTGTTGTTTCTTTCTATCTCATTTTCGGTATTCCTATCCCTAAGGTTAGTGAGGGGTGGGGTTTTATTTCCAAAAATATCAGAATGAATTTTAATGTATCTACCCTTACTATCTTTGGGTCTCATCAAAAAAATTACTGTAAATAACAAGACTTCTGATCAAATAAATCAAAATACTTATGCTACAGATGGGTTTGAAGGAACCTGTTATAACAGATGCGCAGGTTCTTACCTCTCATCTTACCGCCCCTTCTCCTCCAATACGCAAAAGCTAATCATACCAAAAGGAAACAGTCAACAAATCAATAGAAAACAAAACTGATCAAAAAAATGTCTAAATGTATCTATTGCTGCTATCGCTAGATTTTGTCTAAGTAACAAAACGAAACAATCACACACCTATGCTACAGGTGGGTTTGAAGGAACCTGTTATAACATATGCACAGGTTCTTACCTCTCATCTTACTGCCCCTTCTCCTCCAATCTGCAACAACTAGTCACACCTAAAAAAAATGCTGTGAAAACTGAGCAAGATACCAGCTTACCTTGGAGAAACTCCCCGGCAACGACGCCAAAATGTTGGGTAAAATTATTCCTATTTAATTTACCTTCAATTTAATTGTCAACCAGGACACGTAAAATTTGAGTCACTACACTATATGTGCAGGGAAAAATGGTTTCAAGCTCATGCCTAAGGTAATTTTGATTCGCTCATAGACAAAGAAACAGAATGTAATCTATGGAACTACTACTCTATTGAACAATCGATACCAAAAATTGTTGAGGCTAACCTAAGAAAAGGGAATCAGCTTGCTGAGCCTTGTTTTACAGTCTACAAATTTGTCAAATCCAATGTAATCTACAACAATCTCTAACTATGCTAATTATTGATCTATTCTTTAAGACAAGTAACCAAGCAAGTAAATAGTTTATTAAAGGAAACCCTACTTTCAAACCTGCCTACAAAATGAACACTTTTGATCAATCCTAATGGTTTTATATCTTTCTAACATTGCATCTAAGACTGCACTCATCACCCATAAAGGATCTTATGTTAACATGATATCTCTTCTTAACCCTAATTCATACAAACACTTATCATTCACAAACCATTACTAGAATGAAATCTGTCTTTCTGCTAACAACAAATACACTCTACCTGCGTTCTATGCTCACCAAAATATATTGGAACTATTCAGACAACACACACTTCACTCTCGTTTTCCTATCCTACGAGACTTATATTCAAACCATAGGAAATAAGGCTGTCAAATACTTAATGAACTGTGATACTTCTTTTTAATCTTGTTCAAGATCATGAAATAAACAAAGCATAACTTCAATCCTCTATATAACCAGTTTGAAATACTATCCTGAAAACCCTATAAACTCTATAAGCTAAAATCTCTGCAAATACTTCTAAAATCACCATACATTCAATAAATACTGCAAATCAACAAGTCTTTGAAACACTCTGTGACCTAACAAGATTATGGGAAAGAAATTGAACTATTCAATAGTCAAGATTAGTTCTGGACATAAAAGAAATCTGGAAATCAGAATCCAACATATCTCTCCATTCTCACTATTCTCCAACTCTCTATTCTACTAAATCAAACCTTGAAACTATAGACAAAGCTGAAAGTAATTATTTTGTCCAAAGGTGTTGAATAATGAAATCAAACTTATCACACACAGTCAATGGCATCGACTAGTTTAAAGTGTGTATTTCATTTCCAAATCACAAGTTATTAAAACTATTGGCATACATCCATAAAAACAGTATTGAAATATACAATATAACTTCACTTACAGCAGTAAAAACAATGATATACACAGATGATCAGAGTTGAAGGTGGGCCCTGCCTTCAACACCTACGAATCTGAAATGAAAGCTTTAAGAAGGTAAACACAATTGTTGATCAATTAATAAAAGTCAAAGTTTTACAGTGTTTTATCCCTCTCTGCCCTTAGGGTTTCAAAGGAATATTTATACTTGAACCACAAAATGAGTCAACCTTTGAGCAAGGATCGACCCCATCCCAACAAATCTACACCTATCCCAAACAATAATGCATACATAAACCAAAATATTGGATGCGGATTTTCTAGAATCCATACATTGCTGAAGATTGAGGGCCACAATTTCTTGAGCAAATGACATCTACAAAACAACACCGGATAACTTCACATGCATCTTGGAAATGACTTGAAACCAAGCGAGACATCTTCTCCAGCAACAAAATCCCCCACATTACTACTTCAGTCAACATATATTCTTTAAGCATCGGGACAAGCGTTGGGTCGAACAACCAAAAAAACCACTGCATGAAAAATAAAGACTTGTCAATTGACCAATTTTTAAATAAAAGAAAAACTAAAGTTTTATTGTATAAATTAAAACAAACAAAATAATAAATAAACAATGAAAAATATAAAAAATTCACCTGCTAAAGCACCTTGCAATGTTGCTCTTGAAAAGGCATATTCAAGCACAAAACACAACTAGATAAAGTTGAATATTACTTGATTTCATGGAACTTTGAACTAGAAATAAGGTGCTAAACAAGCAAAAATAGGAGGCCATCACACTACAAATAATATACTGAGGTACATAAAAGGTACAGTGGATTATGGGGTCAAATATGATGCCAATTAGAGGATTAACCTACATGGTTATGTTGATTTAGATTGGGCAGGTAGAGCCACTGACTGGAAGAGAAACTCAAGTTGTTGCTTCAGTTTGGGATCTTGCATGATCTCCTGGTTCAACATGAAGCAATCATGTGTGGCGCTGAGTAGATCCGAGGCAGACTATGTTGTCGCTTTCTCGGCTAGTTCCGAGGAAATGTGGATTCTAAATCTACTATCTAACTTGTTTGATGTCCAGTTGGAAGTGACTTGTATCTTTTGCGACAATCAGAGTTGCGTGAAGCTGTCGAAAAATCATGTGTGCCATGACAAGTTGAAGCACATCGAGATCAAGTTCCACTATATTAGGGATATGGTGCAAATAGGAGCAGTGAATCTATAGTATGTGGCAACGAAGGAGCAGATAGCCAATTTGTTGGCCAAGCCTCTTGCGAGAGTGAAGTTTCGAGTAATTCAGAGAAAAAACTTGGTGTGATTCGGATCAATATCCCTCGAAAGAGGGAGCGATGAGTTCTATCAGTATTGGAATTTTATTAATCTTGGTGGTTCACATTTCAAATTAAGATGTAATTTTTAATCATAAACCCTAGTTTTATCAAGCATTTGACATAATGTGTAAATGGGAAATTTCATATTAAGTCATTGAATTTATTCACTCCCTAGTTCTAATTAATACAGTACACAAGACATGATTTTCTTGTCTACTTCGATGCTAGGACACCGGTTGGAAGACAACTTGAAGTGTGTAGGAAGTGGGGTACTAATTGTTTTTACATTTTGTATATTCAAGCATTTCAAAATATTTTTTCTATATGACTTTTGACTTAACTATATATTCCTACTTATTATGTCCCTATGTATCTTCATCCCTAAAATTGATTTGTTTCTTGTAAACCCTTCATTTCAAATATACTATCCAACTGATCCTTGACATCAATTAGTTTCTTCATGATGGGGTATGTGACTAACATATTATCAACATACAATAACAAGATAATAAAGTTTCCACCATCATATCTCATATAATATGCACAATGGCTAGCTTCACTTTTACTGAAACCTGGATCTTCATGAAGGTGTCAAATTTTCTATACCATATCCTCTATGCATGTTTCAATCCATATAGATATTTCTCAAGTTTTCAAACCAAATTATCATTTCCTCTTTATTTATATCCCTCATGTTGATCCATATAAATTTATTCATCAATATAACCATGCATGAAAGAAGTTTTCGCATCTAATTGTTTTAACTCTAGATCATGTTCTACTTCAAGTGCAAGTAAAATCATTACAGTAGTAATATTCACAACTAGACATAATATTTCATTAAATGTATACCTGAATTTTGAGTATAGCTTGTTTCTAATAAGCAATCTTTATAATGTTCCAACAACCCATAATTGTTATTATTTACCTTATACACCCACTTATTTCCAACAACTTTTCTTCATTGTGGGAGATCCAAAAGTTCCCATGTTTTATTATTGTTTAATGCATTCATTTATTCATCCATGGATTTCCTCCATTTATCAATATTATCATATTCTCTAATTTCTTGAATTGAACAAGGTTCACAGTCATCATCTAACAAACAAAATGAATACTAAAATTCATGAGAATATATTTCTAGATGTCTCTTAGGACATGTAGATCTTATGAATTGTGGTTTTTGACCTTGTTATTCTTCATTCTTATCAAAAGATTCATTTTCATCTTTACTCATTTCTACTTCAATTGTTATAATTTCAAGTGTTTGTTGTACCTGCTTCCTTTAAATGGTTTTTTCATTAAAAACAACATCCTATATAACAATTACCTTATGGTCGGTAGGATACCACAATCTATACCCATTTATTATATTATCATAATAGAGGAAAACACTTTTATTTTACTTTGGGTCAAGAATGGACCTATTTTATTTAGGTACATGGGGAAATGTGTCACAAAGAAAATATGCAAAAGTCAATAATCAACTAGAATACCTCACCATACCTCCTCTGGAATATTTCGATCAAATTCATCTACAGGTGATCTATAACTAAATACATGGTTGTATTAACAACCTTTTCCCATAATCCATTATCCAACCCAGCTGCCTTAAGCATGTTTCTTGCACGTTCCATGATTCTGTAATTCATTTTCTTAACCAAACCATTTTGTTGTGGTGTATATAAAGCAATATTCTGGTGCTTAATTCCTTCCTACATAAAAAAAATTATCAAATTACTTGGATATATACTCTCCTCCATTATCATATCCAAGACATAAAATAGACTTGCCCAAACTTTTCTGTACCCATGCCTTGAACTCTTTAAATTTCTCAAATGTATCTAACTTATTTTCCAGAAAATACACCCACAATCTTTTAGAATAATCATCTATAAAAGTCATAAAATATCTAGCACCAATTATGGATGTAGTGGGGATTGGGCCAAGTATATCAAAATGGATAAGTTCGAAAAGATCATAAATTTTACCAGAGCTTGTCGCAAATTAAATTCTCTTATGTTTATCGAAAATCCAATGCTTACAAAAATCTAAATCACAAGAATTAATCCGAGAAAGCATATATCGATCATGCATAATTTTAAAACCTTTTTTGCTCATATGTATAAAGCATTGATGCCACAACATCATTGCATACAGAAAATTCCCTGAGTCTATTTTTGTTGCATGATTTGTCACTATATCATCACACAAATTATACAAGGTTCCATAATATTCTTCATGTACTAGCATGAGGGATCCATTGGTGATTTTGCATCAATTGTCACCAAAGGTAGTTGAATACCCCATATTATCCATCATCTTAATTTAGAACAAATTCTTACATAGATATAGTACATGTTGTTCATCACACAACTTCCTTCATCTACCATCATCCAAATTAATCTTAATGTCCCCTCTTCCCTCAATTTATAAAGGATGATCATCACCCAACTAGACCGTTCTACCACTATAGGTATGGTATTTGACAAACTAGTCTCTATGTGGAGATATGTGGAAAGATGCACCTTAGTCCAAAACCCAAGATATATTAGAGATATGTTGTTACTAAGATAGAAATCCTCTCATGTTGTCGTCTCTTCTAAATATATTGTACTAGTTTCAGCTGATGGTTGATTTGTATTTTCATCCTTTATTTCTTCTTGAGATACCAACATTTCTTCCTCAATTACCCTAGTTTCCCATAATTCTAGAACTTCTCTTTCTTCACTCCTCTAGACTATGATCTCCCTTGTTGATCCCTTTCGATAGATTTCCATTTCACAATAGGGATTTACCAGTAGAGGTATCTAACTTTGATTTTTTCTCAACTCTTCTTATAGTAAAACAACTACCACATCATGAAATTTCAAAGTTCCTAATGATGGTCACAACCATATGATCCCAAGTATCCTGGAGCGAACAAAGTGAAATGATTACTTTTTCCTCACCATCCACATTAAACCCAACTAAGAGAATTTTGTTTATTAGGGTATTAAACTCATTTAGATGATCTACCGCAGTTGAACCCTCCTTCATCCTCACATGAAAAGGTTGTTTTTCAGGAAAACTTATTGTTTTTTATTTAGCCTCATACATATTTCCAAGTTTCTCCCAAAGGGATTTTGTAGTCTTTTCTTTAGTAGCATTGAACATGATAGACTATGCTAGTCAAATAAAAAGTATAGAAAATTAGTTAAACCTCCTTTCAATGTTGTATTTCCCACTCTCAAAAAAACCTATGCCTATAAGTTTTCAGGATCTTATACCATATGTTAGAAAAATATATAAATAAAAAAAAAAACAAACAACAATAACAAGAGTAAAAGAGATTTGCATGGAAAACTTTCTATTCATAAGTAAAATCATAAGACAATGGAAGCTTCAATCTTTTCTTGTTACTTAGAAAAAAACTTACAATGTTTTCTTCTATCTCTCTTCTATTACAATGATGAGGGTCACTCCCATTTTATATCATGAGGGTTCCAGAAGGAACCAAAATACACTAGAAGGGTCTAGAAATTTTCACCTCAAGAGGTCCACCCCATCCACCCAGCTTATATGAGTAGTGTGTGGGTCTAGACAAGAGCTTAATATGAAGGATGTTGGAAATCGAGATAATGGCTTCATCTCCTAACATTGTCCAAATTTTAGAGAGAATTGATATGAATAAAACAACAATCCATGTGTGTGTTGGTTATGAATAAATAACTAAGGCAAATTAGAGTTTTGGAACATTATATGGAATCCATGAATTAGTGAAAGGGTGCATTGAGTGGGTGTGCATGATTATATTGTATAAATATTGTGCTTATGTGTACATTATGTGGCACATATTTTTTAATGCATTGCTTGAATGCACAATGTGCCATGTTTCATTGCATAATGTATTAATAGATGATACGATGGAATTATAGGTAATGAAAACTATAAAATCATTTCATGAGTTGTTGTGAATGTAGTGAAGGAAAACTTCATGAAAAAGTAGTCAAGTTGGATGGACTACAAGAATGCTCTATTGAGAGAAGAAATTTGTATAAAGTAAAAATAAAAAATATGTCTTGGATATGCCATTGAGGCATGGAAAAGCACAGGTAACAACAATAGGGATTCTCTCCAATAAGAATTACCAATTAGCTCGTCATTGTTTGGTATGGGGAATCCATCTGGTTTACGATCTAACTACCATAGGTCAAGTAACGGTTAAAGCTTATTTTACTGATTGCGGCCCGGTCCACCGTTTAAGTGTGTTTTTTAGTTTTATGTTTATGTATGATATGCATGTGCCTAACTAAGTGCAGTCGATAGAGATAATGAAGAGTGTCACAATGTGATGCGCAAGTTCTTACCTCTTGTCTTAACTGTTTCGCTTCTAAATCATAAACAGAAAAATAAATTATACTAGTGCTAACTAAATCTATCTAGCCTATCCCTAGGGAGCAATACTGTAATTAAGAATGAGTAATGTACTGTATAACATGCATTTAGAATACTACATATAGTTGTTCATATTTCAAAATGCATGAATATAAGTAGACAGATAACCAAAGAGATATCTCATTGTCAATTAAAACATTCATTACTCAGATATGATGTGGAAATTTCACATAAATAAACAAGAGACATTCATATCATGAAATAAGTCGCGAGTTAGAACGATCTCACAGTTCATCGAAACAAGCTAAAACAGAAGTAGTTCACATTCAACCAGTCTATGGAAAGCATTTGAAATTCCACAATGGTTTCTCTAGCCGAGAATATATACTCTTTATTATAAGATGAAATATTTCTTCTTACAATAACATTGCACAAACATAGTCTGAAAAAAGGTCCCTCCTTACATCTAATTTACCAATATTTATACAAACAACAACAACTCTTGAGCTGCCCTCTTTACCCTTTGGGATTCCCCTAACCTTTCCTTACCAAAATTTTGTCCTCTAGCATATATACTTAGGAAATGATAAATATAACATATTACATAATTAATCAATCGTTTAAAATAGCACAACTAGGATGGCCCAGCTTGATCATTCATAAATGTTTTCCACACGTTTGCATCTGATGCTATATTTTCAGAACCAGAAGGCTCTAAAAATATGATGGTGATTTCATGCTTAGTAGATTGAGCCTTTATACTCGCCACTCTGGTTGGAATCAGGAAAAGTTGGTCTTCCAGCAAGTGACTTCTAACTGCTGCATGTGCTACTTCAGTTTTAAGCACATTTTCATCTAATCCTTTCACTAGTTGAATGGCCTCTTCATCTTCATAGCATCATTCCTGCAATTGTTTCAAAAACATTTCATGCTCGAGAAGCTCTTCTAACCTCCTTCTAGTAGATTTCTGACACCGATTTCAAGTTAGGACAACTCTCCTACATAATTCTACACAAGAACTCTTCATCTTCCTCACTCACTGTCTTTACTAATTCCCCTGCTGCTTTAATCACAAATTCGATCAACTCATACTCCATCTTTATCATCTCTAGATATTTATTAAGTATATCTATGGGAGGTTCCTTATTTGTTTCTAACCATGTCATTCATCCCTGTAGAGCCTCCAGGATATCCTGTGTCCTGTCCAAGAAATAAGAAGCCATATTTATAATTTCCTCCAGCCTTATTTCTACCTGCTGAACCTTTAACCTTTCTTCCACCATCTGAAGCTGCATTTGATGAATATTATTCCTCAGTGTAAGAGCATGCTTCTTCAAATGTTCAATATCTAATTTTTTCTCCATATTTATATTCAATGAGACTTCCAGTGAAGGTTTCGTATTTTCCAAGGATGCTACCTGAGTCTCATGTAGCTTAGATTTCCCTTCCGCTGTAGTCTTTTGCAATTCCAATTCTATCACTTTATCCTCTAGCTGTCTGTTTTCTTTATTCAACTCTTCAATTGATAATTTAAAATTATCTCTTTCTTCCTCCAAAACCCGATGCCTCTTCTAGAGTCTCCCAAAGTCTTCCAATAAGGCCTTAGACTCCTTTTGATATTGCTTGTGGATAACAACAAAGAACCTTTATCTGATTGTAGAGTATGGCACTCTTCCTGGGATGCCTCAATTTTACTAATCATATCTTCCTATTTCCTTTTCAAATTCCGAATTTCATTCCTCTCCTTTTTTAAGGTCTCTTTCAACTGTGTGACCTTCTACTGGGACTGCTCTAGACCCGTCATTATTCTGTCCATGTTATCTTCAGTGGCTAGGGTTGTGGCTGTGCCAGCCTTTTCCATCAATCGTGGGTATTTGTTAGTACCATGGATTACTACCTTATATGTCACCATTACTCTTGTATTACCTCTTGTGTTCACCTTTTTCTCTGTTCTTTTAACAATCCTCTTTTTTACCTTGTCATAGAAAATGGTCTTTAAATCAGGCACCTCTTCTCCTTCTATGGGAGTGAAAGGAATTAGTTCAATTCTAAATACTAACAAAGGATTCTCCCCTACTATACTACTAGATGGAATACCAAGTTCTAATGGCTTAGCGGAAGACTGAGTCTATCCTTGATCAGCAGGGTCCTGTTCTTCTTGTGTCTTTTCTCTCAATTCTTCAACTTCTTTTTCTCCTTGCTCTTTTTCCTTATTAGCATATTCTAATCTTAATCCCTCACTTTCTTTCTTATTTCTCTATATTTCTTCTTCTTCTTCTTATTTTCTTTTCTTCTTCTATTTTCTTCTCAGCCTCTTCAGTTGTATTTCTCTTTTCATCTTCTTTGGCTCGCAGCCAGTCTTCTGCTTCGTGTGCTAACCTGTGATCTTCTTCCTGCCTTTTCTTTGCTGCCTCTTCTTCTTTCCTTTTAAGTTGTTCTACATATTTGCCTTTTCTGCCAACAATAGTTATATTTTTTTTGAATCTCCTCCTCAAAGTAGTCATGTTATGAGCACTACGGCAAATTTCCTCATCCTTGTCCTAAAAATCAGCATACTCAAAGTGCACCCCAATTGCTATGCAATACTCAGCAACTTTATTTTCAGCATCATTTATGTGAATATTATTTCACCAAAATTAAAATATTCTAGTTCCTTAACAAACTCTGTTGCAGTTTTCACCCTGGAAAACTTATAACTACCTACATAAAAGGGGACTGCAGAATACACTTCTTTCTTCTGCTCAAATAGGAAATTACCTACTATGTCAATGTACAACTATCTCACAACCTATTTATGAATCACATAGTCTGTAGCATACCTGGGTAGAAGGGAAGGATCCCTTGATCCTCCAAACATCATTAAATACAACCCTTCCTCTGTCAAATAATAGTGCCCGTTATCTTGCAGTACTTTCATAGCTTCCTCCGACATACAATTACATTCAACCAAGAAAATCAATGTATACAATGGAATAATGAAATTCTTACAAATCTCCTTTTAATATCTATAATACTTGTTAGCCCGGAATAATTGACAGGTAGCATACATTGAGGACCGGTATTTATCCCATTGGCACTTTAATGTTGGGAATGGCTGAGTACATAAAATGCAATCAATCAATATTGAACTCATATAAAAGTATGTCTTCTTCTGGGACACTCCTCCCAATTATGAACTTATACAAGATGACAGGATGTTGGATACTATATTTTCCCAATTAAAAATTGTACCTTGGGTGGCCACAAAAAATATCACTGGTACCCAACCTATTTTAAAGTTTTTTCCATCAGCCCTCCCGAAAATCCAGTTTAACATCAAGGCAATAGACCTGTCTGGAGTGCGGAGGCTTGATGTTTCATACTCTCCTGAAGGCCTTGTATGGAAGTTCTTTCCTAGGATCATCATTCTTTTAACTGTTTCCACCATATCTAGGTTGAGATATTTAATCCAACTCTGATTCAAATCGGTTTTTGGTGTTGGAAACTTATAAGCCATGGACACATAGGCTGGGATATATGCAGCATACCCTGCTTCTCGGTGTTTTCCAGTATCATCCTCGTTACATCTTCCATTGGAATAATCCATCCTATCACCTCTGAACAAGGGAAATGTTCAGGTCTGGTAGCCACCTTCATAATGGTTGATCTCTCAATGTTGGCATATATAGGCAGATCTTTGAACCCATCTTCTGGAACACTGGTTTGAGATTATTTTGTTATCTATCCCCATTTATACTTTGGCTCAATTCCAAAAATGGATTTAGTTCTTCATAAATAACCTTAACTCTGGTTACTATCTCTACTTCTGGTTCCTCCTCAGCTGCTTGGGCCTTCTTTTTCTGCTTTCGTGGCTATTGTGCTGATGATTAGCCTATATTGATCATGCAAAAATATTTTAGTCCACTTACCCATAGCAACTATATATTGAAAACAACAACAAAAACAACTAGAACATTACCATCTCATCACTATGCATACTGAATAATTTTCTCTTATCAAAACCAATGGTCCTTTTGGATGAGAAGCTCTAAATAACAGGAAACTTGCAAAATCTATCTGCCCCAAATTTGTGAAAAACTTATGCTTAGGAAAACTCTATATCTTCATAACACCTTTGTGTCTATGGGTAGATATATCGATTGAGTGAAAATCCTTGAAACTACAGATCGCTAAAACCTCAAAACCCCCTCTATACAATTGAAACTCCTCCCACATCCCATGGAAACATACCACTATTATTACCATGCTTGTGCAAACTATAGTTTAAAATGGTGTAGGAAAGAAGGGAGAGGTGCAGATGGTGAAATGCTCGTCTGCACCCTGCCCTCATTTTCCCAACAATTGTCAAAGAGGCTCTCATGACTACTTAACAATCAATCAGAGATTGGGTGAGAATAAATGAGACGATGGGCTACTCAGTGAAATGATGCTTACAAAGAAAATAAGGAAAACCCTAGAAAAGAAATTGACTGCCTCAAATCCTCGTGGGATAACCAATACCTTAATGCTAAATAAAATTACGGATAAACACAAACAATGCTAAGAAATTTTTTTTAAGGTAGATCCTACCTCGAAAAATCTATGGATGACCTAGATGAAAATGACCTCCACTAGTAAATGACTCATCGAGACAGTTGACAGCTACGTAGAATCCAATGGGCAACAAAAACAGGTGATAATGAGCGAAAAAACAAACCTTTATGGATTTTTAATCTCAATTGTGTGAGGGATAAGTTAAATAGGCGGGAAAGAAAAAGTTAAAACCAACATCGAAAACATACTCCTGAGAAGACCGAAAAGGTCGGATTGATTCAGCACTTCATATCCAAGATATCAGAGGGAAACCATCTAAATGCTACAAACAACATTGACAGTCAAAATCACTAACTCACCTTGGTTTTGGAGATAACAACATGAAGCGTCAGATGGATTCGGCACTGCGCCTCTGTAACATCTGCCAGTGGAACCACTAAACCCTTGGCTCATTCCAACAGACACAGCCAATACAGCGAGAACAACTCACCAAACTTAATCAGATAGCGGAGAATGAGAGGCAAATGGAAACCCAGATAATCAGAAATGCTACGGACTAAGCTTTCGACAGATTGGCAAACAAATTTTGATAAAATAGGAGAAATGACATTCGATATATCAGAAAAAACCTCAGAATGCTCCCGATGGCATATCGGGGGGATAGTCAACTGTGTATCCAATGCATCGGAAACATAGTCAACTGCACATCCGATATAAACAGACAAACGTTCAATTTTTTTCAAAATTTCAAGTCACAGGAAAGATTTTGGCGAATTCATGAGATTCCTTAAGCTTTCTAAATACTAAAAAGATAAGGGGGACCCTAAAAATTAAATTGTTTGGGGGAAAATAGTTGCAGCTGCAATACTTAGTGACTAACTGGCAACCACATATCTCTGAAAAACTTATATTTTGAGACAACAGACTGCTTTGACAGTATCACTTTATTAGATTTCTAGAATACAAGATTTGTGAACTTGAAGCATTGATGATGGTCCAAATTGAAGAAAGGGGAACTAGGATTCCAAAGTCCCGATAACTCTTCTGAGGCCTAAGATATGGAGTTTATTTTACCTCTTCCTTTGGATAGCTTCCAACTTAGACAACATAGGATTGTAACAGATGGTAAACAGATGTATCTATTTGTTCCTCATTCCCATGCCAATTTGCATTCTTTTGATGCTCCCAGACTTTTGTCCTTTTGAGTCCTCCCTAATTGATTTCTTTTTGAATTTTAGTTCAGGCCCCTCTATCCATAGTGTCCTTTTGTGTGAGAGATATTTTGATTTCAACTCACGGACGAAGAAGAAATTTTTAGAAATCTTATTCAAACTGATTTTGTTTAGTATGTCTTTTGACATATATTTGCTTCTTGGGATATTTTGACTCTTGTTAGCATTTGTCTTTCATTTGTGGCATGGGATCATTTAAATATAATAAGATTGTTTACCCTGCTTCCATTCCATGGGTATTTTGATGTTAACCTCCTAGAATAGTCTTTAGTGTGAAATGAATGGAGCCTCCAAATATTATTCTATACTTTTCTATCCTTAGTTATTTTACAAGGAGTAAGCAGGACTTCAATGTGTTCATAATCTGCTCAGAAAACCTGCTAAGAATCTTTAAACATTGTGTATGTGTAAATTGTTAGTAGTCTTTGATCAACAGATTTTTTAGTTTACCCAAAACTCTGATGAACTCAAAAACCAAGAGTTGTGCTGATTTATTGAAACCTAAGGAAAAACAAGATTTACAAGCAATCAAAACTTGAGCAAGTAAAAGTAAATTGACTAAAACTAATCTGGGCAAAGCAAACAACAACAAATCAAACCATTTATTTATGTACAAAGAAAAAAAAAAATTCAAAACCATTAAGAAAAATAAGCCTTGAGAACTAAACCATTTACTGGTAAGTTCTCCTCCCATCCCTATAAGTCTCTCAATTTGTAATTTGAGGGGCCTATCTTCTCTACAATCTGAAAAGGGCCTATCCATAGTTGATGAAATTTAGTGTGCTTTCCCTTCTCATCATGTGGGTAATCCCACTTAAGAACTAAATCACCTACTTGGAATTCCTTTTTCTCGGCTTTGTGTTTGTCAAACCATCTCTTGTTGATGTTTAAATCTTTCTCAGGATTTCGACCTAGACTCCTCTAACTTAAGCAGATTGTGAATTCGGATTTGCAGAATTTCATTATCAGTAACCCTAGAGTCTTGGGCTAGTTTAGAGGATGGAAACATAATATTAGGAGGTAGGATAGCTTCTTTCCCATAGAGAAGAGTGTAGGGTAACACACCTAAGGAGTTCTTGGGTGTGACTCTATCATCCCAGAGTGCATTAATCAAAGCTAGATGCTAGCTCCTTTGATTTTCTATAACCCTTTTCTTTAAAATTCTAATCAGGTTTTTATTGGTGGATTCTGCCAAACCATTTCCTTGTGGATAGTAGTTTGTAGAATAATGTAGCTTAATTATTTTTTTCATTAGAAAATGTAGTCAATTTAATAGATGAAAAATATGAAGCATTATAAAAAACTAGGGAAATTGGAACCCCAAACCTGGTCATTATATGATCTTACAGAAAGTCCATAACTGCATCTTCATTTACTTTATGTAACGAAATGGATTCTACCCATCTGGTGAAATAGTCAGTTGTCATCATGATTTTCTTATGCTACAATGAATAATTGGGATTGATCTCTCCAATAATGTCAATCCCCCATTGCTTGAATGGTTCTGAGATAATAACTGGTTTCAATGGTCCCACTTCCTTGGATTGTCTCCCACTGTTCCTTTGGAAAGTATCACACTTTCTAACATGAGCATGAGAATATTTAAACAATGTTGTCCACTAATATCCAGTTCTTAGAATCTTGTGTGTTGTTGTGTCTCCTGAAAAATGACCTCTAGCAGGTCCATCATGTAATTCTGTTACAACCTTATTTGCATTTTCACGTTCCAAACATCTAAGAAAAACTCCATCGTAGTATTTTCTAAACAGTACGCCATCAATCATATTATATAAGGATGATTTCAGACGTAATGCTATTCTTTTCTTGGGATTCCAATGTTCCGGAAAATATCCTTCTTGTAAATAATGAATCAAATCTTTGTACTAGGATTTTGGAGCTGTGAATAAAGGACATACATCCACCATGTGTAAATCAGCTTCAATATCCCAGCTATTATCTTCATTGTTTTGACTCTCAGCCATCAACTTATAGAGTCCTTGTCCTTTAATTATGGTTGCTGGTTTGAATTCAAGATCATATTCTTGCAAAGAAGTCACCCATATACCTCTTCTTTCTCCCAATTCCTTTTGTACAAAAAGGGACGTACTGCTAGGTGTGGGACTATAACTTTAGTGCGGTTCTTAAGTATATTTGGCCTAAATTGCTTCACCGCTTTAAAAAATGCATAAGCTTGTTTATCAACCGTGGGATAGTTCAATTCAGCCCCTTGTATACCAATGCTCATAAATGATATGGGGTATTAATCTCCCCCTTGTTCTTTCTGTGTAAGCACCACTACTAATGATGTTAGAATAATCAACCCATAGTATTTACCCACTTAGACATTATTTCATTTATTTTGTCTTATTTGCCTAGTCCATGAGTCCCACCATGTGCAAGTTGTCAATTGCCTATCCATAGAGGTCAAACTTGCCATTATTGACTCATGGAGTGCTTGGAAAATCCTTAGGAATCAAATCTGCTTTATTCCTAGCCTCCTAGGCGCCCTTCTGCTTTTTCTGCTTTATTCCCTGCTTTTTCAGTGTTTTAAGGCACATAGGAAAGCAAGACTAGGTGAGGTGAATCAGCTTTGTTGCCTCTTCCTCCTCCACTCTTTCCTCCATGCAAAAGAATATATGAGCTTCCATTTGACCACTCTTTAGCTTGCCCATGCTCCCTTGCTAATTCGTGGGGTCCTTGATAGATTTGGGATCAGCTTTTTACACCTATGGGGGATTTGCCTATTTTGGGTAAGCCTGCTTTATGCTAGATTTGGATGCTTCCTTATGCATTCTATTTGCTCATGTATTCTATATATTCAGAATCCTATGTTATTATAGGGTTGGCTATTGTACACTCAGTTAATACAATTTAGTGTTACAGCTCCATATTCAGTCTCCATTGTTGATAATTTTGCATGATCAATTGTTAATTGTTGTGAGTGTATTCAATCTATTGCAGGCCTAAATTTCTACAAATGAATCATCAGAAGCAAAATTGTACAAGATAAAATCCTTTTCGAAATTAGGACTTTTGAGTGATGGTGCATGAGCTATGGATGTCTTAATCTTGTTAAATGCATCCTTCTCTGAATCGGTCCATTTGAATTTCACACTTTTCTTGACCATTTGTTTCAAAGGTTTGACGATTTGAGAAAAGTATGGTACAAACCTTTGCACGAAATTGATTGTCCCCATAAAAGATTGCATACCTTTTTTATTATGGGTTAAAGGAGTATATTCTATGGCTTTAATTCTTTCTATTTCTATGGAGATCCCTTTCTTAGAAATAACATGACCCAATAGATTTCCTTCTGTCACAATGAACACACATTTCTTCGGATTTAAGGAAATGCCATATTTTCTACAATGTTCGAAAATATGTTTCAAATGAAATGCATGCTCTTCTCTCTTCTTTGAAAATATTGTAACATCATATAAATAGACCACAACATTACAGTCAATCAGACCGCGGAAAGCTATATCCATATCCCTTTGGAAAGTTGCTCCAGCATTAATGAGTCCAAAGGGCATCCTCCTATATGCAAAAGTCCCCCACTTGGTTCTGAAAGTGGTCTTGAGCCTGTCTTCTTTTGCTACTAGTACTTGGTTATAACCTAAGAATCCATCTAATAGAGAAAACAGTTTCAAACCTGAGACCATTTTTAGTATCTGTTCCATAGGTGGGACCGGGTAATTATCTTTATCCAACATACGGTTAAGATTCCTGAAATCAACACAAAGTCTGATCTCTCCAGATTTTTTCCGTACTGGTACCAAGTTTGAGACCCATTTTGAATGTCTGACTTTACATATGATTTTAGCATCCAACAACTTTTTCACCTCTCTTTGAATTAGGGGCTCTAATTTGGGATGCATCTTTCTTAGAGGCTGCTGATAAGGTTTGACTCCAACTTTGATTGGAATAACATGTTGTATGATTCTGGTGTCATAAGTTTTGAGGTCCTAGTGGGTCCAAGCAAACACATCTTTGTATTGTCTGAATAAACCGATGAATTTACTCCTCTCCCCAGGTGAACACCACTTTCTGAAATTCACATATTTGGGTTCAGCCTCCGTCCCTATATTTATTATCTTGAATTGTAAAGACGAGCTATCTGTCTTGACATTTGCTGGTTTTCTGAACTTGTTATCTAGATAGAACATCTGTTCCAGAGTTCTGACCCCTTTAGGAATGAAATTTCCATTCTGGTGGTCTGCTTGATGATCCTTGTCATCTATTATGGCTCCTTTAAATGTATCATTATTCATTAAACACTCCAATATTTGTTGATCATCATCAAACACCCTTAAATTGGTAATGTTGTCTGGAACAGAAGGCTTGAAAAGCAATTCAATCAAGCATATGCTATTTGTAGGTACTAGTCTAGCAGCTGGACTAGCTAACAAGTCAGCTGCAACATTTTTTACTCTAGGAATTGAAAAGATATTGAATGCATCAAAATTTGCTAATAAATCCCAAACCTCATTTTGGTAAGCCTTCAAATGTGTTGATATACAATGAATTTTGTTTCGAACTTGTTTAACAATAATTTCAGAATCTCCATATACTTTCAGATTTTTCATTTTAATTCCATTGCTTTTTTCAGTCCTTGGACTAATTCTTCGTATTTGACTGTGTCATTTGTACATTCAAATTCTAATCTACATGGAAGAAAATGTTTATTATTTCCCGGATTGATCAGGACACATCCATCTCCTGATCCTTCCAAGGTTTTAGAATCGTCAAAATAAAAAATCCAAAAACTTTCCACTCCTATTGAATTTGAACTAGCTGAAACTAAATCTACTATATTACAATCAATCTTATCAGCTCATGAAAACTGAAGGAGATCGGGATGGATATCTAATATGCTGATGCCTTCTTCATCTTGGTAATTTCCTGGTTCTAGTTCAAGAAAATAGTTTCCAAACACAGAATTAATTGGTTCTTTTTTATTCTCCAAATGAGTTACATTGTACTTCATTTGAGGTTCCCTTAACACCTTTATTTGGTTCTGACAACCTTTATAAGGTAACCATACATGTGACCAATTTGATGCAAAGTATCCTTCCAATTTTTCTTCCCAATCCTGGCTCAACACCAAACCATATGCATTCGGGATATCATCCACAAAAATGTCTATGTATTGATAGACTCTCTCATCTACTCACAAACAGATCAGGACATCCTCCATTTCTCCTATCACTGTCACTGTAGTCCTGTCCAATTGAATAACTTGGCATGTAGTTGGCTTAGGTTGACCATTTTTTTTCTTGCAAACTGAAAGTGGCATGACGTTTGCTGATGCTCCAGAATCCACCAAATAATTATGCACATTGTAATTAAAAATATAAAAAGTTAGTAAAAAAACTAGATTTCTATACTTAGAATTTCCTCCTAGGCTTTCTTCACCAATTTCTTCATCATCTGGGTTATCATTTTGAGGTTCCTTCACAGGTGTTTCAAGTGCTTTTAAGAGCTTTTCTTTTTGTTGAGGTAGATTGCACATTTCAAACAAGGAGATATTTGCTTTAGCTTTTTTAATATCTTCCACAATGTCATATCTCATTTCATGTTCAGTTAAATTCTTTTTGACATTATCATCTTTATTTCCAGTAGAATTTATAGGCATATTAAATTTCTTGGGACTTAGGATTTAAATGACAAATTTAGGTATGTTAACAATTGGAGTATTATTCTTTACTTTTCTCATGTTCTCCTGAAGCTTCTTAATCTTGGGTAATATCAGGTTATCTTGTTGTAACATTTTCCTCTAGTATTTCTCTTCCTCAGTAGGCTCTTCATCCTCTATATTGAACATGGAAACACAATCCCATAAAACCAAAGTGTCATCTTCTTGAGTCTCTGTTGGTTCATGACTTTTCTCTTTTTCATCCATGGTTTCAGTTAACTTAGAATCCAATAATTGATTCATCACTAAGGTCACACAATTTATCCATTGTGGAAAATTCTTTTCAAAATGAGGCTGCTGATGGAATGTACATAAATTATCCATTTCTACATCTATCAAATTCATGGCTGAGGGACTATGTGGGGGAGGCTTGGGTTGACTGTTATCATCTCTCTTTTTATAATAAGGCTTGTATTATTTATGGTCCTCCTTCTCTTTTTCCAAATCAATCACCATGTTTGACAACTTCTGCATCATCTTCACCACCCCATCTAACTCTTGTGACCGCTCATCTTTAGGCTTAGTTAATAATAGAGGCTTCTTGTTCCCTTCTTCTGACTACACAGGATAGTGGTCTATACTCTCCATTTCCGTCTCCACCTTCTCAGCTTCTTCATAAGTATATACCAAAGTGGGTCTAACCGATCTCTTGAAAAACATGGCTATATCAGTCCCAAGAGTTGAGGTATAATACTCAATTAGGGCATGCTCAGATGGTTTTTTATTTGCATAAAATTTATTTAGGTAGGCATCAAACCTCTGAGTGAAATTATGTACCCTTTCTTTCTTCTCTTTCTTTAGGGCAATTAAACCTTTCATTAAAGCAGCGTGAGTTTTCTGGATTTAGTATTTGTTTCTTGTTGGAATATAATCCGTCGGGATTATACGTTAGTGTAAATAGTAGGAATATGAAGAGACTCTCAGATGTGTGATCCCAAGAGTCATATTGGATGTATAAATAAAGGCATTCTATGGAGAAATAATATGAATTCGGGAGTTATTATCTAACAGTGGTATCAGAGCTCCATAACTCCTGCCTGCAATCTTGGCAGTCTACTTGCCACACCTCCGTTTACCTTCTGCCATATCTATTTCAGGTTGCTTACCCATTGTCAGTCTGTCTCTGTGTGCGTTTCTCCTCTCCCAGCCTATGCGCATTCATGTATGTGTTATTCTCCCAGCCTGATACCCGCGCTGAGGAATGAAACGGTCCAAATATGTTATGCTTCCTCCATTTGCTGGATGGTTTTGACTGTTCATTGCAAGAAGGTGAACTGCAACCTCGATGAGAGGAACATATCCTAAGAGTTGTGACTTCGACTGATAATTGAAAGTTGCAACTAACAGAAAGATTCCTTGTTATTGAATGTTCGTTGAAGACTGTGTTTGCTAGAAACCCTAACCTCGTGAAGACTCTATGAAGCATCTGATCTCTACATTGAGACTGCATAAAGGGTGGAAACCCTAATCCCGCGAACTGGTGTGTTGTGTGTGCTACGTTTTGCGAGTGAGACTCCTTTGCATTATGAAGAATCATGCCTTTTTATTTTCATGAAGACTGAACCTGTGATATGCTGCTGCAATTTATTTGAATCCCGATGACTGAAGACCATTGGTGGAGACTCACGCTTTCATCAACTGCGTGTAGGTAAAATCTTGGTGTTGTATTTACTTATGACCGTTGGAAGTGCATAAAACCTAATTTATGCCCTAATTCCTATGCGTGGAGTTTTCTGGGAAAGTCTGCAAATATTTTTCATATGTAGGATGGGTGCTACGTATTGAAGAGGCCCGTGACTTTTTTATTGAAGATTATAAGTCTGTAGTTGCTCATATAAAAATATTTGAAGCTGCATTTTGAACCTAAGGGTCTAACCATACTCGTTGTATAAAAAGACTGTTGTGACTTCCTTTTCCACATTACTATGTATTTGATGAGCTCATCACTGCTAGTTCATGTGTTGGAGAATAAGTCTATGCCGTGCTTCTATTTTTTGAAGCAAATTTCTCTATAGATTTGCTGCAAGTGTCATAAACTGCTCATTTGAATATTAAAGCTTTATTTTGAATATTTTTTCCATCACAAAGACTGCTATTGAAACACGTGAAGATTGAGCCCGAGCTACGTTTTGAGCTGTTTGGACCATTGCTGTGACTGAAGTTGAAGACTGCCGGAAGAGTGTAAAAGTGTTGAGAACCCACTTTGCTACAATACATTGTATTAATATATCATTGCGTCTTTTCATAAGATGTTTTGAGTTGTTCATGTAATGGCACTCTAAAACAAATGATATCGAGCTATTGAATTATTTTGATAAGCTGCAAAATTATTTGTATAGGCTACAGAATCATATTGTAATTTGTAAAGGAGCAGGAATCTAAACTTGCATCCCATATCTTTTTCCAAGTATTCTGTAAGTTGCATATTCCATAGTGAAGATGCACTCTTTGGCATCAATAGTTGGTGCCACTCTCTCTGGAAAAGACACTTATCCATAATGGTGGAGGAAGAAGAGAGGCAGAGAAAGAAGAAACTTCAGAGGTAGAGGAGGCAGAAACAACTCCAGCAAAAGATCAGATTTGAAGTGCAAGTGTTGTGGAAAGATTGGACACACAACAGATCAGTGTTGGGCTTCGTGGGACTCCATCAAAGACAGACATAACCAGAAGAAAGATGACAATAAGAACCAAGATGCTAGTAAATCTTCAGATTCTGCTCATTGTATTGTTGCACATTGTAATATTGGTATTAATGAAATGACTTCACTTTCATCTTACAAAGATTGTTGGCTACTTGATACTAGTGCAACATCACACATGAATTTTAGAAAAGACTATTTTGAAGAACTTAATGAAACAATAAATGGCATAGTTTACTTTGTAGATAAGTCAAGTCTTAAACCAAAGGGAATGGGCACCATTCGGCTGAAGATTCCTGGATTCCCTGATTTCTTGATGAAGAATGTTCTTTATCTTCCAGAGTTGTAGAGAAGCCTGCTGTCCTTGGTGGAGATTCAATAGCAAGGCCATTCCATCCACATGTTTGATGGAATCATAGAAATAAGAAAGTCCTCTGACAACCAAGTCATCATGACTGGATACGAAGATGGGAAGCTGCTGAAGCTAAAGGGTTCATCTGCAAGGGTTCAGAACTATGCCTACCTCTCTCAGCATGGAGAAGGTAATTTGTCATCAAGTTTATTGTGGCATGAAATATTTGGTCATCTGAATTATAACAGTCTTCGTTTGTTGAGAAAGAATGGTGTATTTGGTTTTCCCACCATTCCCAAAGAGAAGAGAAAATGTGATGCATGTATATTAGGGAAACACAGTAAGCTGCCATTCCATGAATCTAATTTCAGAGCAAGTAGGAAATTAGAATTAGTGCATTTTGATTTATGTGGCCCAATGCCAACTCCTTCTGCCAATGGGAATAAGTATTTTATGACCTTTGTTGATGACTACTCAAGAATGTGCTGGATTTACACATTAAAGACAAAATCAGAAGCATTTCAAACATTCAAGGACTTTCATGCATTGATAGAAAAACAAGTACAATCTAAAATTGGTACACTTCGTACTGACAATGGGAAAGAATACACTTCAAATGCTTTTGAAGATTATCTTCTCCAACATGGAATTGCACATCAGACTGTAGTTCCCTACAATCCTCAACAAAATGGTGTAGCAGAAAGAATGAACAGAACCATAATGAATATGGTACACTCAATGATGTTTTTTAAGAATGTAAAACTAATGTTTTGGGGTGATGCAGTAAAATGTGCAGACTATTTGAGAAACAGAAGTCCCTAAAATGCTCTTGATAACAAGACTCCACATGAAATGTGGTTTGGCCATCTCCCTTCAGTCAGGCATCTCAGATTTTTTGGTTCCACCTGTTATGCCTTGATTCCAAAGGAGCAAAGAAACAAGCTTGGTGCTCGAAGCAGAAAATGCATTTTCCTGGGGTACGAAGAAAACCCCAAGGCATACCGTCTGTATGATGAGGTAAACAAGAAGTTTGTTATTTCCAGAGATGTCATTTTTCTTGAGACTAATAAAAATGACCAGTCCATTGAAATACAGCTTGATCGTTTGGAAAAATATCCTCATCCAAAGAAATATTCTGAAAATGAATATGAAATTCCAAACTTTGAAGGGGGGATTCCTATTCTGGATCAACCTTTGGAATTTCCATATGAAGCACCAACTCCCCCGCATGAAGAAGTTCCTACTACTTCACCTGAACAAGAGATTCAACTGGATGATGTGATTGAGAGACTTGGAAGACTCAACCTTGAAGGAAATGAAGCACCACCAGCTGATCAACCAGGACCATCACAGAAGATTCCTAAGTGGGCCACAAAGACACTTGAAAGTGTCCATCCGGATGAAGTTGGAAAGATGGGAACGATAAGTTCAAAAAGACATGAAGATGGAGGAGAAGCAGATAATTCAGGTGATGACATGGATGTATCATTTGATTATGAATTTAATTTATCTGCTAACTTTGAACCAACTTCCTTTGAAGAAGCTTCTACTCGAGTTGAGTGGAAAGAAGCTATGCAGAATGAGTATGATGCACTCATGAAGAATGGAACTTGGAAGCTGGTTGACCCTCCAGTTGGAACCAAACCAATTGGCTGCAAGTGGGTGTACAAGAACAAATACAGATTAGATGGATCACTTGAAAAGCACAAAGTGAGGCTTGTAGCAAAAGGCTATGCACAGAAGGAAGGAATTGACTATGAAGAAACTTTTTCTCCTACAGCAAAATGGGCTACCATCTGTACCTTACTCTCTTTAGCTGCTCAGAATGGGTGGAAAGTTCATCAGATGGATGTGAAAACTAATTTCTTGAATGGATACTTAAAAGAGAATGTCTTCATATCTCAGCCAGAAGGCTTTGTTGTGAAAGGAAAAGAACAAAAGGTATGCAAGCTTGTCAAATCCTTGTATGGCCTAAAACAA
>LPNX010410238.1:199127-288623 GCA_001517045.1 Pseudotsuga menziesii
GGATATTTCTTATGTTTTTGGCATACTTTCAAGGTTCATGCATAAACCTTGTGAAGGACACTGGTCAGCTACAAAAAGAGTTCTAAGATACGTGAAGGGGACTCAAGACGTTGGACTCAAGTACTCTAAGGTGGATGAATTCAAACTTATTGGGTACCCAGACTCAGATTTTGATGACGATAAGGAGACAGGAGTATCAACTTCTGGATACACTATGAGTCTTGGATCAACAGTTGTCTCATGGAGATCATGCAAATAGTCAGTTTCGACAGATTCAATAACAGAAGCAGAATATGTGGCTGTAGCTGAAGCAATGAAAGAAATAGTATGGCTCAGGAAGATACTTGAAGATTTGCAATAAAAACAAGAGAACTCCACTCCATTATTGATCGACAATACTTCTGTAATCAAGCTGGCTAAGAATCCTAGATTCCATGATTGAACCAAACACATCAACACAAAGTATCATTTGATTCGACATCATGTAGAGGCCAAGACAGTCCATATTCGACATTGTTCCACAAATGATCAAGTTGCAGACATCTTCACCAAAGCACTTGGACGAGAAACGTTTGAAAGATTCAGAAACATGCTCAGACTTACTAACACCCCTTCGGATTAAGGGAGGGATTGTTGGAATATAATCCTTTGGGATTATACGTTAGTGTAAATAGTAGGAATATGAAGAGACTCTCGGATGTGTGATCCCAAGAGTCATCTTAGATGTATAAATAAAGGCATTCTATGGAGAAATAATATGAATTCGGGAGTTATTATCTGACATTTTTGAACAGTCTCTCAAAAATATTCCAATTTGTGATTAAGTTTTCCGGCAGGGAAAAGTACCATGACATTGATTTTCCCTTCAGAGTATGCGAGAATAACTTGTATACTATGTCTTCATGTTATGCTTCTTGCAATCCCTCTAAAGCTAGATAAAAACTCTGCAAATGATCATCCACAAGAATTCCTTCATTTGGTTCAAATTTGGGTAAAGCTTTGTCAAAATTCTGAGGCATAGCATGCAATGGAGGGGTCAACCTCAAAGGAGATCTATCCCTCCAAGCAGGTGGTGGAGGTGGCTGATTTGCATTCACATTGGCCATGATTCTGAGTGAAGATTGAGGAGGAGACTAGACAGGAGTTCGAAAAGGAGAACAGTGAGGGTAATTTGGTCCTAACTAGTTCATAGGCTGGACAACTTCTTGCAAGGCTATTTCTACCAGTTCTTCAAGGTCTTCCACTAACACTGAATATTCCAATTGAGGACAATATTTCTTATGATACTCTCTTCTAGGTAAAGCAGGAATAATATGTAACCCTCCAATATTTTTTGCATACACCCTGGTGATTCTTATTAATTCATCAACCACTTCATTATCAAAGGGATAGAGATACCCGGTGGTCTTTTCTTCAGTAGTAGGTCTTTGCGGGATAATGGTCTCCGATCTGTCACCGGTGGGGAATTCTCGAGAAAATGGACTTTGTAACGAATGTAAAATAAATATAATAATTAAATAATTAATAATAATCATAATTAATTATACTTAACATGAAAGGACATAACCTTTCACTCACAATCCACAATCCTTATTTAATAGGCAGGTCATTAACTATTGTATTCTTATCTATTATCTTTTATCTATACAACCATTAATATGCATTTTCCCTATGGATTATTCGATATTCCAGATATTTTGGTGATTATTGTGTGAGTGAAATAATTGTTCAACAAGAGAACACCGACTCTAAAAAGGAACACAAGCCGAAGATCGCAAAGAGTAATTAAACAATTTCCGGAAATTGAAGAAATTTTCAGATTAAGAAATCATAACAAAACCCTGATTACAAAAATCAAAAAATTGAAAAACAGTAGCAAGAGAGAACACTCCAGTGAATACCTCGAAGAAAAAATACTAGAAAAGCAAGAAGAAAACCAGTGTCTAAATAATCGTAATCAGGAACTACAAAATCAGATCAAGGAGTTAGAAATTGAAAAAAAATCGCAAGAGGAAAGAATCGAAAAGATTCAGAATCATGAACAATCTACTGGAGAACCAAGAAGCACAATCCATGAAAATGCATCCAAAAATCAAATCGAGGAAGTGAAGAGAGTCCTCGCCGCAGTCCAAAAGAAACAAGAACAAACAACACCCACACCTTACAGACATCCTAATTATAATTGTCATTTTGACCAAAGACAGGGTCAAAATGAATATTCATAGAAGACTTATGTGGACATGCAAAAATATCGACATACTAAGCAACAATTGAGATGAATCGTCCCACAAAAATATCTCAGAGCTCCGATAAAAATAGATCTGGGATGGACCACAGCAGATATGATATGACAATTCTCTTGGGGAATTCATAACTCGTATCAGCTCATTTCCTCAAATGTCACAAATATAAAGAAACCCTGAGACGATAGGTTAAAGTAAATCAGATATTAGGTCAATACATCTTTGAGGAAAAAGATTCCCTTAAGGGGAAGGCAATGTAACGAACATAAAATAAATATAATAATTAAATAATTAATAATAATCATAATTAATTATACTTAACATGAAAGGACATAACCTTTCACTCACAATCCCAAGCCTTATTTAATAGGCGTGTCATCAACCATTGTATTCTTATCTATTATCTTTTATCTATACAACCATTAATATACATTTTCCCTATGGCTTATCCGATATTCCAGATATTTTGGTGATTATTGTGTGAGTGAAATAATTGTTCGCTTCAGACTTCCTTGGCCAGCCATGCACTGATGGCCCTCCTTCTAGCGCCAAATCTATTGAGGCCTAGAAAATTGTAGGTAACAACAGTAGGGATTCTCCCCAATAAGTGTTCCCAATTAGCTCGTTATTGTTTGGTATGGGGAATCCATCTGGTTTACAGTCCCGCTACCGTAGGTCAAGTAACGTTTAAATATTGATTTATCAGTTGTGGTCCGGTCCACCGTTTAAGTGTGTTTTTTAGTTTTATGTTTTTGTATGATATTCTAGTTCCTAACTAAGTGCAGTTGATAGAGATAATGAAGAGTGTCACAATGTGATGTGTAGGTTCTTACCTCTCGTCTTACCTCTTTCACTTCTAAATCATAAATAGAAAAATTAATTATACTAGTGCTAACTAAACCTATCTAGCCTATCCCTAGGGAGCAATATTGTAATTAATAATGAGTAATGTACTGTATAACATGCATTTAGAATACTATAGATAGTTGTTCATATTTCAAAATGCACAAATATAAGTAGAAAGATAACCAAAGAGATAGCTCATTGTCAATTAAAACATTCATTACTCAAGTACGATGTGGAAATTTCACAGAAATAAATAGGAGACATTCATAACATGAAATAATTTGTGAGTTAGAATGATCTCACAGTTCATAGAAACAAGATGAAACATAAGTAGTTCACATTCAACCAGTCTATGGCAACCATTTGAAACTCCACAGTGCTTTCTCCAACTGAAAATATATACTCTTTATTATAAGATTAAATAGTTCTTCTTACAATAACATTGCACAAATATAGTCTGAAAAAAGGTCCCTCCTTACATCTAATTTACCTATATTTATACAAACAACAAAAAATCTTGAGCTGCCCTCTTTGCCCTTTGGGCTTCCCCTAACCTTTCCTTACCAAAAATTTGTCCTCTAGCATATAGGAAAATATGAATACAACATATTACATAATTAATCAATCGTTTAAAATAGCACAACTAGGATGGCCCAGCTTGATCATTCATAATTTTTTTCCACACGTTTGCATCCGATGCTATATTTTCAAAACGAGAAGGCTCTAAAAATATGATGGTGATTTCATGATTAGCAGTTTGAGCCTTTATACTTGCCACTCTATCCGAAATTAGGAAAAGTCGGTCTTCCAGCAAGTGACTGCTAACTGCTGCATGTGATATTTTAGTTTTAAGAACCTTTTCATCTAATCCCTTCACTAGCTGAATGGCTTGTTCATCTTCTTTGCATCATTCCTACAATTTTTTCAAAAACATTTCATGCTCAGGAAGCTCTTCTAACCTCCTTCTAGAATAGGTATCACACTGATTGTAAGTTAGGAGAACTCTCCTACAGAATTCTGCATAGGCACTCTTCATCTTCCTCACTGTCTTTACTAATTCCTTTGCTTCTTTACTCACAAATTCGATCAGCGCATACTCCAACTTTGTCATCTCTAGATATTTAATAAGTATATCTGTGGGAGGTTCCTTATTGTTTCTAACCATGTCATTTGTCCCTGTAGAGCCTCCAAGATATCTTGTGTCCTGTCCAAGAAATAAGAATCTGTATTTATAATTTCCTCCAACCTTATTTCTACCTATTGAACCTTTAACCTCTCTTCCACCATCTAAAGCTGCATTTGATGAATCTTATTCCTCAGTGTAAGAGCATGCTTATTCAAAGGTTCAATATTTGCTTTCTTCTCCATAGCTGTCTTCAATGAGACTTCCAATGAAGTTTTCTGATTTTCCAAGGCCACTACCTGAGTTTCATACAGCTTAGCTTTCCCTTCCGCAGTAGTATTTTGCAATTCCAATTCTGTCACTTTATCCTCTAACTATCCCTTTTCTTTGTTCAACTCTTCAATTGATAATTTTAGTCTATCTCTTTCTGCCTCCAAAACTTGATGTCTCTGCTGGAGTCTCCCAAAGTCTACCAATAAGTCCTTCGAGTCCTTTTCTATATTGCTTGTGGATAACACCAAAGTATATTTATCTGAGTGTACAGTCTAGCACTCTGTCTGGGATGCCTCAATTTTACTAATCATATCTTCATATTTCCTTTTCAAATTATAACTTTCATTCATCTCCTTTTTTAAGGTCTCTTTCAACTTTGTGACCTTCTTCTGGGACTGCTCTAGATCTATCATTATTCTATCCACATTATCTTCAGTAGCTAGGCTTATGGCTACACCAGCCTTTGTCATCAATCATGGATCTTGGTCAGTACCATGGAAAACTACCTTATATGTTACCATTACTCCTATCTTACCTCCCGTGTTCACCTTTTTCTCCATTCTTTTAACAATCCTCTTTTTTACCTTGTCATAGAAAATGGTGTTTAAATCAGGCACCTCTTCTCCTTCTATGGGAGTGAAAAGAATTAGTTCAATTCCAGATATTGACAAAGGATTCTCCCCTACTATAATACTATATGGAATAGCAGCTTCTAATGGCTTAGCATAAGACTGAGTCTATCCTTGATCACCAGGGTCCTGTTCTTCTTGTGTCTTTTCTCTCAATTCTTCAGCTGCTTTTTCTTCTTGCTCTTTTTCCTTATTAGCATATTCTAATATTAATCCCTCACTTTCTTTCTGCCTTCTGTGTATTTCTTCTTCTTCTTTTCTTTTCTTTTCTTGTTCTATTTTCTTCTCATCCTTTTCAATTTTATTTCTCTTTTCATCTTCTTCGGCTCACAACCAGTCTTTTGCTTCCTATGTTAACATGTGAGCTTCTTCCTGCCTTTTCTTTACTGCCTCTTCTTCTTTCCTTTGAATTTGTTTTGCAGCTTTTCCTTTTTCACCAACAGTAGTTATCTTTTGTTTGAATCTCCTCCTCAAAGCAGTCATGTTCTGAGCACTGCAGAAAATTTCCTCATCCTTGTCCCAAAAATCAGCATACTCAAAGTGCACCCCAAATGCTGTGCAATACTCAACAACTTTCTTTTCAGCGTCATTTCTGTGGAGGATTGTTTCACCGAAATGAAAATATTCTAGTTCCTTAACAAAATCTGTTGCAGTTTTCACCTTGGAAAACTTATAACTACCTACATAAAAGGGGATAGTAGGATACATCGCCTTCTTTTGCTAAAATAGGAAATTACCTATTCCGTCAATGTACAACTGTCTCACAGCCTCTTTATGAGTCACATAGTCTATAGCATACCCGGGTAGAAGGGAAGGAGCCTTTGACCCTCCAAACATCCTTAAATACAACCCTTCCTCTGTCAAATAATAGTTCATGTTATCTTGCACTACTTTCATAGCTTCCTTTGACATACAATTACATTCAACCAAGAAAATCAATGTATACAATGGCATAATGATATTCTCACAAATCTCCTTGTAACAGTTATAATACTTGTGATCCAAGAATAATTGATAGGCATTATACAGCAGGGACTAGTCTTTATCCCATTGGCACTTTAATGCTGGGAATGGCTGAGTACATAAAATGCAATCAATCAATATTGAACTCATATAAAATTCTATCTTCTTCTGGGACACTCCTTCCAATGATGCACTTATACAGGCTGGCAGGCTGTTAGATACTATATTTTCCAAATTAAAATTGTACCTTGGGTGGCCACAAAAATATCACTGGTACCCAACCTATTTTAATTTTTTTTCCATTAGCCCTCCCGAAAATCCGGTTTAACATCAAGGAAATAAGCCTGTATGGAGTGCAGAGGCTTGATGTTTCGTACTCTCCTGAAGGCCTTGTACGGAAGTTCTTTCATGAGATAATCATTCTTTTAATTGTTTACTCCATATCTAGGTTGATATATTTCAACCAATTCTCAGTCAAATAGGTTTGTGGCATTGGAAACTTATAAGACATGGATACATAGGATGGGATATATGCATCATAACCCTGCCTCTCGGTGTTGGCCAGTATCATCCTCGTTACATATTCCCTTGACAAAATCCACCCTATCAACTATGAACAGGGGAAAACTTCAGGTCTGGTAGCCACCTTCATAATGGTTGATCTCTCAATGTTGGCATATATAGGAAGATATTTGAACCCAACTTCTGGAACACTCTGGTTTGAGATCATTCTATATATATCTCCCCATTTATACTCCAGCTCAATTCCAGAAATGGATTTAGTATCTTATTAAATAACCTCAACTCTGGTTACTATCTCTACTTCTAGTTCCTCCTTAGTTGCTTGGGCCTTCTTTTTCTGCTTTCGTGGCATATTTCCGTGCTGATGATTAGCCTATATTGATCATGCAAAAATATTTTAGTCCACTTACCCATAACAACTATATATTGAAAACAACAACAAAAACAACTAGAACATTGCCATCTCATCACTATGCATACTGAATAATTTTCTCTTATAAAAACCAATGGTCCTTTTGGATGAGAATCTCTAAAGAACAGGAAACTTGCAAAACCTATCTGCCCCAAATCTGCGAAAAACTTCTACTTGGGAAAAGTGAATATCTTCATAAAACCTTTGTGTCTATGGGCATAAATCTCGACTTAGTGAAAATCCTTGAAACTGCAGATCGCTAAAACCCCGAAACCCCCTCTATACAACCGAAACTCCTCCCACATCCCACGGAAACCTACTGTTTCTCTTACCATGGCTACAGAGCTTGTGGTTTAAAATGGTGCAAGAAATAAGGGAGTGGTGCAGATGGCGAAACGCTTGTCTGCACCCTACCCTTGTTTACCCCACAATTGTCAAAGAGGCACTCATGACTGCTTAACAATCAATCAGAGACTAGGCAAGAATAAACGAGAAGATGGGATACTCGGTGAAACGATGCTTACAAAGCAAATAAGGAAAACCCTATAAAAGAAATTGACTTCCGCAAAACACCGTGGGATATCCAATACCTTAACCCTAAACAAAATTACGGATAAAAACAAACGATGCTGAGAAAAAATGTTTAAGGTAGATCCTACCTGGAAAAATCTGTGGATGACCTGGATGGAAATGACCTCCACTGGTAAACAACTCGTCCAGACAGTTGACAGTTGCGCAGACTCCAATGAGAAACAAACACGGGTGATAATGACTGAAAAAACAAACCTTTACGGATTTATAAGCTCGACCGTGTGAGGGATAAGTTAATCAGGCGGGAAAGAAAACGTTAAAACTAACATAAAAAATATACTCCTGAGAATTCCCCAAAGGTTGGATTGATTCAGCACTTGATATCTGGGATATCGGAGGGAAAATGTCGAAATGCTACAAATAACATCGGCAGTCAAAATCACCAACTCACCTCGGTATCGGCGATAACAACTGAACCGTCGGAGGTATTCGACACTGCTCCTCTGCAATGTCAGCGAGTGGAACCACTAAACCCTTGACTCATTCCAACAGACACAGCTGATACGACGATAACGACTCACCAAACTTAATCGGATAGTAGAGAATGATAGGAAAATGGGAACCCGTATCATTGGAACTACTCTGGACTAAGCTTCCGGCAGATCGGCAAACAACTTCCGATACAATAGGAGAAATGACATCAGATATATCGAAAAAAAACTCAGAATGCTCCCAATGGCATATTGGGGGGCTAGTAAACTGTGTATCCGATGCATCAGAAACATAGTCAAGTTGTGCATCCGATATAAGCAGACAAACTTTCAAATTTTTTCGAAATTTCAAGACATGGGCAAGATTTTTGCGAAGTCGTGAGATTCCTTAAACTTTCTAAATACTAAAAAGATAAGGGGGACCCTAAAAATTAAATTTTTTGGGGCAAAATAGTTGTAGCTACAACAATATGGTAGTAAAAGTGAGCCATAATGAAAACATGGACTATTGCTCACACCATTGAAAGTTAATTATTATGTGTGGAACTCGTGCTATTGTTAGGGAATTAATTATTGTAATAATGATTATGAATATTGGTTGATAGATAGAAGCTTTTTTCCTAATGCATGCATGTTTATGTTTATGACATAGGTGGATGGAAAATCTACTTGGTATGAACCAATAATTGCTATTGTAAGTTGCACATATCAGGAATAATACCACTGCAAGGACATGGGAACCCTATAAGTTGTGCTTTGTTGTTCTATAAATAATTGGTGAATAATGGATCACCTAAGGGACCATTTATTAGATAAGGGGATTCCTGATCTTAGAGGGAGAGTGACTATAAAGAAGAGGCAACTTGAATGAATCTACTACAAACTCATCAAGTTCTTGGAGTCGCAACATGGGCATTCACTAGTTGTCTTATATTGGAGTATTAGAAGGGAATTGGGATAGCCCAATGGATTGCATGCATAGAAGGGGTCCCATATCTTATGTTGTATAGGTATATGATGGAGGAATGTTGTAGATTGGGTCAATTGTAGAAGTTGTGTCAAGAGGAGAAGTGAAGTGAATTATTTTTCATGAAAACCTCGTGAATGAAAAGAAATATACATGTAATAAGTATTGGATAACGATATCATACATATTTGATAAATTGAATATATGTTCTTACCTTGTGGCATTGGAAACTTCCAATGGATATTATGATTATTGCATAAGAGTGGTTATAAAATGCATATTTATTCTTAATGGTTGATATAGGTGCATGTGGATGTGTCGATCCTCAGAAGACAACTAGGACAATGGACAATCAATGTTGGTGCATTGTGTATGAGATGTTCAATAGCTATACCAGATTGCAAGGACCAAGAATGTTGTGGAAAATGTAGTTGATGAAGTAGCTTTGGAGCTAAAGGATGCCATGAAAAGGAATATTGTACATGTCTAAACACATTAAATTTTGTCATTGTACATATAGTGTTGATGATGCACTAGGTATGGTGCATAAATTAAGGGGGAAGAGAATATAATACCCCATTTTTTACCCTGGAACATAATGATGTAATTATTTATGTAATAATGAAATTTCTAGAGGTTGGATATGAATAGTCTCAAATGACTAAATGTATTGTAATAATGTAGAATGATATTTAATATAAATTCCTAATTGTTGCAAATGAAGAAGGATGAAGAAGAGATAGGGGGCTATGATTCCACAAGTGTAGGAAGTAGAAAGGGGGTATAAGCGGAAGATGACCCTAGTGACTTATTAATCTAAGTCATGATCCTTGTCAAAAACCTTTGAAAGTGATTTTATCCTAAGGTCCCAAAAGCCATGTTTATGAAGGTGCGTTAATTAATATTTACTACTTATCCTAACTGACGATTAGGGGGGGCAGTGGGTTTTTCATGAGTGACGCATGGAAAGAGTAACCCATGCATATATAATGTTGGGAATTAATCTTTGAGAGACACTCAAGCATTCATTCTATACATCACCCATCTAAGATTTTTCTTGAGAGAAATTATCCTATAGCTAAGGTCCTTTGATCCCCAACACAAAGAATCCCTAGAAGACATATGTTGGAGCACCATAAAGGGATGGGGATAGCCTGAGGGACTATTGGGAAAATAATGGAATCCCATTCCTTGTGTTGTGTAGGATAATGGGGGATGAGTGTTACTGGGTTGGGATGGATATAGATGGTGTTTGACACAAGATATTTACTAGAATAGAGATTCCCTAGCAAGCATGTGTTGGAGCATTGAAGATGAATTAGAATAGTGGTCCCATCCTTGTGTTGTGTAGGATGATTGGGGAGAAGGAATTAGGGATGGGAAAAAAGGTAAATGGTTTCCCATTAGGTATATGCCTGAATTTCAGTTATTCCCTATGTTGTACAAGATGATTTATGGGTTGAGTAGAGGACTTGGGAGACTTCACCCCTTGTGTACTGATGGCCCCATCTTGGGGGTGACCTCTTCGATAGAAAGAGAAAGTATGTAAGAGAACATATTCCTAGGAGGAACATATTTTGTCTACAAACAGTTGGAGAACCTTTAAAAGATAAGTTTCTCAATTGTGAATGAGTGAATGCAATGGTTTCTATTTCTGTTGTGTGTTTGTTTGAATTACTATTTATGGAAATGTCTACGTGCATGAATTTATTGAGCATGGGTTAGATGAATTATTGGTAGGAATTAGTGCATAAATTAGAATGGTAAGTTTAGATAATTGACTACTATATTTTATATACTTTTGTTGTTAAAATTTATGGAATAGCAAATTAATGGAAAAAAATAAAAATTGGCATAAGGTATGGAATTAATATATGGAATTGGGTACCTGGTGCTCTCCATAGTGGAAGCATGCTACTAGTTACATGACAATAATGGTTACTTTCAACTATGCTTACATGATATCGTTATCTTGTTGACTATAATTTAAGTTTTATGGAAGAATATACTTACGAATTATTTCTAGGATATTGTCTTAAATTTTCTTCCATATATTTTATGCTCTTCTTGTTCTAGATAGGTTATATTAATTGCATATGGGACTGTAGCTTTCATATCTAGATGTATATTCTTCTTAGTAGTTTGTTAGTGATTGGAATATATGTAATAGTAATCTTGCAAATTATTGTATGTTACTGCTTGTATATATATCTATCAGTTCCATATACTTTTCTAGTTATTTTTTCATTTTAGTTAAGCTACATTTTCATTCATTGCGTTTAGAAAACCAAACCAATGGATTGGGGCACAACTAGTAAATCCTCAAAAATAATAATGGATGTCTGGCCAAAATCTAAATGGGTTTTCCTACACCAAATGGGAGAGAGTCTAATTGGGCCTCTCTTCTAGGGATATCCCCTACTCTTGATGTAGGAAATTTTTCCCCATTAATATTATCATATATGGTATCATGGGATATTGGGAAATGATTATAAGAATAGTGTTATCACTGAAGTTGTACCTTAGCTTTTCATACGTTTTCCTTATTAGGTTGCATTTTCCTAGAAATTTAACCATAGTACTTAGGTTTTATGTTATTGTTTGCCTAGTAATATTTTATTTCCTTTACGGATTTTTCAGGATTAATGTAATAAATTTCACTCAAGTATTTCCTATAGTCTTCAAAAATATGATTTTACATGTCAAACTAATCTATTTTTGGAGGTTTGTGCATTATGATTAGTGCATATAGTTTAAATTTTTTTGACAATGAACTGTATGAACGTTTTGCAAGTTAGCGCTACTAGATTGTAAACTCATAAAAAATAGTGGTGTAGTATTTGTCGTGGAGTATGTGGGGTTTTAATGATACCCTATTTTCTTGATTTTATTGGTTATCTCATCCCAAAACACCTGTTCTTCATTGAATTCATCTTCATTTTAAAGTAATGTGATTTACCAGGTCTTTGGTAGCAGGTGTAAATATGAATAAAGACAGTTGTAATATTTTCATGTTTGAGTCGATAAAAATGAAATGAGCAGAAGAGTTTCCTAAATGTGCTAAGTTGTTGATGGACACGGGATGGTACTCTTTCTTAGAAATAATTAAAGGATACAATGCCGAAGGGACCAAGTATTTTGCCAAGAGTTATATAGGCTCATCTGTAAATTTCCAAACTCTAAGTTTTGAATTGAATGAGGGTTCAATTGCAGAGGTGACAAGAATTCTTGTTGAAGGTGAACGCTGGTTTAAAAAACATGTTTTTAAAATTGATTTGTCTGTATTTTTTACCTAGTTATGAAAATTTGGATTGGAGAAAAGGTATACATATCAGTAATGTGAAGCAGGAGTGGAGAGATGCACTCAACATCATACAATGTTATATTACTTGTGAGGGAAGGTTTGCCACTGTTTTTAGGTATTATCTGATAATTCCTTTGCATATCAATGGGAAATCAAAGTTAAATTTACCCTATTATTTGGTCAAAATCATTGAGAAGATGGATAATAAGGTAAAGAACCATCTTGATCACACAAATCAATCTATTTTCCACCACATGCTAGTTAAATTATTAGTATTGACCGAACTCGGGAAGCAAAATCTCTCTTGGAAACACTTTCTATTCAGGTGAGGTTTTGAACCAGAAAAAATTGAAGCCCAAAATGATTTTAATGATAAAATAAATAGTGAAGAGCCAAAAATTTATGTCAATAAGAGGAAATTCAGAGATAGAACTACAAGAGGAAAGTAGAGGAAGGATGAACATCAAGTAAAGCAGATAGAAAGGGAGTCCACATCAAAGGATGGACCTATTCCAGAACCAATTGAAAATGATATGTAGGATAAAGTGTTTCTTGAATCACAAAATGAAGAGATAGATGCACCAAAATAGCCCCAAGAATGCAAAAGAAAAAGGTACGATTGAAGATATTTTTTCAAATACAAAAGTCTTAGTTTCTTCTGCTTCATAATTTCAAAGAACTAATTGGAGACAAAGGACTAAACCCAAAAATAAGTTAAGGATGAATATCAAAGCCATTTTAGATTCTAAATTTAAGAAAAATATAGTGACCCTTATTGAAGACTCTTTGAGTGAAGACCCTTATTGAAGACTCTTTGAGTGAAGCAGATCCACAAATTAACAATCTAGAATATACAGTGGACCAAACCCTGGAAGATATTGAGAAAGGTCTTGGATCCTTTCCTAAAGTTCTTGAAGAATATCATAAAGATAAAGATAAGTAGAAGGTTTCAGAATTTGACATTGGCATGAGCTCGAATTCTCCAAATATTGAAGTGTTGGCATAACAGTTTAATCTATAGAAAATGGAAAAGTTAGTTGAAGTTTAGGAAAGATTGACTATTCAATACCAGGATAAGCTTACTCCAATCTTGAGTATATAAATCCATTCTCACCAAAAATAAATGGAACATTATGAGAATTTGAAATACTTAAAAAATCATTACAACATTATAAGGCTCAGAATGGATACCTTAATGATTCAAATGACTAGTTAATGAAATCAAATAGGATATTAAGAGAATGTCTTGAAGAAACTAATGCCAATTACCAGGAATTAATAACATATTCAAAATAGGTTTTGAGAAGCATGAATATTACTCAACAACAAAATGAAGAATTTATCAAGCATAATAAAGAACTCGGGGATAAGTTCTAAATGATGAATGCAAAATATACTTGGTTGCAAAAGAGGTCCCAAGACTTAGATTGTCTTACTATATTGGCAGAGGCAACAAGGAAAATTTGAGAGTTCTTGTTTCGACAAACTCTCCTTCCAGTTAAGATGGCCGAACATAGGATACAGATCAAAGTTTCCATAATTTCCAGGATGACTCATCATCAACATCTGTCAGTTTATTAATTATAAATAGGTGTAGTGGAAGATTTTGTATTTTATGAGTCAAAGTAGTTAATATGTAGATATTCAATATGCCATTTCTTTCCTATTTTGAGTACATTCGGTCCTTAAAAATTGGAACTTAAACTGCTACTTTAAAATTTTGTATGTTTATAAATAAGAAAAGTAAAGTAGAAGAGAGGGTTGGGAATTAATTTTTGGATCATGGCATGCAATATCATAATATGCAATCAAGCATGTTTTGATCTTTCATAAGTAAGTATGGAGATTGTATTTGGAATGATTTTTTACATGATATGAGCCATGTCTATTTATTATCACTGTGAATGCTTATGATCATTTTTTATTACCATGTTTATGACTTAATTCTATGATATTTTTTTTATATCTTAGAATGCTCATGAGTAGGATTGGATTTTACTATATTTCCTATTCAGAAAGGATTTTTGTCCATGAATACTATTGAATATTAGGTTTTAAATTTGGATTGTGTCATTATAATGATATGTTCACACATCCTTTTACATTAATTTCCTATCATATCATTATCAATTGTTGATTGTTTACCTTTAATCTTATTATCTTGATCTTCACATATCCCTGAGAACTTTACAAAGTATAGTCAGTTCTTAGTTATAGATGCAATTTATTCAGATGTATGGGATTTTAACTTTCGTAGTATAGGTATAAAATCCAATGTAAAAATATTTTGGAATCATTGTCGGGGACAAAATTGAATTATTTCCCTGTGATTAATTTCAAAAGCCCTGATTTTGACGGTGAAGAAAATCAGTATATCTCTAAGGAATACATCATTCACCTTAGCAGTTCTTCCTAATAAGGGTTTAGGAACTCTTGCTAATCCTCATTCAGTTAATATTACACCTATATCTGACCCAGAAAAGATTATGCGACATGCTAGGGATTAACATAAGGAAGGTACTAGTTTTGTAGTAGATAACATAAAGTAAAGAAAGAAGTTGAATTAGTATAGGCTACTTCAATTCCTGAATTAGAAGCCTTCTCACTTGAAGGAGAGGGAGGGATAAAGATAGAATCACTGCAACATCTTGAAGATTTTGATCCTGAAAATATTCTAGATAAATCTAGAGCCGTTATTGAGTCATTTTTCATTAGAATCCCTAGTTACCAAAATTCTCCATATTTTCATTTTCCTCAAGGAACTTGATTCTTCTTTTCAAAATCTTCATTCTCCTTGATTAAAAGAAGATGTTGGAATTTATGATTGGAAGGAAGGCTTGTCCATTTCTATTCTTAAACAACATGATTTGGCTTAGAATCACAAACATATTTTTAAACTTTCACAAATCCATTAGCAACAAATCTAGGAGAAAATTAGTCTGAGTACATACCTTTTACTAGAAAAGTCAATTTTTCATCACCTCCTCAGATTTAGCCTGTTTAAACTCGGTCTATACCATCGCAAGAAATACTAGTACATATAATATCTCCTTGCTTAATGCCACAGAATTCCCTTTTTTATTTTTCAAACATAGTCTCTATTTTCTGACCTCCTCTTCAAGTTTCCCATTCAGAAATGCAGATTTGACATCCATTTGATATACTTTGAAGTTTTTATAACATGAAAATTCCAAAAATATTCTAATTTCTTCAAGTCTTGCTACAGGTGCAAAGGTTTCTTCAAAATCAATACCCTCTACTTGAGCATATCCTTTACACAATAACCTTGCTTTGTTTCTTATCACTTTTCCAGTTTCATTGAACTTGTTTTTGAAGACCCACTTAGTTCCTACAATATTCTTGTTTGGAGGTCTTGGAACTAGTTCCCAAGTTTCGTTGTTCTTAATTTGATCCAAATATCCATTCATGGATTTAATCCAATCAACACTTTTTATTGTGTCTGCAAATTTCTTAGGTTCCACCATTGAAAGTAAGGCTTGTTCATTAAACAGTATTTTTCTTCTTGTACTAACTCCAACATCTTTGTCACCTATGGTTTGTGTCTCAGGATGATCCATTTGTATTCTTCTAGATGGATATTTTGTATAAGCTCTTGGAGAGTCTTTATATTCACTTTCTTGTGAATCTTCTCTTTCTCTTATTCCTTTTCTTCTTCTTCATCATGATCACTTTCATCCTTCTGCAAGACTTCCTTCTCTCCTTCATCATGATAGGTTTCATCCTTCTGCAAAACTTCCTTCTCTCGTTCATCACTTCTTCTTTCATCATCTTGGTTTTTTATTCTTCTTAATTTCATGTCATCTACCCTTATGCATGCACTTTCTATGATTTTTTGTAACCTTTGATTGTAAAATCTATATTCTTTCTTGGTGGATGAATATCCTAAAAATTTTCCTTATTCGGTTCTAGAATCAAACTTACCAAGACCATCTTCATTTATTTTTATGTAGCATTTTCTACCAAACACTCTGAAATATTTGACTGAGGAAGGTCTTCCATACCATATTTGGTAAGGTGTTTTTCCATCATTAATTATGAGTTTCCCTTTGTTTAGTATACAAACATCTATATATACTGCTTCTCCCTAATACACCTCTGTAAGTTTTTCTTCATTTAACATAGTTCTGACATCTTCTTAGAATGTTCTGTTTTTCCTTTCCACAAAACCATTTTGTTGAGGAGTCTCTGAGGCTGAAAATTGCCTTCTAATTCCATGGACTTCACAAAATTCATTGAATTCATTTGAAGTGATTCACCTCCATTATATGCCCTTAAACATTTGATTTTCAAATTTGTTTCATTCTCAACTTTTGCATTAAAATTTTTGAACTTTTGAAAAGATTTTGATTGTTCTTTGAGAAATGTAACCAAAGTCATCCTTGTATAATAATCTATGAGCAACATGAAATAGTACTCTCCTTGTAAGATTTCAGTTCTTGTTGATCCACAGGGATTAGTGTGAACTATTTCCAATGGATGTGAGGTGGTATGTTTTTTTTTTTCAAAATTGATCTATTTTGCTTCCCATGTTAGCAATATTTACAAACTAAATTTAGAGGCTTCATAATATTTGGAAAATCCCATACAACTTCCTTCTTACTTATTTTCATAAGATTGTCAAAGTTTAAGTGCCCTATCCTTCTATGCCACATCCAACTATCATCAATGATACTCATGTAGCATTGTTCTTCATTTTATCAAATGTATACATTACTTGAAGTCCTTACAGTAGTTCCAACAAATCTTCCTGAATCCGTTTTTTTTATTTCACATTTCTCAGAATCAAAAGTGAAGATATGCCCTTCACCACATGTTTGACTTACACTAATGATATTAGACTTTAAGTTTTCTACTAGTAACACATTTTCAGCTTTGATCTTATTATTCATAATAGTTGTACCTTTGGCAATTATTTTGGAAGACATATTATCTCCAAAAGTGACTTTTACCTTATTATCTTTTCTTAGGCTTATAAAATTGTTTGGATCTCCTATCATATGATTTAAACACCCACTGTCAATATGTCATAGATTTTTTTTTTCCCCTGTGAGACATAGAGCAATCATAGATTCTTCCTCCTCCTTCGTTTTCTTCGAGTCCTTTCTCTATTTTTGGTTTTGAAACAAACTTCTTTGTAGAAATAATTAGTTTACTTTCTCTTGCTATATGTCCATTGTTATTACATTTGTAACACTCTATGTCATATTTTTGAAGAGGTGTAAAAGAGTTATGGTTTCTTACTTTTGGTTTGTTCCTAGATGCATTCTTCTTGTAGCCACAAAACTTTCCATATGCTCTGTAGTTTAGGGATTTATGAAAAAAATTATTACAAAAGTAGCAATGACCAAAAAAATCTATTGATATCTACTTGTCATTGGTCTTCTAGGAATCACATCAGTTTCATCTTTGTCATGAGAGGATGCAGCATATTTCTTGCTTTCTTCCTCTTTAATATATTTCTTCAGTGCAACAACATAGCTCCTTTTGTTCCTACCTTGGTTTGTGAGGGACGAACATTCTGGATTCTTTTCTTTGTCATATCCTAATCCAATTTTATCTCTTGATGATATTTGGCTACTCAAGATGTTATAGAGAGTCTTTGAACTATTAACAAATTTTGACTTAATAGATTCGTCATTGACCTTCTTTCTAAGTTGCATAATCTCTTCTTCAAGACTTTCATATTCTTGTATTCTCTTTTTGAGATGCCAATATAGGTCTTCTTCAATCTTCTTGGATTCTTGGAGCTGGGTCTACAAGTCACTAATAATTTGGTTTGATTGTTTTTTCTTTTTCTTGTAGTTTTCAATTTCTTCAAGAGCACTAATGAGTTCATTTTTTAGGTCTACTTCTCCTTCCTCATCTAATTCACCATCTTGAGCTTGTTATATTTTTATCATTTAAGCTATATGATCTTAGGATCTTATATGAGATAATAACAAGCACAACAATCAATCACAATAGACAATGGACACAAAGATTTTCCTCGAGGAAACCATAAAGGAGAAAACCCTGCAACTTCCTCAGAGATATAATAAGCACCAAAAGTAAAACATAAAGATACAAATATGATCTCCCAAGAGCATTTGTCTCTCTCTCTCTCTTGTCCTATCTTCTTCTCTCTCTCTCTCTCTCAATTATGCGCTACAACTGAGTGTGAGTGACTATGTGATAAATAGAGAGGCTCACTCTCTATTTAAACTGGTTTCTGACTTGACCTTAACTCACCAGGGCTGAATTCTCTAGGAGAGTCTAATAACCCTAGTGCCTCACAACTGTGGGGACTTTAACCCTTGATCATTAAGGAAGTTTACCCTCTATGACTTTACATGACTTGTTTACATTATTGATTCTCCCGATAGGAATATTGGGGTATGACATGACTTAATTACTTTACTGATTCTCCTGATAGGAACATCGGGGTGCAATACATAAGACATACAAGTGCATACATTCCGAAGTTACAATTACATCAACAGTCCCTCTTAACTAGGAAGGTATTCTCTTGACACACTTCATCGGCACAAGTCTTCATCACTGGATCATCATCAATTCCACCATCATCAAGTTTACCATCATCAAGTCTGGATCATCTGAATCATCATCAAATCTAGATCATCATTGCTTCCACTATCTTGAACAAATGGTGCTATCTCTCAATTCTACTCATCACAAGAAGTTCTACATATCCATCTCCTTTTTCATGCTGGTTGTAGGCCTAGCCTCTATGTAGGTCTTCATCTTTGTCAGCACTTATATCTGACCATGGGAGGAACACATCGAGCGACCATGTCAGAAAGGCCCGCCCAACATTCACATCTGACCATGGGATGAACACATCAACCATGTCAGAAAGGCCCAGCAGTCACATCTGACCATGGGATAAACAAAACAACCATGTAAGAAAGGCTCAACACTTATATCTTACCATGGGATGAACACATCAACCATGTAAGAAAGGCTCAGCACTTATATCTTACCATGGGATGAACAGATCAACCATGTAAGAAAGGCTCAGCACTCACATCTGACCATGGGATGAACACATAAACCATGTCAGAAAGGCTCAACACTCACATCTGACAATGGGATGAACACGTCAACCATGTCATAAAGGCTCAGCACTCTTACCATGGAATGAACACATCAACCATGTAAGAAAGGATCAACAATTATATCTTACCATGGGATGAACACATGAACCATATAAGAAAGGCTCAGCACTTATATCTAATCATGTGGGATGAACACATATCGCAGTCGCATCAGAATGGCTCTGTAGTTATATCTTACCATGGGATGAACATGTCAATCATGTCAGAAATGATCACAGACTCATCACTTTCCTTTGGAGGGAACCTCGATCTGGAGAACACCAAGCTTCTCCCTGAAGTACTCAAACTTCACTCTAGCTAATGGTTTGGTTAACACATCAGCTATCTGCTCATCCATCGCAACATACTGGAGCTTCACTGCTCCTCTCTACACCATATCCATGATATAGTGATATTTGATCTCGATATTCTTTGACTTGTCATGGAACATTGGGTTCTCTGACAACTTCACAAAAGTCTCGTTGTTGCAATATATGCAAGTATCATCCAACTGGAGATCAAACAAATCAGATAGTAAGTTCCTGAGCCACACTGCCTCACAGTTAGTCGAACAAACTGCAACATACTCTGCTTCAGCTATACTCGGTGCCACAAAGGATTGCTTTTTGCTAAACCATAAGATCATACCTAATCCCATACTGAAGCAACACCCTGAATTTCTCTTCCTATCAATGGCACTATCTACCCAATTTGAATCCACATAACCTTCCAGGTTAATCTTCTTATTTTCCTGATATTTGAGCCCATAATCAATTGTACCCTTCAGGTACCTCAGAATATATTTTGCAACAATCAAGTGAACATGTCTCGAATATGTAAGGAACTAACTCAATGTGTTCACATCAAAGAAAATATATGGTCTCGTATTCGTTAGGTATATCAAGGACCCAATCATGTGACGATACATTGTAGCATCAACCGAATCGGATGAAGCATCACTCAATAGCTTCAGGTTTGATGCAATAGGTGTGGTCATGGCTTGGCAGTCCATCATCCCAAACCTCTTCAAGATCTTTGCTGCATACTTCCCTTGTCCCAGGTAGATTCCATTCGCATTATGCCACACCCCCATGCCTAGAAAGTAGTGCATCATACCCAAGTCCTTCATCTCGAACTCAACAACCATCTTCCACTTTGTGTCTGCAATCAACCCATATGCACCTGTTAAAAAAAAGTCATCTACATACAATAGGAGCATCACTGGGTTCCCTTCTTCAACCTTGTAGTAAATGTTGGAATCTTCTTTACTCTTGGTAAAGCACAAGCTAGTCAGGAAGCTATCAATTCTTCCGTACCATGTCCTAGGTGCCTATTTCAAACCGTACAAGGCTTTCTTCAATTTGCACACATGAGTCTCCCTGTCATGTGTCTGAAAACCGAGTGGCTGCTCCACATACACTTCCTCTTCTACTACACTATTTAAGAAGGCAGTATTGACATCCATCTGGTGTACCTTCCATTTCATGACTGCAGCCGATAAAGTACTAATCTCATGGAAGTGTATCTGGCTACAGGTGCAAAAGTCTCTTCATAATATATTCCTTCTTTCTGGGAGAAACCACGAGCCACAAATATTGCTTTATATTTCTCTATGCTACCATTTGCAGCATGCTTGATCTTGTAGATCATGTTGGGTAAAATATGCACTATCTAATTCAACACTTAATTGTCAACCCGAGAAGGTAGCTTGTGAGATGCAAAAACTATATGTGCAGGGTCAAAGGTTAACCTAATCTAACTTATCCTAGTGTAATGTCGATAAACACACTTCAACTGAACTATGAGCTTTGAATAGAAATTATTTATTCCTATGTTAAATTGCAAAGTGTGTACTAATCTACAACTAATCAACTAACTATGAATTACAAACCAATTGTAAATGATGAGCTAATTTCAAATAACAATTCAAAAATTATGAACTAAAAAATTATGATATAATTTAAATTAATCGACAATTATTAAATTACCTATAACATATAACTATAAATCAAATGAAATAAAGAACTAAACAATTAAATCCCTAAAAAAATTTAAAACATCATTAAAGAAATAAATGACCTTATTCTATTAAACGTCCAATTCAAAACATCAGAATTAAAGAAAAGATGAGCAATCAACCTATAAAATCCAAAAAAAGCAAACTATAAATTATCTAAAAAGAATTATGAAATCCACATGGATTACTTATTGTAAAGACTTAGTGTTAGTTATGAAATAGTAAGTTTTTGAATAAATCATATTTACAAAATGAAATAAAACTTAGTTTAACTAAACCAGCTTAGATCCAGCTTTATATCACAACTAACGAATTAATGTTGAAGTGTTTTAACATGATCTAAGATTTGCAAGAAACCAAATAATAATCAACTCTTTGATAGCCAAAATGTCCAATGCAAAATTGTATCATGTTTCTATTTGACAAGGCGTTTTATCAAAGGAACCAAGAATATTGTGATATTATTTTTGTTATGTACCCAGTGATATAAATTTATGAAACGGCAGCTCATAATGGCTCATTCACACTCAAAACTAATCATTAAAATTATATTCCCAAATTAATTGCATAAATAATCAATAATAGAATTATTTTCTGTGCGGCTTTATTGGAAAAGGTGTTAAGGTGGAGGCTAACTTATCCTTGTAAGTAAGAACAAAACACACAGCACGTACAGAACGTGCTTATAATTCAATCTAATACATATGATTCAAACCAAACTAAACTAAACTAAACTAAACTAACCATTCAAAGTGCACGAAATAATGAGATAGTAATGTAAAATCAATAAATGAAATGAGGGCCATTGAAATGAAGCAACCAATTCCGAAATTGCAACTGTATGCAGCAGTTAAACAAATATTGCACAAGAGAACCATCCCGCAGGTTTAGAATACATTTATGATATAGACCTGCACTAAACAATTTAATGAATAACCAGAACTTCACTCTGCACTGCACTGCACTGTATAAAATATGAAAAGAAATTGCAAAGGAAAATGAAATAAATAAATAAATACGATCCACACCACAGGAACACAAATTAGATTTTCGGAAACCTATTATTTTATTTGATGAAGAGAAAACTGAATTAGAAATTTGATAATCTCCCCCTCTCAATTGCCAAATGATGGATTTATATCGTATTTACATGATCTGAGAATCCAAAGAGAAATTCAACACAATTTTCTAAAAATAAAAATTGCTGAACAGCTGTGCTGAATTTCTGGATCTGGTTGAGCTAATTGCTGGATCGGTTCCCAACAAAATAGTGTATTAGATTAATTGTTGGATGGTTGAGTTTGAGCTGAATTTAGTGCTGGCTGAACGTGTGACCTGAACCATATTTCTTGGTCATCATGTGTTCCATTAAAACTTTGTGCGATCTGTTCACCTCCCGTAAATGTAAATGTAAATGTAAATGTAGTACATTTGGTCTTCATGCTCGAACTCTATCACCTCATGCATTTATCCTTTGAACCGTCGACCTCATAATTTGTTTCCAGGTAACCTGCATATAACAAATATATATATATATATATATATATATATATCTATATATATATATATATATACATTACATTAAAACATGGGTAACACATATAGTTTTGAAAGGTAAGAGTTGTCAACAAAAACTAAAAATTAAAAATTAGTTTGTTATCTCGTAAAAATTAAAGTTTTAATTTCATTATATGGATTTATTATTATATATGTGTAACATTTTTTAATGGAAATAGTAAAAGGATTAAAGTATCATTTTAGAATGTTAGAATGAATTTGTTTGTATGTCTAATTGTGTTAATTTAATAGATTAATATTTAGTATATTTTTAAATTAAAACTATTATTAAGTTATTTTTAATTAGTTTAATATTTTTAAATGATAAGCATGCTTTGACTATTTTACAATAGGTTTTTATTTTTTAAATAATTTAAAGGATTTACATTCAATTAGTATCAAAGCTTCAACATTAATTTGTGATTTAAATTTTCATATGCAGATATAGAAGATCAACTAGAGCCAGAGAACAAAGGTAAGTCAAGACAATGAATGTGAAACTCAGTACCGAAATGATTATCATTTACACAATATTGCATTTAATACATTAAAAATAACATATTAAGCTTCATTTACTTTAAGTGTTTTAATTGATGAAACACAATAAAGCTAGCCCTTTTTAAGGATAGTTGTATCAAATTATAGTAAATAAGCTTGAAATTAATGTAAATAAAATCATTATAAAAGACAATTCTGGAGCCCAATAGATCCACTTGGAAGTCACAATAGAATTTCCCCCTGGTCTTGGGACAACATCCCAAACATCATTCTTCATGATCAAGTGGTACTCCTCCATCATAGCATCCTTCCATTCTTTCTTCTCTATTCCTTCTTCATATTTGGAAGGTTCTTTATCGATGATGTCACATAATAAGGCTACATATCCGAAGTAGGACCTAGTTCTCTTTCTTTCTCTATTCATTTCTTGTGGAGCCCCATATATTTCTGCACCTTGGATAGCCTCTCGTACCCATGCAGGTTTCCTCTTGTGAGAATTCTTCTCTTGAGGTGGATTTACCGGTTCCTTAGGTTCTTCCATTTCTCAATCTTCTTCTGGAGTTTCTTCGTTCATAGTTGTATTGCAGATTCTGGGTACTTCTGATTCTTTAGAGTCTTCAACAGGTCTTTTTCTGGACTTGATGTAAGCTGAGTCTTCGTCAACTATTACATCTTTGTTGATGTCGATCTTCTTGAATCTTGGGAAGTATATTCTGTAATCCTTCAATTTCTCAGAGTATCCCACAAATATTCCCTTCTTTCCTGAAGGATCTAACTTTGTCCTCTTTTCTTTTGGAATGTGTATGTACACTAGACAACGAAATATTCTGAGATGACTGACTTCTGGTTTCTTGCCGAAAAAAACTTCTTCAGGTGTCTTGTTCTCAAGTACTCTATGTGGAGTACGGTTCTGTACATACACAGCTATCTTAGCAGCTTCTTCCCATAGATGCATAGGAAGGTCTTGATCATGAAACATTTTCCTTACTGATTCCATGATTGTTCTATTCTTTCTTTCTGCAACCCCATTCTATTGTGCACTATATGGAGTGGTGAACTCCCTCTTAATCCCCGAATCTCTGCATAATTCTTTGAATTCATTTGATGTGAATTCTCCACCATTATCTGATCGAAAGGTATTGATCTTATTCTCCATGTGGGTCTCGATCAAGGCTTTGAATTCTTTGAATTTGCTGAATACTTCATCCTTGTTCTTCATGAAGTATATCTATGCCATCCTAGAAAAATCATCAATGAAAGAAACATAATATACATACTTGCTTAGAGAACTGGATGACATTGGACTGCATACATCGGAGTGGATAATTTCCAAGATTCCTTTTGCCTTACTCTCTCTACTTGGAAATGTCTTCTATGTGTTCTTTCCTTTTGCAAATCCTTTGCATACACCTTCATGTTTTTCCTACATTTTTGGAAGACCTTCAACAACTTTTCTTGCAAGTGGTAGTGCCATGTAGTGCACATGTGCAAGCTTTCTATGCCATAGTTCATTTGGTTCTACTGATTCATGAACCAAAGCTTGTTCTGGTTGGCCCTTCAATTTGTATAGTCCTCCCTCTTGTTCTCCAATTACTACTGCATCGTCCATAGTCTTTCCTTTTGGCCACTTGAGGACTTGGCCATCTATAAATGCAACCCTCATGCCTATTGCATCCAATACATATATGGAGAGAAGGTCTTTCTTTAGTCGTGGTACAAATAGGACATCCTTCATCTTTATAGACTTTCCATAGTCTAGTTTATAGGAGGATTCACCACTACCTTTTATTGAATACTGGTAGTCATCCCCAAGTTTCACCTTGTGGGTTGATTCATGTTTTGATAGTATCACAAAGGATTCCTTAAATCTCATCATGTGTTTGGAAGCACCACTATCTATAAGCGAATCATTGCTTCTTATGTGAGATAGTTCCCGGGAGGGAAGAAATCAGAACATATTCTTCGTCACTTTCTTGCTTGATTCTCTTCTTCGGAGGTTCATCATCCTCTACAGTGTTAGCATGATTTCTTTTCTTGTTTCCCTTCTTCTTATGAGAGCCATTTTTGTTCCTAGGACAATCTCTAGCATAGTGTCCTCTTTCATCACATGTAAAGCATCTGAATTTAGGTAGATTCTTGTTAGATCTTCTAGGATGAGAGTTATTACCTTGGTGATGGTCTGTTTTGCTCTTCTTGGATTGTACTATGAGAGCTTGATCTTCATTTCCCATCTTTTCTTCTCGAGTTACTATTTGAGCTTCTTCTTGTGAGACTTCTTCCCATAGTCTGCTAAACTTGATTACTTTCTTCCGGGAGCAGATCCCTTGAATGAAGGAGTCCCATGCTCTGTGGATACCATTAAAGGTGGTCATCACAATCTCTGCATTCTCTACATCTTCATGTACTGCATCAAGTTGTTCCTTGATCTGAGAGACCCTTCTAAAGTAAGACTATATAGTTTTTGCATTCTGGATCTTTACATTCTTCAATTGATTTCTCATAGTCATCTTCTGATTTATGCTCTTCCCTTCAAACAACTTGGTTAGGGCATCAAACATCTCTTTAGATGTCTTTAGGGAGGACACCTGAGCTATAAGGTGATCCTTTATTGAATCAACAATAATCCTCTTTGCCACGAGCAATTTCTTTTTGTGTAAGGCCTTAGCCTCATCTCCCTCTGGAACTAGAACCTCTTCACTTATGTAGGAGTCCAATTCATTTTCTTCCAGTACCAGGGAGATCGTATACTTCCAGGCTCGAAAGTTGTCAACTCCCTCAAGATTTTCATCAATCTTGGTATGAGGAGACATATTGACAGAGAACCTCAAATGGAAATACAAAATATTTAGATCTTACCAGTTTAAGATGTCCGAACTGAATCTGGAGCTGGATTTCTCTGGAGCTTGTTTTCTGGTTCAGGAGCATATTAGGGTGTTGACGGGCATAGGTGACTATGCACGTAACGAGGGAAGACAACCCAGACCGGGATCCTTAAAGCAGGCTCCAACCTGTTTGGGATGGTTGTTCCCGACAGGTTTAAAGGCTATGTTAGCCTGAAAGTCTAATGAAAGAAAGTCTAACAGGTAAAGCTAACGCTACTGATTGTTAATCAAATCTATACCTATCCCTATAAAAGTTAATAAATGTTATTAATTACAATATCAATCAACTAAATTTAATCTACTTCAAAGAAGCAGATTTAATAATACAAGAACAAGAAGTTAACTAAATATTAACAGAGTTGATAAATCACAGAAATACATTATATACACCTGTACATTAATCACAAGATAAGAAAATAATCTGAATGTGATATAAATATAAAGATCTGATTCAAATGGATTTTAAGTAATATAATTAACAGGAACATAAAATATATTAATCTAATCTAAGTCCTATCCTGATCAGGAGCGATGCAAATATTTAACCTGAAATCGAACCTACTAATGGGACTACTGTATTAATAATCTTGAAAGTATTCAAAAGAAATTTAGAAACTAACAAGATCATACAATAGACACATATATCACATATGTTATGATATCAATTATCATATTTACAACATGACATACATCAGCAAATCGAAATCAGTATAAGTCGACAATTATACATAATATACTTGCATAATTCATTAAAGAGATCATAGCAAATATTAATAATGAGGGAAAAATAACAAAACCAAGCGATACCATAAACACATATGTGAAGTAAAAATACTGTAAACATATATAAGTATCACCAGTTTAAAATACTGTAGCTGCTGACAACAAACTGCCTTAAGTCACAGGAAAATCAAATAGTAGTCTTGTCTCCTTCTTTCCCAAACTATCAACCCCTCTCTCAATACCCACATGTCTCTTTAAATAACCAATTCATAGAGAAATGGTTCTAAACAACCAGCAACCATAAAATCGAAATCAAATCCAATTTCATTAAAAATGACAAGTGAAACATGTCATTTTTAATATACATTAACTGTTTTGAAATTGGATAGACTGTGTTCATAGCACAAAATCATAAAATCGACAAAGACACTACCTACATTGTGACACCTGAAAAATAGTCTTCGCCAATTGATTTGTTCCTGATCATGTAGGGATCATCCAGACCATAGACAATCATTAAAATTCGAGAGAGAAGATCCAAAATATCACCTGCGATGCTGCACACAAAAGAAATATAATTAAAATACATACAAAAAGGAAAATGCAATAAACTAAATAATAAATGAATTAAACCGAATACCTGTTAAGAAATAACCCGATTATCAATCTATCATAACTTCAAACCTGAAACCAAAAGCAAGTGCATTTCAACCCATTATAAATTCACAGGTGCGTTAAACACCTGAATGTTAACGCCCTTTGCTAGATTCGACGACTGACCCTTAAATTGCATTAATGTGACTTGAGCATTAAGCTCTCGTACCCTCTCTTCATTCTTGCTATTTTCATTCTGCAATTTCAAGACCCTACGGATCAACCGATTCTTATGCTTTTTAAGACGTAGCAAGGATTTAATGTCTGAATCTACCTTTTCTTTCAACTTTAAATTCTCAGCCTCCACAATATCACGATGAGCCGACATCTCAGTCACTCTTCCTTCCATCCTGTGAATCTTATCCAACAAACAGGTAACGAACATCGGGTGAATCATATCCCCAGCTTGATAGAAACCAGGTAAGTTTGTTTCTACAGTATTCCCTTTAGCTTGAGGATCAGCAATAGGATCGACCCGAACATCCTTATCAAACGTGGGAGGGCTATCATCAGCAAGGTTTGAAATGAACTCATTCCCAACGTTACGATTATCATCAAGCAACACAGGGTTTCCTTCTTCATCATCTATCATGACAGTTTCCACATGAACACTATCGCTCACGGGTGGTTTGACAACATTAACCTTGGCCATGCTTCTAGTAAACCTACCCATCAACTTAGCTTGCGGCCTCTTACCCGTTTTTTTGCAGGTATCAGCGTTTCTTTTCAGCGTTACAGGAGACAACCCCGAAGACTTCTTCATACGTTTTGCAGAAACAGAGGAACCGGGGCTACTCACAGGAGGAGGAATTGACTCGTTACAGACACTGGGGCTCATTCGAATGGTAGGGTTTGACACGGGCTTGCTTGACAAAGGCTTGTGTAAAGGTGAGACCAAAACTTGATTAGGCTCTTGATGCCTTAAGCATTCTTTCGGGCAGTCAAACTGACAGTGACAGAAGGCTAAGAAGCCATTAGACTCAATAAACTCATCCCATGACCTGTTTGAATTTGACAATTCCCTCTCTATTAACATCCTCACCAAACCGTGGTGAAAAGGACTATGACTAACATGTTTCGAACCCTTTTTAATCGTAGAGGACATTTTAGATAGACTTTGAACTAGGTAATAACGTAAATTCAGAGGGAAACCTATAAAAATAGACATCAATCGCAGATGGTAAACATAGGCTGAAGAGAGGCGACTTTCACAAGTCACGTACATGTGTATTAAGTCCAAGACCGGGCGTCATTCCTTTTTAAAGTATCTCCGGGCCACTCCAGTTCTGAACGATACCTCTTGACAGGGGTTTGTCAGTAATTTCCTCCATTCTGTTATACCCATTCGCTGGTACTTAAACCATCGTTCTCCTGTCAGTGGTAAGCCAGTGGCAAGCGCAACTGACCGCTTGTCCACTCGAAACTGGAGATCACCAACCTTAACTTGAAAGTCAGCCAAAGACACAGCAAACACCCTCGTGACTGCAGGGTTCGAATCCAAAAACTTACTAATAAACAGAAACCATCCCATAGCCTCGACCTTGGATAAAAGTTCGGGGTTTGTATCAAGGAGCTTCATCTCACAGGGCTCAACTCTCACCACCGATGCCATAACTAACTGTGCACATGCACGAAACCTCACCTAGAAAATATACCAGAGATAAAAAAATGACAGCGAACTCGAGAGTGAGCACTCAGGGTGCATACCGAGGAGAAAAACTAAGCAACGAAACCCTATGTGTTCATAAACCAGCTGCGACATGCATAAACGCAGCCGATAACCCTGAAACTTCGGCATGAAGGGGAATGATAACACAGTAAGGGGTAATCGAAATAGAAATTACGGCAAAACAACTCTAGATCGAACTGATCTTGCCATTATTTACCCCAGGCTATTGACGTAAGACCACTCATTGCACAGACTACAGGTGTTGAATAAGGATGGTGCCACGACACTGAACCAGTACTCGGAATTGAATGTGATTGACAGAGCTAAGTACCAACACAATGATACCATATCGATTTAACAGCGGGTAGATCGAATTTGGAGGCGACGACATAAATTAAATTGACGATAAGAAATGATTCTTTGTCACCCTTACCTCAGATGTGATTTAACCTTCGAAGGTGGTGAGCCAAGCGCCATAATACAAATTATCAAATCAACACCAGACTTTACAATATAGACTATGTTATAAAAATGAAGATTAAAATAACCATAGTAATATCGAATATGGTTTGGAGTCTGAAGGGTAAAGTTAGGATAATGCATATTCACATCAATTATTAAGCTTCCAATGCTCTAGGACCCTGCCACACTTACACTAAACCAACCATGCATACCTATTAACTAACATCCACATGAAAACTATGATAACGTGCCACCCCATGCTGCGATCAAGCATTCAATTTCGTAATAATAATAAAATCAAATAGCAAAATCAAGTAATAACTGTTTGGATAAGGTTTGAAGATTAGGTTATGAGAAAAAGATATGGAAATTATTAATACTCATCCCTTGATTGTTAATGTAAATCCATCCAAAATAATAACTTGATAATGGTGATTTTATCAAATAATCTATAGTTTGCAAAGGCTGCTTTAAAAACATAGAATTTCACTGATTCAGTAGCTCACAGAATGTTATCATTTCAGTAGCTGGTGATTCAATAGATTTGTCCTGAGAAATTCGAACATTTCATCAAACAAAATAGGATTTTGTTTGATAAAATATGTATTTTGTAAGGCTGTTGAGCAGGGACACAACAGATGGCGACTGGCTGGGCGGAACAGTTATCTCTGTTTATTAACCTAAAATCATGCAGTCAAAGAAATTAGATCCTTTATTTATGCCCTTATACAGACATGAATATTTTACCATCTTAAATAGATTCAGGTATCTCACATTTCTAAAAATTACCAGAAATTCACAGTCTTAATTATTTATTTGATGAAGATCGAGTTTCCAACATAAATCAGTCCAAAAGAAGTAAAACAATAAATGGCTTGGTTTTAAAGAATAAAATCCCAATACCATAAGCATGGCCTTGCTGCCAGCAGGCGTCTATAGCCTCGACAGGGTTGCTTCAAAGCCCAAAGAATGACAGTATCCCATCTGCTAGTTATAAATATACAATTCTGGTCAGGTTGAGTCATTAACATTATTTTCTCTTTTAGTTTTAGTACTCCTGAAGGCCATGGTCCTGGCTTGGTAACCAGATAGTAACCATGTCAGTCACCAATCTACACCACAGTAAATAAAACGGCTCGTAATGAGACCTTTTATCCCTTAGTGTTTTTTCCAAGGGCCATTGCCCAGGCTTGGTAACCAGAAACAACAATGTTACTGAATGCGAACCTATGATCCTGAGAAGACTGGCTCGTTATGAGAACCTCTGTCCTTCAGACTATTTTAAAGAATATTCATCTCCAACTAGTAATGATTAATCTGCAGTGAGATTATCTTAGCAGATGGGGAGGTAGACCTAATTCTCTTTACGAGAAGGGATGGCATAAAATATTAAAAGATAACCTTGCCAAATACTGCCTTAGTCCCTTTGGAAAAATCTTTGCCAAGACTCGTATTATTGATTAATATTAACATGATTTAATAATTTCTGGTAAAATCTAGAAAGATGGAAAACTGTTCACTGTTCAAGACATAAAACAGTATGACAATTTTCAGGATAGTAAGACCTTTGTGCATGATTTGCAGATCAATCACTAAACTTGATAAAAAGACATTAGCTTGAAGTTTGATAAATTAATCAGACTCAAAATGTGCAAATAAAACAACAAATAAATATGAGAAAAATATCCAAAGAAAACAAATCAAATAAACTCACTAACCAATTCCACAACCAAGCACACCACACTAGATATGTACAGGATAATCCCTTGAGGGGGATCAACAAAAGTATTTCTTAATCAGATGACCATTCACTGGGAGGTTGTCAATGTCACCCTCCAATGTATGCAACCTGAAAGTGCTAGGACCAAGTTTTTCTGTAATAATAAATGGTCCCAGCCACAGGCATTGGAACTTCGTATGTTTTTCTTTTGTCTTCATGCTCCTTGTCCCATTTCAGAACTAGGTCACCTACTTCGAAATCCCAACTGGCTGATTTCCTAAGATAAAACCAGCGCTTCACAGTCTGTTGGTGTTTATCAAACTTTTTCCTAGCCAAGTCTCTATCTTCCTCTAGTTTATGCAAGGTGTTAATTCGATGCTCCATGGCAGAACATGGTGTCTCCTGTATTGACTGGGAAAGCTGTAAAGAGGGTAAAAATAAATGAGGAGGAAAAATAGCTTCCTTGCCGTATACCAGGAAGAAGGGAGAGTTTCCTATGGCAGCTTTGGGAGTCACTCTGTCAGCCCATAAGGTATTCGATAAGGCGTTGTGCCAATTCCTATGATGATTTACCACCGTGCGTTTCAGAATTTTGATTAAATTTTTATTTGAAGATTCAGCTAACCCGTTACCCTGGGGATAATAATTAGCTGAATATTTTAACTTAATGCCCTTTTCCAATGCATACTCAGTTAATTTAACAAAAGAGAAATAAGTTGCATTGTCAAAATCAAAGATTCAGGAACACCAAATCTGGTGATAATAAAAGAATCAAGCAATGATATCACCTGTTCCGAGTTAACCACTCACAAGGGGATGGATTCAACCCATGTAGTGAAATAATCTGTGGCTGTCAAAATGTATTTATGCTGCTGTGAAGAAGCTGGTGTGATTGGACCGATGATATCTAGACCCCATTGTTGAAATGGAACTTCAATAATCACCGGCTGGAGGGGTAAAGCTGCTTTCTTCATCCTGCCTCCTGCTCTCTAACACTCCTGACACTTCATGGCAAAGGAATATGCATCTTTGAACAATGTAGGCCAGTAGTAGCCAGCTTTAATTACTTTATGTGCAGTGGTTTCTCCACCAAAGTGTCCCCCAGCTGGTCCTACATGTAATTGAGACAGCACATTATCAACTTCACCTCTTTCTAAACAACGAAGGAGGACTCCTTCGAAATTCTTCCTAAACAATATATTATCAATCAGCTGATAAGGGGCAGATATCAATCTCAAATCCCTTTTATTACGTGGGTCTAAATTTTCAGGAGCATTCCCATGTAATAGAAAAAACTTAATATCATCATACCAGGAATCAGGAGGAGTGGAAATTGGAAAAACTTCCCTTTCAAACAAAGAAGGTTCACCAAAGAAGTGTAGATCAGATTCAGAACTATCTGGAGATCCAGCTGCCAGCTTACAGAGTCCTTGTCCCCTGACAATATTTAAAGGCTTGATTTCCAGGTCATATTCCGTAACCCAATGGGTTCGCTTTTCACCCGGGTCCTTTTGTACCAAAATATTTCTAACTGCGAAATATGGCACAATGACCTTGGTATGAGACTTCAGCAAATAGGGCCGAAAATGTTTGACAGACTTAAAAACAACGAACGCTTGTTTGTCCACTTCTGGGTAATTCAGTTCTGCACCATTCAAACCAGAACTCGTAAAAGCAATGGGAGCTTCATTATTTTCCTGTTTTTTCTGTGTTAGAACAACAGCATACGAAGAATCAGAAGCAAACGTGTACAAGATAAATGGCTTAGAAAAATCCGGGCTTGTTAAGGTGGGAGATTCAGGAATAGCTTTTAAGATGTCATGAAAAGATTTCTTCTCTTCAGCAGACCATTTAAATTCAGCATCTTTCTTGATCATTTTCTGAAGCGGCCTAACAATTTCAGTGAACCCAGGAATAAATCTAGAAACAAAATTTATCTTCCCAAGAAATGACTGCATAGATTTCTTTGAGTGAGGCATAGAAATTTGAGATATAGCATGTGTACGTTCTGGGTCAATATTGATACCTTGTTTAGAAACAACAAAACCCAGTAACTTACCTTCTGTAACTGAAAAGATGGATTTCTTAGGATTCAGAGAAATTCCATATTTCTTGCAACGCTCAAAAAATATCCTAAGATGAGTTAAATGATCAGCTCTATTCTTAGAAAAGACAGTAATATCATCAAGATAAATAACGACAAACTTACCGATCAGACCTCTAAATGTGATATCCATTGCTCTTTGAAATGTTGCTCCGGCATTAATTAACCCAAATGGAATTTTCCTATAGGCATACGTTCCCCAAGGGGTCCTGAAGGTGGTCTTCAACTGATCTGCTTTGGATACTAACACTTGGTTGTATCTGGAAAATCCATCTAGAAGTGAAAACATTTCAGATCCAGAGACCTGTTGCAAGATTTTCTCCATTGGAGGAACAGGATAATTGTCCTTATTTGAAACCTTATTCAGATTTCAGAAATCGACGCATAACCTGATATCACCATTTTTCTTTCTGATGAGGACAAGATTCGCCACCCACTGTGCATGCCGTACTAGGAAAATTATTATGGCGGCAAGGAGTTTATTCAGCTCTTTCTTGACAGCGAGTTCTAGGCTAGGATGCATTTTCCTCAATTTCTATTGAAAAGGTTTAGCCTCTTGTTTCATGGGAATGACGTGTTGCATTATATTAGGATCGAATGTCTTAAGATCCTCATATGTCCAGGCAAAAATGTCTTTAAACTCATTAAAGAGTTGTATGAAGGCTTTTTTTTCCTGGGGAGTACACATACTACCCAGATTGACACATTGAGGGTCATGTTCAGTGCCTAGATTTACAATTTCAGATTGCATAATGGAGCTGTTGGTTTTACAGTTCCTTGCGGCTTTAAATTTATCCTTCAAGTCATAGAACTTCTCAAGTTTGATTACTGATCTGGGAAGAGTACTAACCTGATTGAGAGATTCCTGAATTGAGCAAGGCTTATGAATTACCGCAAAATTGTACAGATCCTCATTGTGAGTCATTTCGTCAATGACCGCATCTTTAAAATTATACTTCAAAGTTAGAAAATCAACCAACTGCTCGTCGTTTTCGAAGACTCTCCAATTTGCGATGTTGTCAAGTATGGAAGGTCTGGAAAGCAATTCAACTGAAAAAGAATCAGCAAGCATTCCTTCAGATGGAATTAACTGTGAAGCAACATTGGCTAAGAGATCTGCTTCCTGATTTAAATAACGAGAAATAGAACTTATGTTAAAGGATTCAAATGCTAGTAATAGATTCCATACCTCTTCCTAATAATTTCTTAGATGCCTAGCAATACAGTGTATAGTGTTACGCACCTGTCTGACGATTATCTCAGAGTCTCCTAACACTACCAAAGCCTTGGCTCCCAAGTCAATTGCTTTTTTCAGACCTTGAATCGGAGCTTCGTATTCAGCCACATTGTTGGTGCAATCGAATTCTAACCTGCAAGCAATGAAATACCTTTTCCCATAGGGATCTATCAACAAGCAACCTGCACCAGCCCCTTCTTTTGACTTAGATCCGTCAAAGTATAGAGACCAGAGACCATTGTTCAGATCTAAATGAACCATGTTTGGAACTGGAACCTCTTCCGAAACTTGAGTAAAATGGAATACTTCAGACCACTGTACTGAGTTTTGGACTGGTGAAGTTTCAGCTTCAAAATTCCCAAAGAAGGAATCAGTCATGTAATTGCCCATTATGGTATCAGTGAATAGCACCGGCCCATTAGAATCATCCAATTCGGTGACTGTGTGCTTCATATACCGGTCTCGATCGATTCTGATCGTGTTTGGATGACCATTATGAGATATCCATAAGTGTGACCAGTCTGTTGCAAAATATCCTTTCAATTTTTCAGACCAATCTCTTCTAAGAAATAGGCCATACGCTTTTGGGATATCTACAACAATTATATCAATTATAAAATGGACTTGAGGGTTCGAAGCTAGCCTTATCAACACCTATTTCAACTTGCCTATTACTTTCACGTTTGAACGTTCAAGCTGCACAATACTTGTATCACAAGGCACATGGACTGCATTAAGTTTTTTACACATAGAATATGGCATGACATTCTTTGAAGCCCCTGAGTCTATCATACAGTTGTGCACTTTACGATTGCAGATTTCAAACGTAAGTAAAAAAGGAGGAGTTGAAGAATCATATTTCTTACCTATGGATGATGCATTGACTGAAGATTTTGTTGTGTTATCTTTGGTATTAATAGAACTGTTTTGATTGGACGGGGTTTTGGCATTTTTACTTAAAGATACCCCTTGCATCATCCTATCTCAAATTACAGGCAATTTGAGAAGTTCATAAATAGAAATGTTGGCTCTGATTTTCTTTAAATATTCAACCAGATTGTATTCTAAGTCAAGAGAGGGTGCAGATTTAATATTTGCAGGTTGGGTTTTTGTTTGAACAACTGAACTATTATCTGTAGCAGTTGTAGAAGGTTCCCCTGAGGGCTAAGATTTCTTGCTTCTAGTGTTATATTGATGCTCATTTATATTGAAAACACCTACATCTTCATTATCAGTCAATTTTGTAGTATCCCAGAAGTGACTGATAACTTGAGGCGGTTTATCTTCTGTGTCATTATCCTTTTCTTGGGTATCTTCAGAACTCTGACCTGAAGATTGAGCATCGCTTTCAGCTGATGTTTCTAGACCTGAAACTAATAATTTGAGGAAACTATTAATTTCATCAACACTATTAGCTTCAAAAGGTGGAGTCTGTTTCGGAGCTACATTTTGGAAAGGTCTTCTAAAAGGTTGTCTAGGTGGTTCTTTATTAGGGGTGTTTTCAGAAGTACCTTTCTTTAAATCAATGATTTCATTTGACAACTTTTTAATAACTCTTTGGAGGCTGTCTAATTCTAGTGAATCTTGGCCCCTTTTCTCAGGGTTTGCATTCTTGGTAGGACTATTAGTCTTCTTACGAGAAGAAGATGCAGAATCAGTATCTACCCCAGGGTTGGTCTTTATGGCAGACATGTCTTTCTCAACCTTAATTTCTTCTTCAAATTTTTCAGCAAGGGTAAGTTTGGATTTTTGTCTGACAAACATGGCCATTGAAACAGGAAAGGCTGAAGTGTAAAATTCAATAGTGACATCCTTAGCTGGCCTTGAAGCAGCAGGAATCCTGTTTCTTAAAGTTAGGAATCGCTGGTTAAAATCTTTGACCTTTTCCTTAGTTTCCATATGAATTCTAGACAATTGTAACACCAAGGCAGCTGGAGTCTTGTCGTCTCCAAACTTGTTCATGAAAGTAAGATCGAATTCATTCCAACTGGTTATGGAACCAGCCGTAAGTGAAAAATACCATGTCAAAGCTTTACCCTCAAATGTGTAAGGGAAAAGTCGACAGACCACATCTTCATGTTCAGCATCCAAGAGCTGAACTGCTAGCATAAACTTCTTAACATGATCTTTCGCTGGCTCTTTCTACTCAGGATTGAACTTGGGTAACAAATTCTCAGGATGCTTAGGTAAAGAGTGTTGATTGCCTGGGACAGCCACTGCATCCTGAGCTAACCATGGCATGTTAGCATTAGGGTTTGGGGGATTTACACCTGCCATGTTCCTTGGAGTTGGAGGTGGTGAAGGTGGTGTTTGAGGAATGCGAGGGGGTGAATGAGGTGGAGAGGGTGGTTGACCAGACCCTCCTGAGGCAGGTGGTCCTGAAGAAGATGAAGGCTTATTGGCGCCTGTCAGAAACTATTGTATCTGAGGATTAGGAAAGGCACCTGCAGGTTGTTCCTGTTCTTCCGACGCAGGTTCAGTATGATGAGTACGAGGACGTGTGATCTGCGGGAGAGGCAATTCAGTGGGTTGGCGCCCGGTGAGATTCGAATAAGCCCTTGTTAAAATCCTACGAGATTCGTTTATGGCCTGTTCGAACTAGTCAAGTTCTTCAGGTTGGTGAGTACCGCTAGAGTTGAATTGGGAGATAAGGTTTCGAACAGAGTCGTTCAGTGGGTCCTCACTCAATCGTGATGACCAGAGAGTACGTGGCTGTGATGATGACTGTGTTTTAGGGGTGATAGGCTAATTGATTTTGTTAACAGGATTGTTTTCATCAGCCATTTACTTAAGCTGGCCCTCCTCCTAGCGCCATTGTTGACGGGCATAGGTGACTATGCACGTAACGAGGGAAGACAACCCAGACCGGGATCCTTAAAGAAGGCTCCAAGCTGTTTGGGATGGTTGTTCCCGACAGGTTTAAAGGCTCTGTTAGCCTGAAAGTCTAATGAAAGAAAGTCTAACAGGTAAAGCTAACGCTACTGATTGTTAATCAAATCTATACCTATCCCTATACAAGTTAATAAATGTTATTAATTACAATATTAATCAACTAAATTTAATCTACTTCAAAGAATCAGATTTAATAATACAAGAATAAGAAGTTAACTAAATATTAACAGAGTTGATAAATCACAGAAATACATTATATACACCTGTACATTAATCACAAGATAAGAAAATAATTTGAATGTGATATAAATATAAAGATCTGATTCAAATGGATTTTCAGTAATATAATTAACAGGAACAGAAAATATATTAATCTAATCTAAGTCCTATCCTGATCAGGAGCAATGCAAATATTTAACTTGAAATCGAACCTACTAATGGGACTACTGTATTAATAATCTTGAAAGTATTCAAAAGAAATTAAGAAACTAACAAGATCATACAATAGACACATATATCACATATATTATGATATCAATTATCATATTTACAACATGACATACATCAGCAAATCGAAATCAGTATAAGTCAACAATTATACATAATATACTTGCATAATTCATTAAAGAGATCATAGCAAATATTAATAATGAGGGAAAAATAACAAAACCAAGTGATACCATAAACACATATGCGAAGTAAAAATACTGTAAACATATATAAGTATCACCAGTTTAAAATACTGTAGCTACTGACAGCAAACTGCCTTAAGTCACAGGAAAATCAAACAGTAGTCTTGTCTCCTTCTTTCCCAAACTATCGACCCCTCTCTCAATACCCACATGTCTCTTTAAATAACCAATTCATAGAGAAATGGTTCTAAACAACCAGCAACCATAAAATCGAAATCAAATCCAATTTCGTTAAAAATGACAAGTGAAACATGTCATTTTTAATATACATTTTTTGAAATTGGATAGACTGTGTTCATAGCACAAAATCATAAAATCGACAAAGACACTACCTACATTGTGACACCTGGAAAACAGTCTTCGCCAATTGATTCGTTCCCGATCATGTAGGGATCATCCAGACCGTAGAAAATCATCAAAATCCGAGAGAGAAGATCCAAAATATCACCTGCGATGCTACACACAAAAGAAATATAATTAAAATACATACAAAAATGAAAATGCAATAAACTAAATAATAAATGAATTAAACCGAATACCTGTTAAGAAATAACCCGATTATCAATCTATCATAACTTCAAACCTGAAACCAAAAGCAAGTGCATTTCAACCCATTATAAATTCACAGGTGCATTAAACACCTGAATGTTAACACCCTTTGCTGGATTCGACGACTGACCCTTAAATTGCATTAATGTGACTTGAGCATTAAGCTCTCATACCCTCTCTTCATTCTTGCTATTTTCGTTCTGCAATTTCAAGACCCTACGGATCAACCGATTCTAATGCTTTTTAAGACGTAGCAAGGATTTAATGTCTGAATCTACCTTTTCTTTCAACTTTAAATTCTCAGCCTCCACAATATCACGATGAGCCGACATCTTAGTCACTCTTCCTTCCATCCTGTGAATCTTATCCAACAAACAGGTAACGAACATCGAGTGAATCATATCCCCAGCTTGATAGAAATGAGGTAAGTTTGTTTCTACAGTCTTCCCTTTAGCTTGAGGATCAGCAACAGGATCGACCCGAACATCCTTATCAAACGCGGGAGGGCTATCAGCAGTAAGGTTCGAAATGAACTCATGCCCAACGTTACGATCATCATCAAGCAACATACGGTTTCCTTCTTCATTGTCTATCACGATAGTTTCCACATGAACACTATCGCTCACGGGTGGTTTGACAACATTACCCTTGGCCATGCTTCTAGTAAACCTACCCATCAACTTAGCTTTCGGCCTCTTACCCATTTGTTTGCAGGTATCAGCGTTTCTTTTCAGCTTTACAGGAGACAAACCCGAAGACTTCTTCATACATTTTGCAGAAACAGAGGAACCAGGGCCTTTTACAGGAGGAGGAATCAACTCGTTAAAGACGCTGGGGCTCATTCGACCAGTAGGGTTTGACACAGGCTTGCTTAACAAAGGCTTGCATAAAGGTGAGACCGAAACTTGATTAGGCTCTTGATGCCTTAAGCATTCTTCTAGGCAGTCAAACTGACAGTGACAGAAGGCTGAGAAGCAATTAGACTCAATAAACCCATCCCATGACCTGTTTGACTTTGACAATTCCCTCTCTATTAACATCCTCACCAAACTGTGGTGAAAAAGACTGTGACTAACATGTTTCGGACCCTTTTTAATCACAGAGGACATTTTAGACAGACTCTGAACCAGGTAATAAGGTAAATTTAGAGGGAAACCTATAAAAACATACATCAACCGTAGATGGTAAACATAGGCTGAAGAGAGGCGACCTTCACAGGTCACGTACCTGTGTATTAATTCCAAGACCGGGCGCCATTCCTTTTTAAAGTATCTCCGGGCCACTCCAGTTCTGAACGATACCTCTTGACAGGGGTTCTTTAGTAATTTCCTCCATTCTGTTATACCCATTCACTGGTACTTAAAACATCGTTCTCCTGTCAGTGGTAAGCCAGTGGCAAGCACAACTGACCGCTCGTCCACTCGAAACTAGAGATCATCAACCTTAACCTGAAAGTCGGCCAAAGACACAGCAAACACCCTCGTGACTTCAGGGTTCGAATCTGAAAACTTACTAATAAACGACAACCATCCCATAGCCTCAACCTTGGATAAACGTTTTGGGATTGTATCAAGGAGCTTCATCTCACAGGGCTCGACTCTCACCACCGGTGCCATAACTAACTGTGCACATGCACGAAACCTCACCTGGAAAAGATACCAGAGATCAAAAAATGACAGCGAACTCGAGAGTGAGCACTCAGGGTGCAGATCAAGGAGAAAAACTAAGCAACGGAACCCTATGCATTCATAAACCAGCCGCGACATGCATAAACGCAGCCGATAACCCTGAAACTTCAGCATGAAGGGGAATGATAACACAGTAAGGGGAAATCGAAATAGAAATTACGGCAAAACAACTCCAGATCAAACTGATCTTGCCATTATTTACCCTGGGCTATTGACGTAAGACCACTCATTGCACAGACTACAGGTGTTGAACAAGGATGGTGCCACGACACTGAACTAGTACTCGGAATTGAATGTGATTGACAGACCTAAGTACCAACGCAATGATACCATATCGATTTAACAGCGGGTAGATCGAATTTGGAGGCGACGACATAAATTAAATTGATGATAAGCAATGATTCTTTGTCACCCTTACCTCAGATGTGATTTAACCTTCGAAGGTGGCGAGCCAAGCGCCATAATACAAATTATCAAATCAACACCAGACTTTACAATATAGACTATGTTATAAAAATGAAGATTAAAATAACCATAGTAATATCGAATATGGTTCGAAGTCTGAAGGGTAAAGTTAGGATAATGCATATTCACATCAATTATTAAGCTTCCAATGCTCTAGGACCCTGCCACACTTACACTGAACCAACCATGCATACCTATTAACTAACATCCTCATGAAAACTATGATAATGTGCCACCCCATACTGCGATCAATCATTCAATTTCGTAATAATAATAAAATCAAATAAAAAAATCAAGTAATAACTCTTTGGATAAGGTTTGAAGATTAGGTTATGAGAAAAAGATATGGAAATTATTAATACTCATCCCTTGATTGTTAATGTAAATCCATCCAAAATAATAACTTGATAATGGTGATTTTATGAAATAATCTATAGTTTGCAAAGGCTGCTTTAAAAACATAGAATTTCACTGATTCAGTAGCTCACAGAATTTTATCATTTCAGTAGCTGGTGATTCAATAGATTTGTCTTGAGAAATTTGAACATTTCATCAAACAAAATAGGATTTTGTTTGATAAAATATGTATTTTGTAAGGCTGTTGAGCAGGGGCACAACATAGTGTTTGAATTTTTGGGAGATATACTCAACCAAAAACTTCAATTTTGATCTCTAAACTTCGATGTTGTGAAGGAGATCGATCCTGTCCTAGGATCACTCAAAAATTCCACTTTTGTGGAAATCCCTAATTTGCCGCTGCAGTGTTGGGTTAAAAATTGAAAATCCTCAGAATCAGATTCTGCTTCGATAAAAAGATGTGCCCTAGAGAGGAGAGTCATCCTAGCCTCCTTTTGCCGATGATTTGTGGAGAGAGATCTAAAAAAATAGGAAGCCCTAGCCTCAACAGATGCACAGTGTCTTCTTCTTAGGTTATCTATGATACCATGTTAGATTTTATCATTTAAGCTATATGATATGAGGATCTTATCTGAGAGGATAACAAGCACAACAATCAATCACAATAGAAAATGGACCCAAATATTTTCCTCGAGGAAACCATAAAGGAGACAACCCTACAACTTCCTTAGAGATAGAATAAGCACCAAAAGTAAAACCCAAAGATACAAATATGATCTCTCAACAACAGTTCTCTCTCTCTCTCTCTCTCTTCTCCCAGCTTCTTCTGTCTCTCTTAGTTATGCACTACAACTGAGTGTGAGTGGCTGTCTGATAAATAGAGAGGCTCACTCTCTATTTATACTAGTTTTCGACTTGACATTAACTCACCAGGGCTGAATTCTCTAGGAGAGACTAATAACCCTAGTGCCCCACAACTGTGGGGACTTTAACCATTGATCAATAAGGAAGGTTACCCTCTATGACTTTACATGACTTGTTTACATTATTGATTCTCCTGATAGGAACATCGGGGTATGACATGACTTGATTACATTACTGATTCTCCTGATAGGAACATCGGGGTACAATACATAAGACATACAAGTGAATACATTTAGAAGTTACAATTACATCAATAGAGCTTGAATTTCTATTCCCATGAATAGAATTTCTCAACCTTCACTTATCTCTTCATCTTCACTATTTTTATAGGAATAGAATTTTTTCTTCTTTTTCTTGAATTTTTTCTTGTACATGTTCTTATTCTTTCGATATTTTTTATGACATAAAATTTCTTCATCATCATCACTATTTTCTTGTTTTGGGTAAGGATATTTTGAGGCAAAGTGACCAATCCTTCCACATTTAAAAAATTTCAAGGGCATCTTTCATTGTATTGTCATTTCCTTTCTCAAGTTTCTTGATGAAAATAGATTATTCTTGATCTATATCCTTTGTTAAGGCTTCAAACGTCTTTGGCTCTTTTGAGACTTTAAATACTTATTCTTTCTTTGATGGTCCATCTTGTCCTATTCGTGTCCTATTCTCATCTCATATGTGGTGAAGATTCCATGTAATTCATCTACAGTCATGAGATGAACGTAATCTCGTTCTTCTAGAGTGGATAATTTTGGGTCATACTTCATGGAAAAGGTTCTTAGTACTTTGTAAATGGCATCTCTCTCCTTTACTACTCCTCCAAGGCCTCTAATAACATTGACAATTTAATCTACTCTTAAAAAATATTCTGCTATATTTTCCTCTTCTTTCATTTTTAGACTTTCAAACTATCATTTGTATGTCCGAAGTTTGGATTGTTTGAATTTGGATACCCATTCATAGATAATTTTTAATTTTACCCAGGCATGTTTGGTTGTCTTGCATTGCATAAATTTTACAAATAGTGAATTTTTTAACCCACTCAAGAATGCATTAAGGGATTTTGAATTGGCCTCATATTGATATAGTTCATGTTTTTCTAGAGGTAGGTCACCTGGTACTACACACTCAATTCAATACACCTCCAGACTTTGTATCCAAGGGACGTTAGATGACACTTCATTCTTACACTCCAGTATGCATAATTATCTCCTGTAAATAACAGAGGTCTATTGGTGTCTAACCCTTCTTGTTGATGCCCAGTGGTTTAATAGGATATTCCTTCCAGTGATTAAATTGTAGTGAAGGATCCTTCTTTGATACCAATTGTTGGAATATTGGACAATACCGGGAGGGGGGGGGGAATCAGTATTGTTAAATTTTAACAATTAAATCCATTTTTAATTTATTTATTAAAACACACGATCAAAAGGACACAAGAAACACAAATTTTATCATGGAATCCCAATTGGGAAAACCACCAACACTTTCTATTACTGCAAAATTGCATTTATAGTAGTTTTATTACCTTCAATTAAAAGGATGCTTCTACACCCCATTTACCAGTTACTACTGGAAGGATGCTACACCCCTTTGGTTTGATCAGCTGCTATTGAAAGAATACTACTATACCCTATTTACCATCTACCACTGGAAGGATTCTACACCCCCCTTACATGCATATATCTTTCCCTAGCACCATATTACCACCCTACTATGCTTTTATCAAACTTCCATATCTTCTTATATATTTAATATTGTCACTGGTTCATTCATTCCTTGGTCTCTGCCTACTGTTATTTTTACATAGATATGGACAACAAAGACACTTTATAAACTCAAAATATTTGTTTATAAATACCTTTCACATCATTCATCTTTCTTTACCAACATATATCTTCATTATGGAATTTCACAGTTGTGCTCTTTCAATATGGAGTCACGACTATTCATTAAACACATATTTTCACTCTCATGTATTTACATCAAACATGTTCTTTCATTCAGAATTACTTCTCGGCTTAATTAACTCTTTGTTAATTTTATCAGTCACGACCTTCCACAATTTCCTTTCCACAACAACATTTCAACAACAATCTCTCTACAACAGAAATCCTTTCGCAGTTTTCTTTCTGCAACGATCTTTCCACAATTTTCTTTCTGCAACAAAAGTCCTTCTGCAGTTTTCTTTTCGCAACGATATTTCTGCAATTGTAGGTTGTGACTTGCGAGTATGTATTTTGAATCTTCTCAAAACTACTTCTGCATTTGTCTCTCCATAAATACCTTTCCACAATTACCTTTATGCAATTGGGGATTACAAATTACGGGTATGTATTCTTGAAACTACTTCCACACTTCCTGTGAACTGTCGATCGCTTTTGTGGATTCCTCCTCGTTCGTTGATTAGTTATCAACCACAAAACTTCATTTTGGCGCTCTTGATTTCTATATTCCACACACATTTACTTTTCATATTCTTTCACCGTCGTTGATCTATTTTCTTGATACAATATACAATCTTAGTTGTCCAACCTCTGCTAAATAATGTGATTGCAATTCCACGACTCTGCGTTGATTTATCAAGGATCGATCAATCAAGCTCGACCGAATTTCCCTTTTCTGGATCTACACATTATCTTTGTGGATTGATTTGGACATGTATTTAAAATATCAATTGATTCACGATTCAGACACACAAGGAGTCAATTATTCATTTACACATACTCAACATAATGATGTCATATTTCAATATTGACTTCATAATATCACCTCATGTTTATTTCCATCCTCATTGCCCATGCCACATCATTATGCCATGTCATCGATTCCTTATAGTGAGTTTTCCTTGCCATCATGCCCTTGGTTATTCCTTGGAATTGAACTCTTTTGACATCAATTACAACTCTATTCAACAATATGCTGGTGTGATTTGTGGAATTCAATTATAACAATCTAACTAGTTATGGATCAATAGAGTCATTGTTTCGATGTTAAGTATAACCATTGATATCTTATCTATCCAGTACTCACCTCAACCATATTCTAAACAATATTTATTCTCGAAAAACTTAGTTCCATTGCAAACACACGGATTGGACTGAACATATGTCGTTATATGACCCTTTAGTTCCCCATTACATTATCCAATCCAACCAAGGTATATTATACATTCAATATGTTAAAGTCGACACTCTTCCATGTACCCTCGGAATGGATGTTGTTAAAGATGAATCTCCCAATACATGAAATACATTCTCAAACAAAACTAAAATTGGTTAGCATTGAAATGCCCCTAATCAACCACTAAGGTAATAGTGCTGATCAACTATCCTACTTGAACCCTCTGTGTCAAGAAACACAATATGGACATCAACAAACATTTCACTAAAGATGACTCCCCAATGGCATCAGAGAATCACTATACATGACAAATCAAAAGTTTTGGAAAAATACGCCTTAATATTTCATAAGAAAAAGAATACATGATTATCACAAAGACATTCAAGATCCTTTATGGGATTGTGTGGTTATGAGAATAAACAACCTTCTCCATAAAGCCCTGGTTTGAGGACTTAACTGTACAACATTGGAATTTCCATCCATTCCAATCTTAGTTAAACCAAAGAACTTAACCTATATATTTTTGGGTAGATGATGCTTTTGAAGGATTAAGAAATATAATATTGGAAGTTTTATCTCTATTTCTATAAAGAAAAAAGAGTTATATATTGTTAGACACTCGGGGTAAGTGTTTTGGTTAAAAACTAAAAAAATCCATATTTGCAGGTAAAAGGTTATGATGACGTATATTGAGCCTGATTACACCTGGATTTGGATTTTCAAATTCCATAAAGAATTCCATCATATAATATTTGGTGGACCTTTGGTTTTAAATATGTTTTAATATACTGACCCCCCCTGCTAAGTAAATTGATAAAAAACCATCGTGGCAAAAATCATTAATCTATAGGAACAAATGCATTACATAGTGAACCTAATTACGCTCCTATGGAAATTTTGATATGATGATTGTTGACTTCAATCCTTTAGATTTGCAAACTATAGGTTTTGGTCCTATAGATCAAGATGATGAATTTGCATACTTACAAAACAATGAACAATGTATGGGATTATTGTGATATGGAATAATCCCTTTCATGAACGAATGTAGGTAATGCTTGGAAAAATGAACATGTTGAGGGATGACAAGTTGTATTGAGCAGGGATTTAAAGTGAAACCAAAAAGAGAAGAAATGAAACAGATCATTCTAGAATTTGATGATTTGATGATTGAAGGATTAAATAATAGAGGATCTGCAAGAGTCACTATGGCTTAAAAAATAAATGGATATAGTAGAGTGACAATCAAACTTAAAATCATATTTCCCTTTTTTTTGTATGGTCTTAGATCCAATCTCCATGGAGGTGGAATTCCTGTGTTTCATAAATAATTCTTGTTAAGCTATGTGACATCTTCTTTCTATTTAGAACTAGAAAAAATCGGGATTTAAATGTAATTCCATTTTTATTAAGCACCCATAATCTTATAGCGGCTTCATAAACTTTGAATATAATTTACAAGCTATTAATGATCAAGATCATTTTTCTTCTACTTTTCCTCCTTCATTTAAAATAGGTAAAACTTAGGGTTTAATGTTTGTCAGCAAGCAATCATTGAATGCGGCAATCAGACAGTTCCTAGAGATGTTCCAGAAGGATTTCTGGTCCAAATGTTGTGGAATTTTAGTGAGAATTTAGTCAAGGATAAAGAAAGGTTTAGGGGACTAAGGTCTACCTCTAATAATTCCAAATAAATACAAATACATTGAATTTCTCCTTTTCAAAAGCGCCTGTAAAGATATTTAAGCAACAACTCAACATTACCTTAATCATTTTCACAGGAATTCTCCACTGGAAATTATGGATGACCATAATGAGCCCTAATTTTAATTTTTCTCGTCAATTACTGTTCAAAGTTGATGCAAACATGAACATTTTATGTCTCGTGCATTTTTTAAGAATAAAGACTCGAAACGGTATTTTCATATCTATGATGAACTGATCAAAATCAAGGTCATGCAGTTCACTTGAAGAAAAAATTGAATAGTTTTGACTTATTCTACCTTGTTTAACCTTTGATTGACACTTCACGGACCTAATTCAAAGTTATAATGGTTATAGAAAACTCCATACTGATAATTTATTTTGTAGAATTAGATTAGTCATACATTGTTTTTAAATGTGCAGAAAACTTACCAAAGATGTTGAAGATAAAGAAATCTTTGCGAAGGATTTGCAGTCATGAGTGTCCACCCTTCGAATCTCTATCTGATCGAATGCTTGAAGAAGGTGTACCCAGGGAGGCAATTTTCACAAAATTTGGTTCCCTCTTCTTCCATGAAGAGGAAATTTTACAAAATTTGTCGACTCACAATTTGATTTTTTTGTTTTTTGAAGAGGCAAGGGCATATCCAATTTCATTTTGGTATCCACCATCCCACCCATATCCTGTCAAATAATAAGTATGTAATGTTCATTAGATAATGCACCGAAAATCACTCGTCAAGAATGTAAATGTTATGTCTCAGACCATCATAAACAATGCAATGCCTAGGATATCGTAATGGTGGTTATTAGAGCTCACCTCATTTCTTAACTAGCTACAACACATCTCTATTGTTGACAAGCTTATACATAGTTAATTTGATTGAATATTCCTAAAAGCTCATATCATACATACTCTTATTACCATCATTGTTTAACTTATGCTTGGTTCCTTATTTGTTCGAGTTCAATTAGGTGAATAGTGTAATAACGCAATACATATGTATGGGCTTTGTGTGTAAATCATAACCTATTATGATTACAAAATAGTAGTTATAGTTACATGGGATTTAACATAGGGATTTAGTTATAACTATGATCTCTATTGTTATAGGTATAGTTAGAACAGGTTGATTGATTACATGACGCTTAGTGCTTGTTATTTCCATATCATTATAATAGGGGTTATGTTCTATCATCTTCATTTTTGTTATACATATATCATTGTTCTTATTTAAGTTTACTTACCTAGTTGTATTCCATTATATAGTACTAAATACATGGATAGGGTACAATGGGATTTGTTTTAATATAAGTACATATGGGATGTTTTTTCAATTTCTAATATTCTTAAATTTTACTTGATAGTTTTTGGTGGATATAAAAATAACAAACAAACGATGATGGGCCTACATGAATGGTGATAAACTATGAGTCCTCTCTAGTTTTCCATCATATTAGAGATACTTTGTTTTAAAGTTTACAAATCCTATTGCTTTACCAACTCAAATATTTTGAAGAAAATGTGAAGTGCTTGGGTAGCTAAGGGCATGGTTATATGAGAATATTAAAACAAAATATGATTTACATAGGAAAAGATGATTGGTAATGGGTATACTTCCTATTAAAAGCGTTATTTCATTTTATCTATTTTGAAAAGTATACTTTAAAAAACAAAGTAAATGCATGTAGGTGTATGTGGTTGAGAAGGAGGTAGTAGGAAAGTATCCCATTGGTCAAATAGCAAAGCTTGTCATATTTGAAACCATCAAAAGGATAAGGGTTGAAAAAACTTACTCTCTTCTGAACAACTTTGACAAAAAAAGGAATTTGGTGAATGATTGCTTTATAGGGGTTAATTCAGTAGGACATTATGAGTAGAAAATACACCCCCCAAGTAATCATATAGGATTTGATTACAGATATGAATAAGAATTATCTAGGAGGATTCAACTAGTTCTGAATGGATTTAATGAAGGCATAGGCATATCATATCATTGGAGATCACTTGGGATTACTTGTTGGTGATAGTTGAAAGGTGAGAGTGGGATTAAATCCTTGAATATGATCTTCAAATAATTTAGTTTATCCCAAAATACAATTGGTTCCCTACATGCAGAGAATATATACCACATTTATAATTTGTTTGATGGGGAGTAGAGAGGAATGTGGGACTTGGGGTGGAAATATGTTGAGAAATTAGAGTTGCGAGGGAATATTTGGCATATGAGTGATATATGGTGTTTATTTCAAGGTTTATCACACTATGGATGGTATTCAGGAATCATAAAATGTTTTAGGGTTGAAAGTCAAGGTCTTGAGCCATAACATTTTTTGTAGAGCTCATGGGCCATGCATGGGGCCACAACAACCAGATAGGAAATTAGTAGGAAATATCATCCCATGAGTGCATTATGGTGGTGATTTTGAGGTTTCCCACATTATAGGTTAGTTTTGGTGACTAAGAAATGGTTTGGTGCCAAGATATAGGTTGTTTGGTGATATCATTCTCCTTGAGGCCCAAGGGAAATGTGTGGGGTATCGATCCACCATATTTTTTGATGTGAGAGGGATATTGTTCTGATTTAAATATTTGGGATGCTAAGTGTGGTTCTCATTTCCCATTCAATGGTAAAATTAAGAAATAAAAATCCTTACACCAATATTTTACTCTATGGCTCACGGGAAATGTGTAGGGCCTTAGTTATCACATAATCCCTTCATGGGAAAATTTTAACCTGCAAGAGGAATATGGTGGCCATATCAATATTTTTAACACTAAGGATGGTTGTTATGAACCAAGATTTAAATTAAGGGTCTAAGTCTTTACTAATTCCATATATGATCCTATAATGGAGATGCTTCTTGGTGTCCAAGCTAGGGTTGATGAAAAAATACAAGTTATTGGCCCATAATATTTGTCTTTGGATCTCATGGTCCATACATGGGACCTTGGACCACCACACAATTTCTACAAAGGGAATATTTGGAATATGAGTGAGATGTGGTGTTTATTTCAAGATTTAGCACACCATAGATGGTGTTCAAGATCATAAAATGTTATAGGGTTGAAATTCAACGTATTGAGCCATAACATTTTTTGTAGAGTTCATGGGTCATGCATGGATAGATTTCCCTAAAAGTTCTCACAAAACGCTAAAACACCCAAACCCATACATGAGATTGTACACCTTTTAGTCATGACTTTTTTTTTGCGGGGGAAGGGGGGGTTCTAAAAACAACCTTCAAAAACACCTTTAGGGGGGGTGTTTCTAACCCCCCCCCTCCCCTCCCAAAAGTCCTGATAATTGGACTTTTGGGGGTGGTTTTCTAAAAACACCCCCAAAATTCCAATTCTCAGGAATTTTGAGGGGGGATTTTAAGAACCACCCCCAAAGACCTGAAAAAACTATTTTTTTGGGTGGGGGGGGTGTAGCAAAACTGCATCAAGACAAAACCAACCCCAAAAGGGTATTTGTTTTAGTGTTAACCACATCATTGTCATCATTATTGATAGGGTCACTCATATGCCACTATGGTTCATCATCATTCATCACCATTTGGATCCATGTCATGTTGTTACAATCACTCAAATTCCATTAAGGTCACTAAAATGTCGTCGACAACAACTAAATGTCATTAGATCCATTTATTTGATATTAATATGTCTCTCATATGTCATTATGAACATTTAAGTGCCATTCAGATCAATCATTATCTAAAAGTATTATGACATGCATCATCATCATGGACATCAACGTTGTCATCATCAATACCATATGGTACATCAACATCATCTTGATCATCATCCTCATTATCATCATCATCATCATCAACATTAAGTACATCATCAACAAAATCATTGCCATCGTTGTCATTATGGACACTCATATGCCATTATTGTTCTTAAACACTCATCGCCATTATGATTCACGTCATGTAATTGTTAAGGTCATGTATATGTCGTCAGACTCATTTCAATGATAATAGGTTCATTTAGATGTTGTTATATACATTTAGGTGCCATTAGAATAAATTAGGATCCAAAAGTGCCACTGCATGTATAATCATTGTTGACATCCACATCGTCATCATCATCATACAATAAATCAACATCATTGTCATCGTTGTACCCATCATCAATGTTATCATCAATATAATTTCTATGATAATGAGAAAGGAACCCTACTAGCTCAAAAGAATGGATGATATAGTCTTATACTTATCAAATCATATCCATATGCTCCATCATAATTATCATAATTCATCATCATCACGTTGTTAGGGCCAATCAAATGCCATTAGGGTCTATCAAATGTTGTTGGGGACACTCAAACACCATTAGATCAATTTACGTGACATTAAGGTAATTTACCCCTCATTAGGATCAATCAAGATCCAAAAGTGCCAAGATTATGATCATTTACGTGCCACTATGTGTTGTAAAGGAAATTTTCCTATGGCTAGGGTTTAAGAGGCCATCAACGTACTGGGGTTGAAAGAAAGATGCATAATGTTCACCAAGCATATGTAAGAAATATCAGAGATTGGAATGGTGACATTCCAATCTCTGATAATTAAGGTAATTTACCCCTCATTAGGATTAATCAAGATCCAAAAGTGTCAAGATTATGATCATTTACGTGCCACTATGTGTTGTAAAGGAAATTTTCCTATGGCTGGGGTTTAATAGACCATCAACATACTGAGGTTGAAAGAGAGATGCATAATGTTCAGCAACCATAGGTAAGCAATATCAGAGATTGGAATGGTTCATACCTTAGCAAAATTAAGGTTGATCCAAGAATCCCTACAATCCTCTTCTTGCTCCTCTTACTCCTCTCGCTCCAAGAGACATGCAAAACAAATTATACCTTCCTCAAACCAATATGACCACATATAAATAAATGATAATCAAATAAACATGAAATAATGATCTAACTAACATCATCATATGATCATAAACAAAGATTCAATCACACATTGAACAATAATTTGGGAATAAGAAGGACATCACATCTTTATTAATATTGAAAACAAGTACAAATATACTTTCTCTTCAAGTTGGGCACTTCACGAAACCTTGATCTGGTTCTATTGCTTCTCTTCTCCAAGGAACTCAGCCTCCAAGATCTGTAACACAAGGAGATAGCTTCTAGGGAAAAGGTGTGGGAAAAGAGAGTCCCACTTCCTCCAGCATAACAATGCAAAGATTCAAGTCTCCTCTCATTGACCTCCCTACCTCTATTTATATGCTTCTGAAGAGATAGGGTTGAAGGAAAATTAGTTACAATTGAAGGAGTCAGTTGCATAACCACCCAAACTAACCGAATTTCGAAAAGCGTATTTTTTTGACACAAACATGTGGGTTGCAGAGACATCAATCGCATGTTCATGGGATACACATAGGTTGCAATGCAAATACTCACATATTACATGTGGGTTGCAATGAAAATAGTCATGTTTTTAGGGTACACGTAGACAAGTCATGCGCAACACCAGGGCTTCCTTAAGGAAACTCGTGTGTACATACAAAATTTAATTTTAAGGGTACTTCAAGGCATTTTCAGACTTTTGTGTTTTCTAGAAATTTTTAGCTGACTTAGAAACCTTTCTGACGGTGCAAATATGACATCAAACGAAGTTACAAAACTCAATATATGGATCCTCCAAGTTAGATGTTTTCTCAGTGACTTTCATGAAGTGTCGACATGCGACAGAATCATGGGAAAGTGGTGATAGGAAGAGATGTGTCATTTTGAGCTATAACATATGCCCCCTAATGTATGAGGTTATAGGGGAAGACGATAGGCAAAATTCATTACAAAGGAAACAGCTGGGTATCTAGAGAGCAGAGAAATCAAGATCAAAAGGCTCAAACAAAGGTACCTGAAAGAGAGATAAATGTAAGAAAAAACTGATCTCTGGGACACACAAGTCCATAAACAAATCATCTCCATAAATATACATGTAGATCCAACATATGTATAACTGATGAAACTATCATGGTCGCTCAATATGAAAAAATGCGCCATATCAAATCTAGAGGAGTCATGGCCACAAATGAACAAGGTGGATCTATGCTCAACAATTGATCATAGCCACAAGAATACAAGGTGGATCTATGTCTTAGCAAATTGTCACATGAAATGTAACAAGGTCTTGCGTAGCTTGGGAAATAGAAAAATGATGATGCTACTGTTGGCCCAAGGTCTTCAATCCAAACCGCCCAAAAGGTACGAATCCTAACCATGTGAATAAAGGAGTTGAAGTCAAAAATGGAGGAAATTGTTTGATTACCAGTCAATAATGAGAACCATTAACAAACGCGAGGGAAGCCACTATTAATGAAAATGGTCCCCAAGATACCTAGTACATTCTAACAAGTGTGAATACAAAGGAAATGAAGTCAAACACTTGAACAATCCATTGATTAGGATACATTAAGGTATTCCCACTACCCAATAGCGAGGTAAATTGCCACTAAAGACTGCAATCCCCAAGGTACTGTCATAAAACTATAAATCTCATTCCCATAGCAAGAGGTTTTGCAGTCGATGGGAAGATATCCATTGGAAGGAAGGAATTAAGGCATCCTTCATCATCCAACATGAGGTAAGTTAAAGACTAATTGGATATGGAATTGGTACAGAATTTCATGACAATTACCACCGAAGACATGATGTAATGAAATGATACTAGGGAATGGCTGACAAAAAAGGTCAAGGAAACTGCAGAATGGCCAACAAAGGTTTATCCTTGAACATTTAGCACGACACAAAAGTGACTTAGGAAGCTTTGGACACAAAAAAAACAATGACAAAAATATGCAATGTAAGAGACATTGACATATTTTCCATATAATTGGAAAGAAACCAACCGAAGGAGTAAGAAACTATGAATCGAGATAAGGTCAAAATACTAGGACCCAACTATTGATAGACTCAAAACTAGTGCTTTGTTCAAGGAAATAAGACTTGCTGCCATGCTGTAAAAAACATGTGAATGAACTTCCCTTCCATCTTTCTTGTAAAGGTTTAACAAGTCCAAGTATGCAAACTCGGGACCTTCTTTATTTGTGGCAAGATCGAAGAAGAGACAAAAGAATGCTTGATAAAGCACTGATTCATGGATTTTACAAGCCCGAATTAGTAAATGATCGACGGTGTTTTCATAGTTTAGAGAGTTTGAAAACTCCAAAGAAGACTCCAATTTTGTCTATTGAGGCCGGAAAAGTATAAAACAAACCACAGAAGAACTCTCTTAGATTCCGAAGAGGTAAGGCACACCTTTTTCATATTTAGTTAGGAATTTTTGAAAAAAGTTAAATTACCACCTACCCAATGCTCCTTCAAAAGAAGCATATAGCATGAGTTTTACGAGTGTGAAGGAAGGAAAGATCACTCATAAATATCCATTTGATTACGAGAAATGGGTCTTACAACAGTAAAATTGACACTTTTTTCTTTAGGGATTAACGAGTATGACAAAGACATAAGGTATGCTCGGAATATTTTTCATGTTTAGGTCTAGAGAACGAAAAAGAGAAAACTAAGCTCATGCCAGGGGTTCCTTTTCCGTAAATTTAGTTCCTTAGGTCCGGAAAAGTGATAAACCTATACTTGAGAATACTCTTCTCAAATCCAAAGAAAAGAGAGTGTTCCTTTCTCGTATTCTTCCACATGGTCCAAGAAAGCGATAATCTACCACCAATGTGGATTCCCATTCACATATTCTTAACGAGCATGAACAGACAAGTTTACTCGCCAGTCAAGTATATTTTGAGGAGTCGGACCTGGGCCTAAAAAAACTCCATATCTTTCCTGTGAAGTTTTAACGAGTCCAAAAAAGTCAACTTATGAATTCCTTACTGTTTTTAATGAGCTTGAAGGAGAGCAGAAAGAATGCTCTAAATGCGAGGAGACGAGTGTCATAGGAAAGAGAAACTAGTTCCAAGAACAAGGAAAATACCTATGCATAATACAAGGAAAGAAAGCAAGATAAAGACACTCGGGGAATGTCTACTCCAGGTAAAAGGTGTCAAGATGCAATGGAAAATGATACAAGGCTAAGCGATGATGATATTAATTTGTCACAATGGTCTAGGAACTGAATACACAGTCTCACAAAGAATACAAACAGATAATTATAAAATTGGCAAAATGGTGCTACAATGGAAGTAGCAGCTCTGTATAATCAAATGAATAATGAATAATAAAATACAATTATCATGCTAGAAGCATGAATTCCAAATCAATTCGAATTCCCAAGGAGTTCATTCGAATTGAATGAGTGAGTCTAGCTTAATTGAATGTAAGCCACAGTCAACACTCAAGTTAACCACTGATCAAAACCCTAATTGACTCAAGTGAGCCCTAACTGAAGTCAAAGTGCAATAAATGACTAATTCTAACTGAAAGTAGCTCAGACACATGTCAATGCAAGCCAACCAATAAGTGGTAGCACATCAATGACTCCAATGAACCCCGATAAGATTAACTGAAGTGCAACTGACCATCAGAAGTGGTTGGAGGCGCCCCTGTTGATTCCAGTTCATTAAATAATCAATAAATAATCAATTTAATGAAGGAAGGAATATTCATTGCTTTGTTTAACTAATTGTAACCATCAGTTAGCAATATGGGGCATTAATGACACTCAGATCATCCTCGGAGTGCTCCAATTAGCCTCCCTGAATGTAGGAGAAGGCTAAGTTATCCTCCTTGACTGAAGGTAGGCATGGGTGTGATCATGCTGATGTCATCTAGTGCTCTTATGATGTCAATTAAGTCAATAAAGCTTAGGATACTGGTTTAACTAGGTCAAATTGACCAAAAAGAGTGTGTATGGTGGTAAATGTCTCCAACACCCCCCCTTAAGCTGTACTTAGGAGGAGTAGAAAACATAAAATGCATAAGAATTCTAGGGCCCTAGAAACTAAGGCCATAGGTCACCCTGTACAATATTGAAACTCAAACAATGCTCAAAAAACAAACTAAGTGAAGAAAAGAGGGAAAACCCAATGGGAAAACCCCCCCCTCAAGATGAACACTGAAAGTAGTAGGATCACCCTGATGAAATCACCCCGAATAGTGAACGGAGGTAAGTGAAATTCTTTTCTAAAAATATCTTGGTGAAGATTTATGCAATCTGCTCATCAGTCGGGCAATATTGCAGAATGATGGTCCTGTCGTGCACTAGCTCCCTGATATAGTGCATGCGTATCTCTACATGTTTGCTCCTCTACCTGGTAACTGGATCTATGGATATTTTAATAGCACTTTGATTGTCACAAAAGAGGATAGTGGACAAAGTACTACCAAGATCAAACTATGAAAGAATGCCTTGCAACCAAACTGCTTGGATGCAAGCATTCACCGCTCCTCGATACTCGGCCTCTGCTGAAGATAATTCTATGGCGACCTACATTTTGATACACCAACAAATAGGGCCACCACCAAACATGAAGACATACCTGGAAGTTGAATTCCGATCAATAGAATCACCTGCCCAATCAGAATCTGTGTAACCAACCAACTCTAGCTCGGAGTCTACAACATAGTGAATGCCATAGGTCCCGGTTCCCTGAATATACTAGAGAATCCTCTTGGCTACCTTCCAATGAATATCATGGGGCTGCTGCATGTATCTTGATACAGCATTCATGGCATAAAATATATCAGGCCTAGAATGTGTCAAGTACAACAAGCTACCAATCAGCTGTCGATAAATAGTGCAGTCCATGGGAGGTGTGCTTTTTCCTTCTTCAAGGTTGACCCCTGAAAGAAAAGGGAATGGTGTAGGACTACATTATACCATGTTAAACTTGAATAATAGGTCTGATATGTATTTGTACTGAGTGACCACTATCCCATCAGAATTTTGCTCAATTTCGAGCCCCAAAAATTGTTTTAAGAGCCCCAAATTGCTCATTTCAAATGCATTGTGGAGAGCAGTTTTGATGGCTGATATAGAAGCAATTGTGCTACCTGTGATCAGTAATTCATTAACATATAAAAAAAATAATCATCAAATGACCATCCTACTACTGTATATACACATTTGGATCTGATCAACACCTTTGGAAATTTTGCGAGAGAAGGAAGGCATCCATCTTGGAATACCACTCTCTTGGGGCCTGTTTTAACCTGTATAGTGACTTATTTAGCTTGCAAAAGAAAGATGGATCAGATATGTATCCCTCAATATACTTCATGTATATCTCCTCATGAATATATTCATGCATAAATTCTGACTTAACATCCATATGATGCACTTCCCAGTTCTTAGATGCTGAAATTGCCAAAACTAGGCGGATGGAGTCCATTTTTGCAACCAATGCAAAAGTCTCATGGCAGTCCACACCTTGGACCTGGGAGAAACATTTTTCCACCAGAATTGCCTTATATTTTCAGGTTCTTCAATTATCATTAACCTTGGTCCTAAACACCCACTTGCATTGAACCAATTTCCTTCCCAAAGGAAGAGAAACTAGCTCCCAAGTAGTGTTTTTCTGAAGAGAATTCATCTCTTCATCCATGGTAACTTGCCATCTCGGATCCTTCTGAGCATGGTAGTAGGATTTTGGGTCTGAAATAATCATCAAATAACAAGTTTTTTACAGCAAATTATCAATACAAGAGAGCGCAATACCTGCTCTTTGGAAATCAGACCGGGTTCTCATTGGATCATTCGGATTTCCAATGTTATCTCCTGCGGAGGAGAGTGTCCGTCAGGCCCATGTTGGGAGATGATTTTGTACTTCAGGTTCTGATTCAAAATTTGATGTTTTTTGTACACTGAATCATAAATCATAGGATCCAAATCAGGGTCATCATCCCCAATTTCATAATCCAAATATTCAGTAGAATAGGAAGGAAATTCAACAGTTTTCTCCTTCACTAGTTCCACCTCCTGAAGAGGCTCATTGAAGTTGATACTCCTTTTGATGATGATATGTTTTTTTTTTATATCCAGTATCTTTAAAACTTTTTATTCATTAGGATACCCAATAAATATATATTCTATGCTTTGTGGTTGCAAAGCCTTCCTTTTATCAAGTGGAATTTGGGCCCATGCAGTGGACCCAAACACCCATAGGTTCGACACATCTGGCTTATGCCCGAAGTATGCTTAGAAAGGGGTATTACATTTCATGGATGAGTGGGGAACTCTATTCTAAATTTATTCTGTAGCATGCATGGCTTCAGCCCACAAATTTGCAGCCAAATTCTTTGCTTCCAACATACAGGTGGTCATCTCCTTGAGAGACCGATTCTTCCTTTCTGCTACACCGTTCTGCTAGGGAGTGTAGGGTATTGAATGCTAGACCTGAATAGCAATTTGGGAGCATATGTGCAGAAAATCATTACTGACATACTCCCCACCATGATAATATCTCAAGATCTTGATCTTAAGCCCAGATGCATTCTCGATCAAGGCCTTCAATTTAGTGAATTTTTCACATACTTCAGACTTCTTTTTGAGAAAGAAGACCCATGTGTACCTAGAAAAATCATCAATAAAATTCAGAATATACCTTGATCCATTCATTGATTTGAAAGGCATGGGACCATTGATATCAGAATGTATCATCCCCAATATGCATGTAGCTCGGTTTTCCTTCCCCTGATCGAACTTGTGCTCAGGGTGCTTTCCAACAAAACAACCCTTGAAAATTCTAGTGGTTTCCTTGATGACCGGGAGGCCTTCAACCCTGGAGTTTTTCTGTAATTTCTATAAGTATTTGAAATTGATATGGTCAACCTCTCATCCCACAGTCTACTAACTTCATTTCCATGAGTCAGCAGTGCAGTGGGCTTTGCATCCGCCACAAAGTGGGAAAAGTCATAGGCTTTTGCATGATGGTTTGCAAGGCCTTTAGCAACAAGTTTCCCAGATATAGGTATCATTATCTCAACATCATTCAAGTTGAAGGATACTCTCTTAGGAACTCCTGTATGTGTCATCTGATAGACACTAAGGATATTTGATGCCAGAGACGGTACATACAAAACATTTGAAAAATAGCCATTCTCAAGATCAACCATACCTTGTCCTTATGAAATGATGGTGGAGTCATATCCCATGTCGATGGGGATGGATTTGCTGGTCTCCAAAGATGAGAAGTAGTCTCTTTATGCCATCATGTGGTTTGAATCTCCAGAATCAATCAAGAGTGATTTGTACTTCGAAGTGCTTTCCATGAGGACATGACCTCTTTCATGCTGTGGTTCCCGATCTTGCTGATCTCTCCTACGAAAGCTTTCCAAAATATTGATGTGATTTCTCTCAAGGAGAGAGGTAGCTTCATCAAGTTTATTCTTCATGCAAGAATGCTTAGGGTGGAAGCCATTCCCATGGTATGAACACTTGACTTTCTCCTTTCCATGACGCCCTTTTCCTTTGTTCTTCTTTGAGCCAGAAGACTCATCATGCTGCTAGTTTTCAACTTTAGGATTAGGAGCTTCGAATTTAGTTTTTGGGTTTTTCTGCTACTTTCCTTTACCCTTCAGATCTTTGGGCCCTAAGACATGGAGGGCTTGATCATGGGAGGATTTGATGATCCCCATCTGGACAAGCTTATCATGTTCACTTGTTAGGGAATCAATGAAGGCATTGAGTGTAGGAATATTCCATCCAGGGGTTGTGAGCTTCCCTGCATGAAATGTAGAGACAAAAAATAAATAATCAGCTCCAAGTTTGGAGAGTATGGTGAGGATGAGCTGATCATCCTCCTTCTCCACTTTGCATTGCTTCAACAGTTATACAATGTGCTTGAACTTTGTGAAAAAATCATTCAAGGTCTCGAAATTGGAAGGATGGAGAGACATCAATTCATTTTCAAGCTGGTAAACTCTCAAATCATCCTTCTTTCCATACAGGGTTTCCAATTTGTCCCAAATTTCCTTTGGAGTCTTCAATCCCAAAAGATGGAAAAGAAGATCCCAGGAAACAGAGAGGCATAAGAATACAAATGCTTCATCCTTCTTGTTCAAGAATCTAGCTTTGTCTATCACAGAAGCAGGCTCTTCTTCAGTGTCCATAGTGACCCTATAGAGTCCTCTAGCACGTAGTTGGATCTCCATGTCTCCTTTCCATGTGTGGAAATTGAACGGATTCAAGAGTTCTATGGAAGAAGCCATCTAAATATGCTGGAGAAAATGATTTCACCTCTTAAAAACCTAAAAATCATAACAAAAAGGGAACTGTAAGGTCAGATAGCCTGCACATTTTAGTCTTTCATCACACTCAGCATATTCAATCAAGCAAGCTTGATCAACAATTTCCTTACTTGGGGTGTTAAGTGGTAAGCCTTGGCTTCTGGTGTAGTGCTGGATTTTTGAGCTATTGCTCAATTTTCATGCAAGATCTGTTAAAAACCTTTTTTTGAGAGATCTAAGATTCATCCCCCCGGGAGCTATGATACCATATAAATTTGTCACAGTAGTATAGGAACTGAAAACATAGTCTCACAAAGAATACAGACAGATAATAATAAAATTGGCAAAATGGTGTTGCAATGGAAGTAGCAGCTCTGTATAATCAAATGAATAATGAATAATATAATGCAATGATCATGCATGAAGCATGAATTCCAAATCAATTCAAAATCCCAAGTAGTTCATTCAAATTGAATGAGTGAGTCTAGCTTAACTAAATGTAAGCCACAGTCAGCACTCAAGTTAACCACTGATCAAAACCCTAATTGACTCAACTGAGCCCTAACTGAAGTTGGAGTGCAATAAATGACTAAGTCTAACTGAAAGTAGCTCAAAAACGTGTCACTGCAAGCCAACCAACAAGTGGTAGTGCATCAATGACTCGAATGAACCCTGACATGAGTTTAACTGAAGTGTAACCAACCATAAGAAGTGGTTGGAGGCGCCCCTGTTGACTCCAGTTCATTAAATAATCAATAAATAATCAATTTAATGAAGGAAGGCACCTTCACTACTCTGTTTAATTGATTGTAACCATCAGTTAGAAATATGGGGCATTAATGACACTCAGATCACCCCTAGAGTGCTCAAGTTAGCCTCCCTGGATGTAGGAGAAGGATAAGTTAGCCTCCTTGAATGAAGGTAGGCATGGGTGTGCTCATGTTTATGTCATCTAGTGCTCCTCTGATGTCAATTAAGTCAATAAAACATAGGATAGTGTCTTAAATAGGCCAAATTGACCAAAAAGAGTGTGTATGGTGGTAAATGTCTCCAATAGATGAGAGAAAAGATGAGGGCTTATACAATGAGATAAAAGCGTGGAAGTTGGCATCAGGCTCATAAACGCGAGAAAGGCACATGCAAATGCAGCTATTACATGAACAATAAGACAAGTCCAGTAAACAGTTGTGAATCCATCTAAGAATCATGTATCCAAGAAACAACAACATCAGGACCAGATTTAGAAGAAAAGGTCTGATGCGGGTCACTTTGGAAGAAACACATGCAACTTTTATATCTTCTACAAAAGGTGTAGTCAAGGAAAAATCATCCGAAGAAGATTTTATAGAACCAAGGATCGAGGGTTTATAATCAGTAAGATCAACCTCAGAAGGATAGAAAAAATTAACAAGAGAGATAGAGTCTGCAGGAACAAACTCAGTATCACAGGAGTTGAAAAATTCATAAGAAAATTCAAACTCATCAGGATCACTAACTTGTTGTTTGAAGGGAGAGTCCAAAAAATCAAAAAGACCAACATAAGAAGACCGGTCCATGGAAATATCATGCTTACTAAGAAAATCAGGGTTAGAATTAGTCACGAGTGAAGCAACATCCAAAAGAAGGTCAGGCTGTATCAAAGAATCTAGGAAGACTTCATCCAGAGGCAGGAGATCATCCGAGATAGGACAGATGTCTAAAATTTCAATTGGAGCGATAGATTGGAGAGTAGGCTCCACGGTCAGTATAGGATGACTCACCTGGTCAATTGTTGGGACCAAGTCCCTAGAAGGTAAGCATAAAAATAGAGGTTGCTTCTGAGTAGCAATTGAACGCAAAGGACATGAGGCCACATACCTCACATGTGGCAGGTTAGTGTCTATAGAAACACTAGGAATCAATAAGGGAAAGACCTGGTCTCTAGTTGGGTCAGGAGAGGGATCAATAAAATCTAGTAGATGGATAGGGAAAATTTATTTGCCATGATTATAGTACAAAAGAATGTTGACACCACATCTAGCTTGGCATGGACATAATGACGTCCGAGGAGCATATTGAAGTCCAAGGGGTCTTCTATCACCATGAAGTCAACTAAGACGGTCTTCCCACCCAAAGTAATAGGTGTTTGAGAAATAATTCCCAAGGCTATACTAGTTCTTCTATCAAATTCTAGTAACCGACTAGTAGTCGACACAAGGCTGGGAGATCCCATGCCTTGTTAAGCACGAGCAGACAAGATACTAACTGATGCTCTTTCATGAACAATACAATGAGCAATCGTGTATGGTTCAAATTTGACCTTTATCTGGCAAGGTGCATTAGAAGGAAGGCACAAATAAACTAGGCTATCCCAATCAAAGGAAGCAATCTGAGCGATTGGTGGGGTTTGATATGAATCTAGTTTAATGCCCACTTGTTCAATAAGTTCTAAACTGGAAAAGAAGAAAATGTGACTAGTTGACACTTCACTCTCCAAAGGAAGAGTGGGATTGATCGATACTAAAATTTATTCAATCGCTTCATGAAAGTTACTCTCTGAAGGGAGAGCTGGATTGACCAAATATGACATTGGTTCAATCACATAAGGATCACTCTCCAAAAGAAGAGTGGGATCGAACAAAGCTGAGATTGGTTTGACCACTTGATAAACCAAAAGTTGAGTAGGGTGTTGAGAAACTATAGGTTGTTCAGGAGAAGGAAATATTGAGTCTCAAACGACACTCTTCGAACCTATGTGATAGCAGGGCACTGATGAGTAAGATGATATCCCTCACATAACTTACAAGGGAACTTAAGTTTGCATTTCAAATGACCAGTTTTCTCAACGGTGTCAACATGACTAGCAGTGGCTGACTGTTTTCTCTTAGCATGACCTACAAAGGATGATATTTTTCCCCCAGCATGACCACCAGAGGCTGGGTGACTGGGTCCAACCTGACTAAGAGAGGTTGGTTGTTGAGAGACTTCAGAATGTTCAAAAACAGGATGACCATCATAACAAACTCTTCACACCTTCGCAATAAAAGGGAATTTATAAGTAAGGTGGTATCCCTCACAAAGCTTAGAAGGAAACTTGGGCTTGTGTTTTGAACAGGTAGTGTTTTCAATAGTGTCAACATGAATCATAGTGGCTGACATATTGTCTTTAGCATGACCCACAGAGGCTGGGAGACTGCATCCAACATGACCTCCAAAGGGTGAGAGACTGGGTCCAACATGACCTGCAGAGGTTGGATAGGGAGGTTCAACTTGAACATCAGAGTTTGAACAAGTTCACTCAGCATGAACTGCAAAGGCTGAGTGATTGGATCAAACATGACCTAGAAAGGTTGGAAGAATCCCACCAGCATGATCAACATAGGCTAGATGGTCAACTTGAGTTGCAGAGGTTGAGTGCTTAGATCCAACATGACCTACAGAGGATGGATGGGTGCCCCCAGCATGAACCATAGAGGTTGGGTGGTGAGGTTCAAATTGACCTTCATAGGTTGAACGGGTGCCCCCTTGCTTAGGTTCCTTCTTCCTATTCGTCCTTATTTTACTCCTTTTAGATTGCTGATTACTAGTATCAATACTTTCACTGCATGAGGTAGAAGAAGGAGGAGAAGCAGCTACAGATGAAGAGGAAGTAGTGTTTTGATGCCCTTGATATAAGGATATTACTTGAGCAGCATGAGGAGAATTCAGGATAGATGTTGGAGTGGAAAAAAACCACATTGGTACCCCTAGGGTGAATCTAGGAAGATTCAAGGTGGCCATCAAAGGAACACCAACATTCCTTGTGAGAGGAATAGTGCAAGGAGTTCTCAGCATGGGGATCTCTTGGTTGGTTCTCAAAGGGGTGTTAGCCATAGTTTCAAAACATAAGAAAAAGTCTGAGGTCAATAGGAAACCAAAAGTACAAAGCACACACCTGAAGGAAAACATGAAAACTAATTATAGACAAAACACACATCACTCATTAAGAAATTCCTAAAGCCAAACATACAAATAGGTATAAGATATGATTTCCAAAAGAAAGCTGAGAAACAATTACTTGGTGTCTTTGTAGATGTTCTTAGGAACAAGCGGAGGAATCACCCATCGCCCTCCCACACCTTTTACCAAGGTTACCTTCCAAGCGCTTCCAAGGTCAACCTGAAAAATCCTTTTGGTGTACATGTGTATGAACCCTAGATGTCAAAAGAAGCTAAAGGCTACCGCAACTATACTGAAAATCTAGGTGGATAGTCACAAGCCTAGTTCGTACACATGGGCAAGGTAGCAAATCCCAAATCCCTATCAACACTGGCACTGCACAGGGCCTAAAGGGTGGTATTGACAGAAGTCCCCAGATGCGCAAAAATGATGTAGGCACCACTTGCCATAATACTAAGCAGACCTTACTTTAAATCATATTCTATCCAGAAAGTGAATTTCAGGTTTTTTTTCCTCTGTCTTTGACTAACTGTCACCAAAATTGGTGGTTCTGCTAACTATAGCAAAGAACCTTTATTTGATCAACCAGAATTGTACGCTATTTACATTAAGTGTATACAGTATTCCTTTCTATAGAAATATCCCCTCAACGAAACTTGGCAGATCTATACTGTGTATTTATGGATCTAGTACAATTTCAATGTGAACATAAATGAATGTATAGTCACTTACAATTTTCACGGTTGGTTTCTGTATGTGCAGAGTTGATCCTTCATGGGAATTTTGACCTGATTTTCTCTTGATCATGCATAGAGTAAGACAATTTTGAATGCAAGGATTCTAGGCGTCTCCAAGTCTAGAAAACGTATTCCATCTTGATTCAACGTTTTCCTTTAATCATTGCACAGTAACACAATTTGAATGCACAGGTTCTTTTATTCATAAATTTAGAACTAACAACAAATTTATTTCCATTCAGTAAATTTCTGTTATTAACCCTCTATCGACTTTTTCCTTAAACTAACAAGTCATCACCATTTCCGTGAGAAATTCCCAACTTCTGTGAGTTAACAAAAGCTTATGCGAGCTATCTGAAAAACATTCTACAAGCTAACTAAGAGCTTTCTTCTTAAGCTATCCAAGTAGTCCAAGCTCCTCTGAACTACCTAAGATATGCAAGCTATCTAAGCTCTCTGATGAGATAACTAACTCTCCTCTAAACTAACAACAAGAATTGTATTTAATACAAGTTTTGTTCTATTCCCCAGATCCTACAAGGAAGGAACATATTCCTTATTTGGCTCTACTACCCCTATGAGTCGCTAAAAAACTACTAAAAACACTCTATTGACCAACAAAATATATCTTGATAGTTTACAAGTGGAAAGGATGAGTGTCCTCATCCAAATTTATCCAACTCAACATCATTAAAATAAATTTACAAATTTGAGACCCTAGGTCTCCTTTGATCCATTTGATTTTGAGAAATTCATGGATAACTTCATCTCCATGAGTCTATTCTCCTTCATCAGACTCCCAAGCTTGAAAATTTTCATGGGATCCTATCTATGAGCTCCCTCCCTGTTGTTTTTTTGTAACATTTCAGCAGATACCCAAAGTGTAAATCTAGGCAGCGTTCTCATCTTGAACAGTCCCTTTAGCTATCCTTCCATCACTTTATTAGCACCAAATATTTTGACTCTTCCAGTGTATGTCTTGACTGCACATAACAACTATGTTCATCTTTAACTTGTCCTAAATTCAAACAGATTAATTCTTTCCATAGAAACAAAAACAAATCAACATGTCATAAAATAACTTCTGACATTCAAGAATTCCTTGAATGAATTCTTGTTCAATATATTCCTTGTTTGTTTCTTTTACATCACCATCCTTATGAAAAAGAACCCATGACCTTTGGGTCATGTAACTTTAATCCTCAAACCTCCTGGATCCCATATCTTGCTTTGTAACTGTTGCTACTCATAAACTCTACAATGATATTTACAATCTTCCATAGTCATCCAAATGAATATCTGAACCTCACTGTCATTGTTCGTCTTACATCTCTGCATGAGATTCCATAACTCGTCTATCTTCTCATCCAATTTGCTTGTTTTCTGAAACACCTCTGTCTGGACACCTTTCTCCACTGCAACTTTTACTTGCTCAGAAGTATAGAAAAATTCCAATGGCTTCTTTCTCTGCTGCACAATAGATTCACTATTGCTACTTCCCTCATCTTCTCCATCTCTATTTAGAACGGCCATATTGTCTCTCAAGACAATTTATTCCTGTGTATTTTCCTTTGACCAATGAAACGAAATTAAACTTCCATCAAGAAATTCTACTTCCTCTTGACATCCTCTAATAATTTCATCAAACTGCTGAGTAATATCCTTTCCAATCCTTCTTCCTTCCATAACAATCTTCAGTAGTTGTTCTCTTTCATCCTTGATGCCATTGAAGACATAACCTTCTTCTAGAATGTCATTTTCAATTTCTTCTTCATCAACAATCTTATATTTCTACTCCATAATAGTCTGTTCATCATTATTGTTCTTTGAGATAATCCTCCTTTCTTTATTTCCCATATCTGCATACGATTTATCATAAAAATATTCAAGTCACCAACCATAAAAAAGTACCTTTTTCACCATGTATTTCAACATCCCTTTCATCATTTATAGTCATGGTAACTTCTTCATCTTTCTTCAGTTCCATCTTTACATCTTGAATGAACTTTTGCTTATTACTCAACCTCTTTTCTAGAAGTATTATCTCCTTCCATAAGTTAACAAATTCACTTGGAATTGTTTTTGGAAATTCCACACAATATTTAGTGTTCCCATTTTTTGACAACCAATTTTCCAAGGTTTGTATCTCTTCTGGTTGAAGTTCCTTATTCATTACCTCTATACATTTTTAACCCAAAAAATACCTCGCTCAGCTCCACATGGCCTACACCACCCAAGGACACCCGTACATGACCCTCATTTCACCCCATTAGACCCCCACACCGTAAAAAAGGCTTAAGAATGAGCAAAAGGGCTTAAAAACCCCAAAAAGAGCCTAAATAAGTTCTCCTAGGGGCTAAAGCCTCCAAAAAGGGGCTAAATCCCCAACCAGGGGCTAAAGCCCCAACCAAGGGCTTAAAACCCTAAAAAACCCCCAAAAAGCTATGAATAGAGGGGTGGGGGTCACTCTCAACTCACCTCTCCCTTGCATACTATTATGCTGCCCATGGATGACTTGAGACCCTTTGTCTCTCAAGCCACCCACATCCCCCTCTCATCCATTCACTCTGCCATTGAGCATTTCCATCCAGCAACCTATCCTTCCATCCTATAGATGGAAGGTAGCCATTCTTTCCCTATAGTAAGGGAGAAATCCCTGCTACATACATCGTTCCTCGCCCTCTGTAACAACTTTAAACATTTTTTCTTTCTCCTGATTGGTTTCATGATCAACAGTTATCAGTGACTTCCCATTTCCTATAAAATTCATCCAATTAGTGTTTAATAATTGCTCCTCTTCTTCATTGCAATCTGCATTCACACATAAAAAATTAGTTTTCAAACCGCAAGACTCTAAAGTCTCGTTTGATGATTCAATCACCAAAACGTTTTGCTGACTTTCAGTGTTCAAACACTGTATGAGATTCTCAATCAAAGACTTATCAGTTTTATCCTTATCTTCAAGAAAAATATTTGACTCATATTCACATGAGTGAACTCCTACTGTCATCATCAGTCTCTACTTAATCTCAGCTTCCTTGAGGTCTTTCTTCTTCTATCTTTTCCCCTGCTACAAAGAATACCATTTCACTTTCTGTTTTCTTAGTGGCCATTCATAACAGTTATCTTCATTGCTTCCTTGAATCATTCTTTCTATCTTACTGATTTCCTCAAAGGTCACATTAATTACTTTGTCCAGTTCCTCTTGTCATGTTCTCTCAATGTCTTTTGCTTTGACATTTCCCTTCATTCTTCCTTGACTTCCTTCTAGACCTTTTGTATGACGATAGATAGTCATCCTCCTCTATGTTTGTATGATAGTTTTAAATGACTGCCTATCATTTTCTATGTTTGAACAACCTGCAAACATACACAAATCATTAGTTTTAAAATCATAAGGCCTTACAACCTCTTTTGATGTTTCAAACATCAAATCCCTCAACGTTTCTTCATTCAGCATCATATATTTGTCATCATCACTATCCTCTCCTAGGATAGATCCTTGTTCAGGTTCACAAATGTCTGCATCCTCAGTAATTTTTCCTTGTTGTAACTCATCTCTTGTGAGTTTTTTTCTCTTCCACTGAACATTTATCCCCTGTCTCAATTTCTTCTGCAACAAATTCCACTTCACCTTCCTCTATAGAGTCCACCCATACCTTTGGTATTCTTCATTCTTATGTAGTAGTTCTTCCAACATCTCTAGTTGTACCTCAATTTCAGCTAATCTTCTGTCAAGTCTATTCTGACTTGATCTTCCTTGGCCTCTCTCTGAACCTTTAATATGATCCTCCATAATCATATTCTCCCTTCTTTTATGAACTTTTCCTTGCTCATTGTGAGCTGCAAACAAACCATTGTCATAGGCTCATTCTATCAACCTTCCTTCAAATACCATACTAAGCTCTTCGATGCTTAGTCTTCCTATGGTATTTCTACTGACTCCCTCCTATAGAATCTTCATTTGAGCATTCTTTTTCCTCCTCTGGCTTCTGCATTCAACTTGCTCATCATCTCCTTCTGTTCCAACCTTCAGCTAGATAGGTTCACTTCCATATTTCTTATTCTCTCTTACTGCTATCTGAAATAAGTTATTATTTACAAATAAACTGAAAAAAAAAATACCATTACCTTGCTATCCAAATCTGATTTGAATATATGCTACTGATGTAACTTCCTCTGCTGGCTCTACCTTAATCACTACTTCAAGTCACAATCCTTCCTCTGAGACACTCTCTAGTTGCTACTACCTTCCAGATCTCAATGACCTGTTTTCTTCAAGAACGTTAATTTCTTTGCTACCAAGCTTAACTATATGCTACTACAAGGATACCTCATACAACTTTGCTTAGCTTTAGTCTTTAGCTGAACTTGACTCTCCTTGTCTTCTCCTTTGTTGTCTAGAAACTTCAGTTTGGCTCACTCCCACCAAGATTTATTTGTTATGCTTGAACATTTCACACAGAAAATTTGTCTGTGACTACTTCTTCTCAAAGTAGATTTATTTTCATGATCTGTCAGAGCTTCACTCATGCAATGATTAGTTCCCAAAATTAACCATAAACTGAAACGATTTCAATTTACCTCAATTAAATCCTTTAGATAGAATTCTTCTTTGAATTTTGAATTCTTCCTCCTTGTATGCCAATATCCTTCATCCTAATTTGCATCTTCTCCTTTGAAGAACTAACTGGTGCTCTGATTCTTTTTTTTTCCTCGAGAACATCTCACCGTTTCCTTTCTACAAATAGTATGCTAAGGTGTGAAAACCTTGTCCATCCTTCCTTCACCTTCTATTTGTATGTTTTTAGGATCTTCTTTATCCGCTTCTCTTTATATTACAATCATAAAATTTCTTTGTTCTTAGAAAGAACAAACATCAGTTATAATAATCACCAAAAAGTCTCTGAATATATAGAGCAAAAAACTTCCTCTAATCATTCTCCTATAGAGATAAAATATTACACTTTGATACCACTTGATGCAGGCACCACCTGCCATAATACTAAGCAGACCTTACTTTAAATCATATTCTGTCCAGACTCATGAATTTTAGGTTTTTTTCCTCTATATTTGGCTAACTATCACCAAAATTGGTGGTTCTGCTAACTATAGAAAATAACCTTTATTTGATCAACGAGACTTGTACACTATTTACACTAAGTGTATATAGTGATCCTTTCGATAGAAATATCCCCTCAACGAAACTCGACAGATCTATATTGTGTATTTATGGATCTAGTATAATTTCAATGTGAACATAAATGAATGTATAGTCACTTACTATTTTCATAGTTGGTTTCTAGATGTGCAGAGTCGATCCTTCCTGGGAAGTTTGACTGATTTTCTCTTGATCACGCACAGAGTAAGACAATTTTGAATGCAAGGGTTCCAGGCATCTCCAAGTTTGGAAAATGTATTCCTTCTGGTCAGTTTGATTCAATGTTTTCCTTTAATCATTTCACAGTAACACAATTCGAATGCACAGGTTCTTTTATTTATAAATTTATAACTAACAGCAGCTTTATTTCCATTCAGTAAACTTCTACTATTAACCCTTTGTTGAATTTTTCCCTAAACTAACAAGTCATCACCATTTCTATGAGCAATTCCCAACTTTCGTGAGTTAACAAAAGCTTCTGCGAGCTATTTGAAAACCTTCTACAAGCTAACCAAGAGCTTGGTTCTTGAGTTGTCCAAGCTCCTATGAACTACCTAAACTCTACAAGCTATCGAATCTCTCTGATGAGCTGACTAATTCCCCTCTAAACTAACAACAAGAATTTTATTTAATACAAGTTCTATTATATTCCCCATATCTTACAAGGAAGGAATAGATTCCTTATTTGGCTCTACTACCCCTATGAGTCACTAACAAACTACTAAAAACACTCTACCGACCAATAAAATCTATCTTAACAGTTTACAAGTGAAAAGGACGAGTGTCCTCTTCCAAATTTAATCAACTCAACATCATTAAAAAAAATTAAAAATTTGAGACCCTAGGTCTCCTTTGATCCATTTTATTTTGATGAAGTCATGGATGACTTCATCTCCATGAGTCTATGCTCCTGCATCAAAAAACCTTGTTCTATGCTTTGGCAAGGAATCCAAGGGTTATCTCTTCAATCGAAGCCTCCACCCGACCTCGTGCTTCACTGCCATTTTAGAGGAGCTTCCCAGATTCAATCAACATAGAAGAGGGTTAACCTATTGATTGTCCAACTACATCTAAATTTAAATACTTGTGGATAGTTGAAACTCCCTAATCCACAAGTCTAGCCTAAGCTAGTTGGTGTAGGAGCCTAAAAAAAACTTACTAATAATTTTTAAATTATATCCTTCTTTTTAATAGGATGTTTTTATTGAGAGGAAAATGGCATGAAACTTATGTGGTGTTTTGTTTCAAAGTCGAAACAAAATGACTAAGCAAAGAGAAATGAAATGTAAAAAAAAAAACTATTCTCTTTTTCTTTTTTAAATAGAAACTTGAAAGCCACAGAATAACAAATTCTTTTTATTTATTTTTTTCAAAAATAATGATATGCAATGCATTAAAGACAAAATCATAATCTACATGCATATTAAACAACTATATGTTCTTTTTCTTTTTCTTTTATAAATGCAAAAGAAAAACTACCTACAAACAAAAGTATGCAGATGACAAGAACAAAGCAAAAGGAACTCTGCTATACAACCACCAAATAGACACTAGAATGCCCTAAATTCAGTATAAACCCTACTTTGAAGGAAGGTTTGCATAAGAGACAAGTCAAATACTTAGGCATGGTGAATTTAACCAACAAAAGAAGAAGGAAACAAACACCAACAAGCTTCTGAACTCAGACAAAGATCACTGACATAGGCTGATGAGAAACATAAGCGAAAAGACAAGCCAAAAAAAGGGGGTGGGGGGGTGAGCAAAGAACAAAACCTAATGCTATAAAAGGACTTACCACTTATATAAATAACACCCAAAAGGGATGACACTAATTCCCTAGAGTCATGCACATGTAGAGGGCCCCAAAATACCTACCAACAACCCTCAAACAACAGGAAAAACCACAAAATGAGGAAAAAACATTGTTTTATGGGAACACTCGGGTTGTACTACTGAAAGGGTTGCATGTCACATGCAGGTTGACAGTATAGCAGGTCACATGTACAAAACAGGACACACGATTGTGTAGTATGCAACTCGCGTGTGGGTGGAAAAAATCTCTAAAAAGGTCAAAAAATGCCTTAGGAAGGTAGGGGAAGTGTACTATCATACTTAGAAGGTGTTCCTAAGTGGAAAGAAGGACCTGGAACAATGCAAAATACTGAAATAAATATATAGAAAACCCAAACAGATAGGGCTCTCCCTAGTGGAGTCACCAGTTCTGTTGTAAAGGAAAGTTTCCTATGGTTAGGGTTTAAGAGGCCATCAACGTATTGGGGTTGAAAGAGAGATGCATAATGTTCAACAAGCATATGTAAGAAATATCAAAGATTGGAATGGTTCATAACTTAACCAAACAAAGTTTGATCCAAGCATCCCCACAATCCTCTTCTTACTTCTATTGCTGCTCTTGCTCCAAGAGACCTACAAAATGAATTATACCTTCCTCAAACCAATATGACCACATATAAAGAAATGATAATCAAATAAACATGAAATAATGATCTAGATAACATCATCATATGATCATAAACAAAGATTCAATCACACATTGAACAATAATTTGGGAAGAAGAAGGACATCACATCTTTATTAATGTTGAAAACAAGTACAAATATACCTTCTCTTCAAGTTGGGAACTTCACAAAACCTTGATCTGGTTTTGCTGCTTCTCTTCTCCAAGGAACTCAGCCTCCAAGCTCTACAACACAAGGAGATAAATTCTAGGGCAAAGGCGTGGGAAAAGAGAGTCCCAATTCCTCCAACATAACAATGCAAATATTCAAGTCTCCTCTCATGGACCTCCCTACCTCTATTTATATGCTTCTGAAGAGATAGGGTCGAAGACAAATTAGTTACAACTAAAGGAGTTAGTTGCATAACCACCCAAACTACCCAAATTTTGAAAAACATATATTTTTGACACGAACACGCAGGTTGCAGGGACATTAGTCGTGTGTTCAGGGGTAACACTCGGGTTGCAATGAAAATAATCCCATATGACACGCATTTTGCAATGAAAACAATCACATTTTTAGGGTACATGTGAGTATTATCTAGACAAGTCGTGTGCAACACGTGGGTTTCCTTAAGGAAACTCCCGTGTACATAAAAAATATCATTTTTAGGGTACTCCAAGGGATTTTCAGACTTTGGTAACTTCTAGAAAGTTTGAGGTGACTCAGATTCCTTTCTGATGGTGCTGAGATGAGGTTAAACGGAGTTACAAAACTCAAGATATGGATCGTCCAAGTTAGGTTTTTTTTGAGTGACTTTCATGAAGTGTTGTCATGGATGTGTTGACATGCGACAGAATCATGGGAAAGTTGTCAGAGGCAGAGATGTTCCATTTTGAGCTATAACATATGACTCCTAATGTATGAGGTTGGAGGGGAAGATGATAGCCGAAATACATTATAAAGGAAACAACTGAGTATGGAGAGAGAAAATAATCCAAGGTCAAAAGGCTTGAACAAAGGTACCTGAAAGAGAGATAAATGTCAGAAAAAATTGATCTCTGGGACACACAAGTCCATATACAAATCATCGCCATAAAGATATAGGAGTATCCAACATATATATAACTAATGAAACTATCATGGTCGCTCAATATGAAAAAAGCACCATATCAAATCTAAAGGAGTCGTGGCCACAAATGAACAAGGTGGATACATGCTCAACAATTAATCATAGCCATAAGAATACAAGGTGGGTCTATGCCTCAACAAAATGCCATATAAAATGTAACAAGGTCTTGCACAGCTTGTGAAATAGAAAAATCACGATGCTACTGTCGGCCAAAGGTCTTCAATCCAAACCACCCAAAAGGTACAAATCCTAACCATACGAATAAAGGAGTTGAAGTCAAACATGGAGGAAACCATTTGATTACCAATCAATAATCAGAACCGTTAACAAACACGAGGGAAACCACCATTAATGAAAATGGTCCCCAATATACCTAGTACATTCTAACAAGTCTGAATACAAGGACATGAAGTCAAACACTTAAAGAATCCATCGAGTAGGAGACATTAAGGTATTCCCCCTACCCAATAGCAATGGAAATTGCCACTAAAGACTACAATCCCCAAGGTACTATCGTAAAACTATAAATCTCATTCCCAGAGCAAGAGGTGTTGCAGTCAATAGGATGAGATCCATTGGAAGGAAGGAATTAAGGCATCCTTCATCATCCAACATGAGGTAATCCAAATACTAAATGGATTTGGAATTGGTACATAATTTCACAACAAGGACCCACGAAGACATGATGTAATCAAATGATACCAGGGAATGGTCGACAAAAAAGGTCAAGGAAACTGCAGAATGGCCAATAGAGGCTTATACTTGAACATTGAGCATGAGACAAAAGTGATTTAGGCAGCTTTTGACACAAAAAAAAACAATGACAAAAATCTGCAATGTAGGAGACATTGACAGATTCCTCATATAATTGGAATAAAAACCAACCGGAGGAGTAAGGAAATCTGAATTGGGATAAGGTCAAAATAATAGGACCCAACTATTGATAGACTCAAAAATGGTGCTTTGTTCAAGGAAACAAGACATTCTACCATGATGTAAAAAACATGTGAATGAACTTCCCTTCCCTCTTTCTTGTAAAGGTTTAACGAGTCCAAGAAAGAAAACTAGGGACCTTCTTAATTTTTGGAAAGTTTGAAGGAGAGATAGAAGAATGATTAATAAAGCACTAATTTGTGGATTTTACGAGACTGAATTAGTAAATGCTCAACATTGTTTTCATAGTTTAGAGATTCTGAAAACTCCAAAGAAGACTCCAAGGGGGTGCTTTTTCATCCAATTTAGTCTACTGAGGTCGAAAAAGTATTAAACAAAACATAGAAGAACTCTCTTAGCTTCTGAAGAAGTAAGCCGAATTTTTTTTGTATTTAGTCAGGAAGGTCCGAAAAAGGTTAAATTACCACCTACCCAACACTCCTTCAAAAACAACATATAGCCTGAGTTTTCTGAGTGTGAAGGAAGGCAAGACCACTCGAAAAGTTCCATTTGATTACGAGAAATGGGGCTTACAAAATTAAACTCGATGCTTTATTATTTAGGGCTTAACGAGCATGAAAAAGACATCAAATATGCTTGAAATATTTTTCATGTTTATGTATAGAGCACGAAAAAGAGAAAACTAAGCTCATACCTGGGGCTCCTTTTCCATAAATTTAGTTCTGCAGGTCCAAAAAAGAGATAAACCTATACCTGAGAATAATCTTCTCAAATCTGAAGAAAATATGGTGTTCCTTTCTCGTATTATTCCACACAGTCTAAGAAAGTGATAACCTACCACCAATGTGGAGGCCCATTCACATATTCTCAATGATCCTGAATGGACAAGTTTACTCGGTAGTCAAGTCTATTTTGAGGAGTCATACCTGGGCCTAAAGAAACTCCATATATTTCCCGTGAAGTTTTAAAGAGTCCAAAAAAGTCAACTCATGACCTCCTTACTATTTTTAACGAGCTCGGAGGAGAGCAGAAAGAATACTCTAAATTATGCGAGGAGACAAGTGTCATAGGTAGGAGAAAATAGTTCCAAGCGCAAGGAATAGACCTACGCATAATGCAAGGAAAGCAAGCAAGATAAAGACACTCGGGGAACATCTCCTCCAGGTAAAAGGTTTCAAGTTGCAAAGGAAAAATGATACAAGGCTAAGCGATGATGAGAGCAAATATGATGGTTTATACAATGAGCTATAAGTGTTGAAGCCGGCATCAGTCTCATAAGCATGAGAAAGGAACATGCAAATGAAGTTACAACTTGAGCAACAAGACAAGTCTAGTAAATAGTTGTGAATCCAACTAAGAATCCTATCTCCAAGAAACAATAAAATCAGGATCATATTCAGAAGAAAATATCCAATGTGGGTTACTTTGGAAGAAACACATGTGACTTTTCTATCTTCTACAAAAGGTGTAGTCAAGGCAGAATCAACTGAAGAATATTCTATAACACCAAGGCTTGAGGGTTTATAATTAGTAAGATCAACCTCAGAAGGAGAGAAAAAATCAACAAGGGAGATAGAGTCTGCAGGAACAAAATCAGTATCACAGGAATTGAAAAATTCATAAGAAAAATCAAACTCATTAGGATCATTGACTTGTTGTTTGAAGGGAGATTTGAAAAACTCAAAAAGACCAACATAAGAAGACCGATCCATGGAAATATCAGGCTTACTAAGAAAATCAAGGTTAGAATTAGTCACAACTGAACCAACATCCAAAAGAAGGTAAGACTATATCAAAGACTCTAGGAAGACTTCATCCAAAAAAAGGAGATCATCCTAAATAGGACACATGTATAAACTTTGAAATGGATCGATAGCATGGAGAGTAGGCTCCATAGTCTGTATAGGATGACTCACCTGGTAAACTGCTGGGACCAAGTCTTGAGAAGGTAAGCATGAAAATAGAGGTTTCTTTTCAGTAGCAATTGAACGCAAAGGACATGAGGCCACATAGCTCACCTGTGGTAGGGTAGTGTCTATAGAAACACTATGAATCAATAAAGGAAATACCTCATCTTTAGTTGGGTTAAGAGAGGGATCAACAAAATCCAACTGATCGATAGTGACAATTTCTTCGCCATGATTAAAGTACATCACACGAAAGAATGTTGACACCACAGCTTGCATGGCATAGACATAATCATGTCCGAGGAGCATATTTAAGTCCAAGGGGTCTTCTATCACCATGAAGTCAACTAATACGGTCTTCCCACCCAAAGTAATAGTTGTTTGAGAAATAATTCCCAAGGCCATACTAGTTCTTCTATCAAACGCCAGTAACTGACTAGTAGTCGACACAAGGAGGGGATATCCCATGCCTCACCAAGCACAAGCAGACAAGATACTAACTAATGCTCCTTCATCAACAATACAACGAGCAATCAGGTATGGCTCAACTTTGACCTTTATCTAGAAAGGTGCATTAGATAAAAGGCACAGCTCAAATAGGCTATCCCAATCAAATGAATCAATCTAAGAGCTTGGTGGGGGTTGATCCGAAGATAATTCAATTCCCCCTTGTTCAGTAAGTTCTGAACTGACAGTGACCACACATACATCAGAGCGCAGCCAGGGTTTGAGGCGTTTGTGGCTAAGCGCATGCGATTGAAGAGCTAGGGTATCAGGCGCAGCGATGGCCGCCCCTGGGGGCAAGGATCCCCTTCCTCCCCCTCTTCTTGATGAGATGGACACGTTTAGGAGGCTCGTCGCAGGCAGTGGGAAGAGGAAAGCTCCTCCCTTGGTCCCAAAATTCATCAAAAAACTTGCAGATATTCCTGAAATCGCCTTGCCAGAGACAACTTCGGTAAAGATTGCTCTTGCTCTGTCTAAAAGAGGTCTGGTAGGCCAATTTATGGGGCTATGGCCATCAGCAAAGACCACCGATGATTGGATTCAAAGAAATTGGAAGCCACATCTAAAACAAGGAGTCACCTGCTACCCCCTGAGCAGTGGATATTTTCTCTTTGAATTTATAAATAAGGAGGATAAATACCTCATTTTCAGAAATGGCCCATATTTTATGGGTACCCAGGGGCTATATCTAAACCACTGGACTCCAGAATTTGATCCCTCGGTGGATCTTCCTAAGGAGGTGTCGGTCTGGGTCAGGCTCCCCAACCTGCCAGTCCACTGCTAGAACTTTGAAGCGTTGTAGATGATCGGCAATGGAATAGGAAAGTTCGTTGATAAGATAGACAACAAGACCATCTACAACTGTCCCAGGATTTGTGTTGAAGTGGACCTCGAGGCAGGGCTACCAGAGGCAGTGAAGCTGAAGGTGGGCACTTGGTCTCACTATCAAAAAGTGGACTATGAACATCTTCCATTTAAATGTAGACTCTGTCAAGAGCATGGGCATTTTCATAGGAATTGCCCAAAAAACCAAGCCCTGGATAAGGAAGAAAATGAAGGATGGAAAAAGGTTAAGAGAAACAAACCAGCCTCAAAAGCCAAAGATACAAGACCTGATCAATCGCGGAATCATACTCAGGCGAATGCGAATCCTGCGAAGGAACCCTTGGTAAAAGATACAGCTCCACCAAAGGAACTGGAGAAGGAATGTATAGAGATAGCATCTCACTCAGCACCCTCTTCAGAAAATATAGACAAGAACAAGAATGCCCCACTAGCAAAAGAAGCTTTTAAATTGGATGAAGAAAATATCACCATAGGCTCTGAAACCGGAGCTGAATCCGACGGGGGGACCACTGAGACAATCAGCTCAGTTGGAGCACCTGAAAGGACTCCAAGAGGAAGGAAGGCATACCGGAAAAAAGGGGAGGAGAAATCGTATAGGGATGTAACAACAAGAGTCCAGCAAACCATCCCAGATATGATGGAAACCAGATCCACAAAGAAAGGCTAGACTTCGAAAGGAGCCACCCCCCCTCCTCCTAACCCTAATGCAGTTCGTCTCTTGGAATTGTAGAGGGATGGGAGGCAAGTCCATAGAAGAAGCAATCAAAGATCTAGTCAGAATGAATTCCCCAGAGATCCTTCTGATCCAAGAGATGAATATGGAGGAGCCTGAGACCATCCAGCCCAGCAAAAAGTTTTGGAAAAAAGGAGAAGGAAGAGCAGTCAGCTCCAGGGGAGCCTCAGGAGGGATAGCCACCTTTTGTAACTCCTCCATGCTAGATCTACTCGAGGACTATGGAACCACCCATTGGATTTTCATGAAATTGCAGCATCGAGACTCAGGGCAGCAGATCAGCCTTTTCAACATCTATGCTCCGGTTCTCCTGTCAGAAAAAAGAGAATGCTGGGACTCGCTGAACTTGTTCCTGACAGCAACCGGCACAAAAACCTAGTGCTCGCTGGAGATATGAACGTCACCCTTTCCCTCTTGGAAAAGAAAGGAGGATCACCCGTAAGAGATCCAGCACGGGAGTGGGTAGAAGATATCATTTTAGACTAGGACCTGGAGGATATCAAACCTAACAAAGGAAAATTCACGTGGACAAATAAAAGAGTTGGTCCGGGACATATTGCTGCCCGCCTGGATTGTTTTCTTGTTCATACATCCTTCCTAATGCTTAGTCTATTTGCAAACTCTAAAACCCTCCAGGCCTGCACCTCTGAACACAAGCCTATCTCTCTTTCTCTGACCACTGGAGAAAATCTGGGGCCCATTCCCTTTCGATTCAGCCCCCTCTGGGTGTCCATGGAAGGTTTCTTTGATCTGGTTTCAGAAACTTGGCAAAAGGCAGTCTCTGGTTCGCCTTTCTTCATTTGGGAAGAGAAGTTGAGAAGGATTAAAGTTGCTTTGAAATCCTAGGAGAAGACCCAGCCCTCCCCTATCTCTGAAATATTGCAAGCCCAACGAGCTCTAGGAAACCATCAGCTGCTCATGGAGGAGTCCACGATCACCCCAGAGCTGCTAAATGTGGAGATCGACCTTCAAAAGGAACTTCACTCAACGCTGAGAAGAGAATAGCAGTACTGGTGAATTAAGGCACACTGTATTTGGCTCCAAGAGGGTGATAAAAATACCTCATTCTTCCATAAGCAGGCAGAAGCTCGGAAGAATCACAATAACATCAGAGAAATCCATTTCCAGGAGCACTCGATCAACAATTTTGAAGAGATTAAGCTCACGGCTCACACTTTCTTTAAGGATCTATTCACCAAAGAAATGGATACGCCCCCTATATTGGATCGCTACCCTCTTTCTGAGATCCCCACCCTGATCAATGAGGAAGATAATCGCAGGTTGACGGCTCCAATCTCAACTGAGGAGATAAAAAAAGCTATTCACGGAATGAACCCTGACAAAGCTCCAGGGCCTGATGGCTTCACGGCAAGATTCTTCATAGCCTGTTGGGACATCATTCAAAAGGATCTGGTCAAAATGGTGAGGAAATCCCAAAATTGCAGAAAAATCGGAGGGAGCACAAACTCCTCTTTTCTGGAGTTAATTCCTAAAGAAAAAGGTGCCCAAAATTTCTCCAGATTCCCGCCCATCTCGCTCTGCAACACGGGGTATAAAATCATCACCAAAGTTATTGCAAACAGATTAAAAAAAATCCTCCCAAGGATCATACCGCAGAATCAGGGGGGCTTCATCCAGGGCAGACAAATCCAGGACAACATCATCTTGGTCCAAGAGGCAATCCATTCAAGTTGTCATCGGAAAGAAAAAGGTATGATAGTCAAGCTAGACCTTGCCAATGCTTTTGATAGAGTTCGTTTAAGTTTTCTTTTTGCTGTTATGCAAAGACTGGGATTCCAACCCCAGTTATTCAACTAGATCAAAGCCTGCATCTCGGGGCCCTGGATCGCCCCCTTGGTGAACAAGAAACCGGCCAACTTCTTCCAAGCCTCTAGGGGACTAAGGCAGGGCTTCCCCCTATCCCCCCTGCTCTATGTAATTCAAGCCTTGGTCCTTAGCTTCCAGCTTGACAAGAGAACCCAGCAGCACTCTCTAATGGGGCTCTCAATCTCCCCAATAGTGAAGAGAATGAACCATGCCTAGTTCGCTGACGATACCCTTCTCATGGGCCAGGAAAATCTCTCCATGGCTAGATCCTTCAAGAATGAGTTGGATGCTTACACAGAGGCCTCTGGTAGCGAAATCAGTTTGAGGAAAATCAAAATTTATAGCTGGAACTGTCCCCCTATCAAAATGATAGATATTTCTAGGACACTGAATATGGATGGAACCTCCAGGTGGGATTCCATAAAATACCTCAGAATTCCTCTTGTGAAAGCCGCCCCGAGAAAGAGTCTTTGGATGCCCCTGATGAAAAAACTCAAGAGCAAAATAATGTCGTGGGGAGCTTCCTGGCTGAACAAAGCTGGTAAAATTGTTCTCATAAACTCTATCCTAGAATCCCTTCCAGTCTACCAAGCCTTGTTCATTTTAGCCCCAAAAGGAATAGTGCAATAAATTGACAAGCTTTTGAAAAAATTCCTCTGGGAAGGGGGAAGGAATGAAGGAAGGAAAATGCATTTAGTAAGCTGGAATAAAATCAAAGCCCCAAAATGGGAAGGAGGGATGCAAATCAGAGATGTGGCCACTCAGAATTTAGCCATGGGAGGAAAGATTATTTGGAAAATGATCAGGGGAAAAACCACTTGGAGCTCCAAAGCATTAAGAACAAAGTACTTCAGAGGTCACAAAGAAAGGTTCCTGGACCACCCCCCAAGGACTAGGAAAGGCTCCCCAATCCTTTCCCTCTGTCTTAAGTCCTTGAATATGATCTCTTCCAACCTCACTTGGATTCTGGGAAATGGCTCCAAAATAAAGTTTTGGGAAGACTCCATTCTAGGACAGCCTCCTCTAAATGCCTTGGAGGGAATGGAGAACATTAAAAACTGGCTTCACTCAAATAGCAAGTTCACCCTATGGGATCTATCTAGGTGGGGCCCGGATGACTCTTGGATCAAGTGGGACCTAGGGACACTCCCGCAATCTCTTGATTCTGAAGCTCGCTCTCTCTTAGATGCTCTCCAAGGTCTCTCCCCCACGTCTTCTAAGCTGAAGGATAAAAGAGGATGGGGGTCCTCCTCTGGTCTGTATTCTGCTACTCCTGGTTATGCAGCCCTTAAAGAAATTCCTTGGGTTGCTCCAGATCCCACAGTATGGAGGAACCTATGGCTCCACCCCTCTCTTCCCAAAATCGATCTATTTTGTTGGTCTCTTCTGCATGATAGTATTTTAACCTGGGATAATCTCCTAAAAAGAGGTTGGGATGGGCCCTCTAGATTCCCTCTTTGTACCAGCCATGAAGAAACCTCGTTTCATCTGTTTTTGCAGTGCCCATTTGCTTTAGATCTCTGGAAAATTCTTCTTACTCAGCTGAACCTAACTCTCCCCCCTTCCATCTTCTCCTTGTTTTCTTATTGGCCCGATATAGCTCCCTTTCCCCTCTCTAGAATGGAGATGATAAAAATGTGTTGGATGTGGGTTCCTAAAATCTTCTGCTGGAAAGTTCGGGTGGAACGTAATAACATAATTTTTCGGGATAAAGTAGGTACTCCGACCCAAGTTGAAACCAAAGTGAAGGCCTTGATTGGGGAGCTGGTTACTTAAAATCCAAAAATTTCTAATGAATCCACCCCGGACTATAAGGAGCACAGCTGGTTCCATGAGCTAGACCCCTCAATTCTCACCAGAATCAAGCTCTCTACGAATCATCAAGATCCATGGGAAATCAGGTTAGAAGAGCAGGAGTTTATTAAATGGAGATCCTCTCTAAATGAGCACATTCTGCAGGTGGATGGGGACTCGAAAGGAAATCCAGGGCCTACGAGAAGTGGAGGAGTTCTGATAGACAATACCGGGAAGATTATTGTCAACTTTTCCTGGGGTTTGGGCAAAAAAACTAACAATGCTGCTGAAATCCTCGCTATCTGGTAGGGTCTAAATCAGGAAAGAAGGATTTCCATTAAGAAGCTCACTATAATGGGTGATTCTTGAATTACCATTCAATCTCTCACCCTGAAGAAGGCCCCTAATAATATGGAGTTGTCCCACTACTACAGGAAAGTCACATTACAGATGAAAGCTTTTGAAGAGTTGAAGTTCTTCCACGTCCTTTGGCACCTCTACCAAATCACAGATCATGAAGCGAATTTGGGAGTCTCGTTGAGCAAAGGAGCTCTCAGTCTAAATGGAACCATCAATCACATGCCCATACCTTAGTGCAATTGGTGTTGTCCTTTTCAGCGTTGACCAGGAAAGCCAAATGAGAAACTCATTTCAGCATAGAGTTCTTGTTAACACCCAAAAAGGGTTCAATACCTCATCTACCCCATCACATGGCTCATTTGTCCATTTTCATACCATATTTCGATCAAAAACCCATAAAACCATCTAAAAAGCCTCCAAAAGGCTTAAAATGCCTCCAAAAGGCCATAAAACCCTCTTTTCCTCCAAAAAATATCCAAAATTCCTCCAAAAAAGCAAAAATCTCCAAAAAGGAAGAAAAAATATAAAATAATGAGGAAAAGGAGGAAAAAACCTTAAACAGCTGAAACCCTAACCCTAAACCGGCACTCCACCACTATAAATAAGTGATGGAGACCCCTTATTTCAAATCCACAATCACAAGTATCCTACCTCTGCCAAAATTGCTCTTGAAACCCTAGCTCACCCTTGAACTACTTTCACCATCAGAGCCCCTTTTGGCCCATTTACACCATTGGAGAAAGAGAAGGAGCAGCTGGAGCTCGGAGCAACCTCTCGGATCAGCGCAACGGGATTCACCAACCTCCACATTGGAGGTCAGATCAATAAAAAATCATTCTTTACTTTTTACTGTTTTGCTTCATGAATATGTTTAGATTAATTTTTATTACTGTTTAGCATCTTTTATTTCATATATTATTGAACTGCTACTAAGGAATCCATTTTCCTTAATAGGTGCTCATTCGCACAAGCTAGGGATAAAACCCTAGCTACAGTTTTGGCGATTCCGCTAGTTTTTATTTTATTTTATTTCCTGTTTTGTCCTTTCGGCTGTCGTTTTCGGCCGCCGTAAACCACAGTTTTTCCCTCCGCAGGCGTTTCCCGACCGCGTTTTTTAAGCCCTTTCCTGCGATCCGACCGCGGCTAATCTGCCTATTTGTTGCATTCCGAACGCACCTGTTGGCCGTTTTACCTGCGTCCCGACCGCGCCTTTCCAGCTCTTAGCTGCGACCCGTCCGCGCCTTTCCAGCTCTTAGTTGCGACCCGTCCGCGCCTTTCCAGCACTTAGCTGTGACCCGACCACGCCTTTCCAGATCTTAGCTGCGAACCGACCGCACCTGCCGTCCAGAAACCCACGACCTGTCCACGCCTGTTTCCTTAAAACCCGCCGTCCGCCCGCCCGTGTTCTCCAGAAACCCGCGACCCGTTTGCGCCTGTTTCCTTCAAACCCGCGGTCCGACCGCCCGATCTGACTTTTGCACTTGTTCCTGCTTTTGAACCCAGCCCCTTTGCTGCCATATTTTCTGCACCCGCATAGCCACCTGTTCTACCGGCAGCCCTACAGCCTTTTTTGCAACAGCATCTTTGTCCCTCTTTACAGAATTTAAAAAAAAAATTCAGCATTGTTTATTCAGAAGATTTTGCATGGTAAACTTTTTTCATTCAGTATAATTGTTATTTAGGAAGTTTCCCCCGTGGCACTTCTCTTCTGGGTTCATAACCTCACAAGCACACAATTTGTCACCTAATTCAAGTGAGACCTAAAAACTACTTAACTCAACCAACATTCTAACCCCACTTGGGGAACACAAAAGAATTTTTGTAGTTAGGTAGGATCGGGGGGATAGGCTTCCAAAAACACCCCTCGGTTACTTACACTTGAGACATAGTTGTTGTCCATTAGGGAACCAAAATCCCTTAGTATTTTTTGACACGGTCACAACCGGTTTATCAGAGGGCCTCTCCCTTAGGAGGTTTGAAGTCGTGAGATTGGTTTCGGAGGTCTGAGTGGAATACCGAACTCCATTCAGTAACTGAAGGGCTACCTTTCGCAGTTCTCGGGATATCCCTGTATAGGGGTATTGCGGTTAAAGGACCAAGCGGCAGATTTACCTTTCTGGACGTGTCATGAACGAGGTATCTTAGTTGCCATTCTTCTAGGATTTGACTACCCGGTGTCCCTCCCGGTAGGGGGATACCTTAGCCACTTGGCTTCCCTATTCATATTGTCTGACTTGGATTTCATCACCTTGCAGAGGATATGTCTAGTTGAGTCATAATACTTTTAGTTAGGTGTTTGCATGCTCCCTTACCTCCTTTTGGTCAAGTGAGTCCACCGTTTTTTATTTTGTAGGCAACCTGCTGTTTTTTGGTATTCTGACCATTTCTGTTGACACTCTGCCTATTGTAGCACGCAGTTACAGTGGGTGTTTTGAGTTGGTTGTTGGCCTGAGCACCCTATTTTTTGAGCTCCCCTTCTGCACACTCGGTTGCATTAGATTTTTTGAGCTGTTTTGTACCTACCTCAACCCACAAAGATTTGACACCATTTTTCACCATTGAGTCCCCGAGACATTCTCGGCGCCTCAGAGGCGAGCCCCCACAGCACAATTCACTTGACACCACCCATCATCGACACAGATCATCATCACTTGATACCACTCATCATAGATCTCGAGCCTTGTCACTTGACTCCACTCGTTAGCAGCATAGGATTCAGTCACCAGATACTGACGCCCCTTATTTTACCTCCGATTCTGAGCCAGAATCCGAGAACCCCCTTTACACTGCCCCTACTAGCCCCATGGCTGGCATGACTCCCATCTTGGTAGGGACCGTTGGTGGCACATCCACCACAACACCAGTTACCACACCTGCTTTGGGTATGCCCTCCACAGGGCCCCCCTCTACTGTTCCCCTCACAGCACCGATTCCCGCAGCGGGAATACCTATCCCCACTCCATCAGTGACTCATACCACCCATGGTGGTGCAGGTTCGTCCTATACCACCTTAGTTCCCCCACGTGGGGGAAACCTCCCTCATATTACCCCTCCACTTGGGGGCATCGGCCCCAACTTGGTCCAACCCACTACCGTGTCACATCCTTTGTCCAGTTTTCCATTCATGTCTAGCCTCAACCTGCCTGACCTAGCCAGATTAACCAACGACCCCATCCGACACGACCCTGTGTGGCCTCACATGCCCACCAAGCTCCCCTCTGACATCCCTAAGTTCGAGGGCAAGGCAGGTGAGGACCCACAAAACCATATCATGTCCTTCCATCTATGGTGTTCCTCCAACTCCATAGTAGACGACCCTATTCGCCTCCGTTTATTATAGTGCACTTTCACTGGCTCTGCTACCAAGTGGTATATCGAACAACCCCATGGAACCCATGCCAGCTTTACTTCCCTTGCCTCGACCTTCCTCGAGTTCTTCCAGTTACCTGTCTGCTATGACGCAGGCGTTGAGATCCTCCTATCATGCAGACAAAACACGGCTACCCACATCACAGACTACATTCATGAATGGCGTCGACGCCGTAGCCTATGCAAAATCAAGTTAGATGACCGGATCTTCCTAGATTGGTTCCTCAAATCCCTCCTTCCTATCATTGCGAAGGATGTGGCATCCGGAGGCTATCCTTAAATCCCAACAGTTCGATCTCATTTACACCCAGTCGGGTTACCTTTATACCATCATACCTGACGCCCCTCGCGGCGATTCCTCCCAGCACAATGCACCGGGCGCATCCCACGCTGCCGACGGCATCATTGGCCGTGTGTCTTCGCAGCCTCAACCATTTTCCATAGCACGTCCTACCCCTGGCCCTGACTTTTCACGGGCTACCTCGCAGTCTGGCGCACCCAACGCGTATGCCCCCATGACACCTCACCACCATTCCCATGGACCCTCATGTCCACCTCAGTGTTTCGGTCATATGACTCCCGCTTATGCCCCCCCGATCACACCTCAGCCCTACTATCACCAGCAGGATGCACCAGCTCCTGCGCCGTCACAAGCCCAACCTCATTATTACCCACCACAGGCAGCCCATGCGCAAAACCCACAACCCGCTCCACATCACTATCAGTAACCCCCTCAGGTTGATGCACCTGCGTAGCCTCCACCTACATATCATCCACCGCATCCTGCTCCAGCCCCTGCGCAACCTCAGAATCCACCTGCTGTCCAAGGGCAAGTTTACGCTCAACAAAACCCGCAGCAAAACCAGAACAACCAACGTAACCTGGGCCAACAAAACCGCGGCAGGGGCCGGAATTTGTGAACAAACTATCCTTGTTCTATTTGCGGGGTCTATGGCCACTACACACATTTTTGCCCCAACATGGAGCGCGTTCGGCAACTTTGGGCTGAATATGCCCGCCGCTAAGGGCAGACGGCTCCTCAAGCACCACCCAACCCCCCACAACCTCAGCAGCCACATTTGGTGTTGCAAAACCCCTTACCAACCCAAGGCGTAGTGAACACCCAACCATTGGCTCCCCCTCAAGCCAACGCGACAACCCAACAACAAATCACTTACGCTGCTCCTGATCAACCTGTGCTTGACTCAGGTACCCACCACTTGTTGATGATGTCCTCCGATAAGGTCAACCTACAGACCCGACGAAATCAATATGGCTCCACCTCTGAAGCCATTTGTACCCTGTCCCATAATACGCGAACTCCTACTAATCAACCGCCCCTGTTGCCTAAACCCCCTTTGGTACCTAGTCACATTGGTGCTACACCCATCCATACCATTCCTTTCCTCTTCCCTCCCTCAGGAGTGGTTAGCGCCTCGGTCATGGCTCCCCTCAGCCCCCCCGGGTTACCCTTAGGATTCCCCGTTTGGTATCTTTCCCCTCCCATCCCCCCGCCGACACCAGATGTTGTCCTACAACCGGTGCAACCCATTGTCACTACTAGTCAACCACCTCCCGGTGTCGCTACCCCGTCATCCTCCATGAAACCCCCCCCTCCTCTTACCAAACCCACTGGGGGCAGAGGCCCCCAACCTTACACTACTGTCCCACCTCCTAAGACAGTCAAAAATCCCCCTGTGTTTCGTGCTCCTCCCAAATGCGCGCTGTGCGATGAGTTGGGCCATGTGACTCACCTATGTCCTCAGTTACCGGTGTTACAGGAATACATGCAACTGCTTGACGACGACCCCACTATCCCATTTGTCCATCTAGATCCAACCCCTATGCCTCGCGACAAATCCCTGCGCACTAACCACTCCTGTGCCATATGCGGTGTCTACAGGAATTAATCACATCACTGTCCCGATATCCCCGAGTATAGAGCAGCTCTCTTTGAAATGAACAATCTGGATCTTGAGACAGCACCACCCACCATTGTGGAGATCCACCCCCCGGACTCTTCCTCTTCCGAAGAGGTTAATACCATTTATATGATCTCTTCCACCACCACTCCTTCGTCAACCGATTTGACGACACAAACATTCTGTACAGATGAGGAGATTCTCGAGGCTCTCACTGCCCCGGATTATCCTTGGGATGACATGCACCATCGTTCCTACTTCCTCCTAGATGAATCTTCCTCTAACACTGCTACCCAATTTGCAGTTGAATCCAAAGACTTCCTTCCCCCCAAGGTCGACTGGTTCAAGGACCCTATTCCTGCTCCTGACGCCTTCGAAGAGGGTAACATGGCCAACATCTCACCTGTCATCCAAATTGATATCACTGCCCCCGGAGGCACCCCCGAACTCATCACTTTAGGAGCATCTTGCACTGAGCAGGAGATTGAGGAATACAAAACACTCTTCAAAGAATTCTGTGATGTCCTTGCCTGGTCCTATACTGAAATTCCTGGTCTTGACCCTGCCATTATAGAGCACCACATTGACACATGGCCTGATGTACCCCCCATTCATCAGAAACAGCGTCCCCTTCATCCCTAGCTACAGTTTTCGAATCAGCACGACGAGACCGTCACGATGGTCACCTCGTTGCATTATTTTTTCTACATCATTTTTTGCCCATTTTTTAAATACCACTAGTCGCCTCGGTTTGCACGCCACTTCGGCTGTTCTCCATTTTTTCACACTGTTGATATCGCCGGATTCCTTTTTCCGAGCTCGTGATGATGCTTGAGATCAGTTCTCGCTCTCACTTGGTACAATTTCAACATTGCGTCCCTACACCTTGCCGCATCGATTTGCGCGCCACATCGGCCATCATCAGATTATTTTACACTTTTTACATGAGCCATCCACTCCTGTCATACTGCAAATGTTTCGTTATTTTTCCACCATTCATTCACCCCGCAAGGAGGCCCACCAGTGTTCCCCCCCACCCTCAATCCTGGTCATCATAAATGTTCCTTGATTGAACACTTCCTCCTTGCCTGGCCATTAATTCAGAGTCTTCTTATTTGCTTTCAGACTCCTTAAAATTGAAAGCAACCATGAGCATGTACTGTCCTGGGCTCGTAAAATCCACACGACAGTACCATTCTATTACTTCAAAGTCTTCTTATTTGCTTTCAGACTCCTTAAAATTGAAAGCAACCATGAGCATGAACTGTCCTAGGCTCGTAAAATCCACATGACAGTACCATTTTATATCCACACTTCTTCTAGTTCCGTAACCCATGAAGAAGTCCCCCCACGCTTCTTGGCGCTATGATCAATCCTCTCGGCAGCACCCCCAATCAGGTCGCCTTTGTTCAGAGTATTCTGCAATCTCCTGCCATTTTA
>LPNX010410260.1:6432-26886 GCA_001517045.1 Pseudotsuga menziesii
AGAGAAGCATACCTGTGATGACAACAAGGACATGGAGCTCTGCCACAGGTTTTTCATTGATTATAATACTCACTTGTGACCTCTCATTTCAAAATCTGCCATCCCAAACAGAAACTCAGTAATAAGAAATGAAAAGTGAACTTTCTAATCTAGACAACGGGAAAATGTAAAAACTGTATCATAACTAATGGATAACAAACCACTGTCAACAAGAATTCCATTAAAAAACTGCCTGCAGAATGTGAAATGATGTTTTCATATGATAAAACAACAACCTCTAGTATCCAGCAGATAGGTTTATACGAGAACATGATCCATCCATCTTCATGATGGTAGGTGGAATCGCTGCCATTCACAACCACCTCCTGGCTAGAATCTCTATAATGAACTAGAAGCAGCATGGTATCCACTACACACCAAGAGATTCTTGGAAATCAGGATAGGCATCCAGAAGTATGTAAATATTACTGTAGAAATTACCAGCTTCTTATTATGACCACAGAGAACTTGTTCCTCTGCTCCCCTTCAACATCATGTGCAATTAATTTTGGGTCCCACTCATACACTGCCTCCTCCAAATCTCTACTCAAGTCCTCTAGTTTTGCATAAACTTTCTCCATTTGTGGATGCGATTGGTCTCCAACTAGGAAAGCATGGACCCTATTGTTGATTTCAATCCAACTACATCCTGGACTCCTTTCTAACACTCTATGTTTCAGACTTTTCCTCACCTTGGTTACATCATCCCACCTGCTAGCTGCATCAAAGATATTTGAAAGCAACACATAATTTGCGGCATTTTCAGGCTCTAACTCAAAAAGGCAACCTGCAGCATGTTCTGCTAGATCTAAAGTACAATGCATTCTGCACGCATTAAGCAAGGCTCCCCACACATCAAATAGATTCCACGCCTTATCACACTGCCCATTGTGTGAAAAACTTGTAAGCATGGCATTCCATGACACAACATCTCTTTCAAACATTCTGTCAAACACTGTGCATGCATCCTCTAAAATCCCACATTTTGCATACATATCTGTGAGGGCGTTCCCCACAAAAGTCTGGAGATCGAAACTCCTTCTAAGAATGTAACCATGTATCTCTTTTCCCCTCTGTGCATCGGCTATGGATGCGCATGCGGTCAGAGCACTAGACACTGTAGTCAAGTTGCGTTTCACACCCTCCAACTGCATTTTCCCGAAGAGTTTCAAGGCCAAAAGTCCATGCCCATTCTGTGCCCTCGTAGCGTTCTCAATTCTTTTCATCGGGGTTTTGCCCCTCACCATTCTCCTCCCCTTTCTTTTCTGCCCTCAAAACGGGTCACTCACATCATCTCAGGAATATCAGATCTGGGATATAGAACCACACCCTCATCAAACTTTTCCTTTTCACAATTGTGTCAATGTTATCAACCATACTTTAGCCACTTATCCCAACTATTTTGTTTCCTTTGTGATGTGATTTATGGTGTTACCATTGTTGCATGACCTAAACTTAGGTTATGTTCAAGAAAATTCTTAACCTTCTTTGACATCCTATTATCATATCTTTCTCTCTTCGAAAAAAGACCAAATGTAGTATGAGAAACAACAAGTTGAGAGAAATGGATGCGCTCTCCTCTATGCTTCTCCATAGCTAGGGTTTTGCCCTAGCCGCTACAGAACTGTCTCCATTTCCCCCCTACAAGTTCACACCATGTCATCCATGGAGTCAAACTCCCTCAAGCCTAGATTGCCGAGCCAAGGATTGATACCTTCGAACCTAAATTAAGCTGCTTCTTTCCCATTCACCATCAGTCCTTCAGTCGTTGTAAAGGGAAAATTGTCATTTAAGAATGTTGTTTCATATTCAGACTTACATAGCTTTGCTCGGTGCTCTGTTTCTGTGGAAAAGGATGCCACAAATCCCACACAAACTGATTCCTATCATAAGCATGGACTTGTTTGCCGATTTCTAACTGATGGCATACATTGATTGATTTGCACAGCTGGGCTTATTAAAGCTGGAAGCCCCTTCTATTGGAGGAGGGCTTATTTCTACCCATGTCCACCAGATTTCTCCATTGTTGAGTTTGATGCAGCAGCTGATAGGGATCAGCTGCTCTCTGAATGAAGCCCCAATAACCTACCTTTAACACCTCAGTGAATTGTTTAACATCAAATCCACTGTGTAAGGAAACCCTAACCTTTCCCTACAATTCTGGCCTCTTGAGACACTGGCGGAGATTGAAAATGGCATAGGAAAAGTTCGTTACTACAGACCTGAAACAACAGAAAGACAATGGACAACCTCTGCAAGGATTTGTGTTGAAATGTTTCCAAAAGCCTTCCTGAAGTGATATGTGGATAGTTGAAATAGAAGCTTGACTATGAGCACGTTACCTTCTGTTGCCAATCTTATTTTGCTGTTGAGCACACAATCACCTCTTGCCCTAATCACAAACCTGTTCATGACCTGGGGAAGCGAAGCAAGGTAGACCCCATGCCAAAAGGAAATCCAATAAAAAGCCTACATGGTGGAACAATGCCAATGCAAACCACCAACTGATAGAAATGGAGAATGAAGTAGAAAAGGCCTGCCCATTACTCCACCAAAAGGTAGCCACTCCAGAAACTGAGCTCAAAGTTGCATCGATCCATACCAATTCTAAAGCAAGCCCCTCTCAGAAAGAATCTAGCAGCCAAGGGGAGGAGAGACCTATGGATAAAGTAGAACCTGCTACGCAGGACAAATTACTCAATACTCGACTCGACTCAGGACAAATGCACAATAAATGACGGCGCTATCATTCAGTACTCGACTCGATCTCAAAAAGGAATTTACCAAAATGTACTATCAAAGTCTACATCCCCATTGATAATGACCTGTCAATGTTGCCATGCCTTGATATGAGAACATGTTGATGGTGCTTGAGACTAAGGATATATATTTAGGGCTCGAGGATGTTTTATATTTCCATCAACCAATTTAAGTAGCCTTAGGATGATATTTCTCTACCAAAATGACTTTCATAAGGCCTCAAGACCCATCCACTATGCATGGAACATGTTAATGGCACTCATATCCATCTCCTAGAGAAAATAACCCCTAGTGAATGCATGTGCCATGGTTTCTAAGTTTTGTTCATCACACTTGACCCCTTAAGAAGACTAGCTAGATATCTAGACACATTTGTAGTGCACAACTAACCTATCAATGCCACATATAGTTTTTGCAACATAATTTTTCTCCAATTTGTTGATGGCACTAGATCCTTAATGTAGGTTGGGTTGTATTTCATAATATTCATTTTTTAGATAATAATAATAAAGTATTTAGGTATTTCTTATGTTAAAAAATATGAATGTAATATGCATTCAATACCAAAATTAAAGGTAGGGTTTGTTTGTTTGGGGTTCTAGGTTAGAGTCTCCTATTTAGGGTTGGAAAAAAAGAAGTAGATTTTGTTAGTTTAATCTAATAATTAATTGATAATAAAGTTTCACTTTATATTAATTATAAAATCAATTTTTATATTAAAATTTATTATGTAAATTTTTATTTTGAAACTAAAGCTAAAGAAGACAACCCATAGAACACATATGAAAAGATGCATTCCAACCTTGTTTTTTTAAATTTACATGAACATACACACATTAATAAAATTTTATGTGTTAAAAACAAACATGTGCTAACACCATGCAATCTTTTATTCCATATTATTGTTAAAGGTTCTTGATCTCAAGAACATTTTATAATATCCTTAGACAATAGTTTTTAGTCTTGGATGGTTGTTGAATCCCCACAAACTATCAATCTTCCCATGCCTTGATATGAGGACATGTTGATGGTGTTTGAGACTAAGGGGATATATTTAGGGCTTGAGGATGTTTTCTCTTTCTTTCATAATGACTTCCACCACCCGCAACCTAGTTACAGCTGTAAATATGATAATGACTGTCGATACTATAAGGCATTTTAGTTTTTGCATGCATTTTCATCATATGGCTAATGTATAGCTTCGTCTTTCACCTTTCCACTATAATTATATAGGCCTCTTAAGCGTCGCTAGGATCCGTCGCTTATGAACACGTCGTCGCTTAAGCGATGCTTATGAAACTAAACGTCGCTTAACCGACGCTTGTGGCCACATTTACAAAAAAAAAATGTATCCTTGTGATTTTTGGTAAGTTTAAAAAGAGAAATCCACGCGCCGTTGGATTTTTCCGTCGGATTTTGGATCGAAATGTAATAGTGATTGGAAGGGAAGAGTATTCCTGAGAGAATATTGAGCAGAGAAAAGAAAGATCTTCCTTGTGTTGTGTAGGCCAAAGGATAAGAATGCCATTACTAATTAATGGCTAGATGAGTTACCTAGACTCTAGATAGCTCTGTAGAGAGGAGATTCGTTGAGCCTAGGAGAAGTTGGGTTGGGCTGAGTGAGCTATGAGTTTGTAACATGATTTCCTTCACCCAGGTGGTTTCATAGTCCGACTTGGAAGTGGCATGTGCACTAGATTATGATAACTAGTTAGAAAATTGCTTGTATGCAGCAAGTTTTTACTTTTTAGACATCCTTTGGTTAAAACACAAATATCATACTTCTGCTTGTAAACCTGCAATTTAATTATATTCTATTTACGACTAAAACGAGTATAGATTTCCGTTCTTTCTATGATTTTATGCTTAATTATTTCATTGCATTTATATAATTGAATACATGTATGCATTCGAATGGTGTTAGTCTTTTCATGGCTTGAAATTGCTAAGGGTTTGTGTTCACAATATATGGTTGGGTAATTCATGGAAGGGGATGCAACGAAACAAGTTCCCCAATTCCCGAGGGCAATTCCCATGCAACTAGAATGACAAATCATACTCAAAACAAGGACACTACTCTCAAAGCTTGTGATCGATATTGTGCTTTACGTGATTTATCTCACTTTCACATCTGCCTCTCATTAGACATTAAAATGATTCACATTTTTCTAGTGATTAATTTTTCAATATCGTTTTTGGATTCCTTGTAAAAAATCAATCAGTGCTCCCGAAGAAGCTTGCCTCCACCACCTACTTTTTTGGTCACACTTTTCCCTTCAAATATTTGTTTGATCACTTTGGATTTATTAGTCATTTCTAGAAAGCTCCCTAGTATCTGTTGGACACAACTTGATAGGTCCACAACCTTTTCCCACTAATCTCTACACTCTTTTCCATTACCTTTGCATGTACAACCATCCACATATGCACATATAGTGACACTCTGCCTTATCTTAAGATAGATATGTATTTAGTATTATTTAATCATCAACATCCATTGTATTTTTTGAGATCTTTAGAATTCCATATGTCTCTATAGCGACGACAAACATTGACTTTTGCGCCCTAGGTCAACTTGACCGTTGTAAAAAGTCAACAAAAGACGGTGCCGTCGCTATAGAGACGGTCAGGCGTGGATACAACGACGTCCAAGAGTTTAGGCGTGGATACAATGACGTCTAAGAGTCCAGGCGTGGATACAGCGACGGCTAGGCATGGATACAGCGACGCCTCGTTCCTGTTACATCGGATTTTACACCAAAAAGTAAGAAACATGGAAAAACTCCGTGGAAAAATCCGTGCTTTTGTACTAGTGCATCTACATCTTCCTCAGTCTTTCCGTTCGCTGTACATGCTAAATCACAACATATTAGCCCTGGTTGTCCCAATAAATCAGCATCTGGAAACAACCAAGAAACCAGTCATCAACAATCATACTTGCAACATACAAATTTCATGGTCCAACTTAGAAATTTATATTTATAATCATAAACTTGAATTCAACACAGTAAAAATGGTTTTATATAATAGCTCTGTACTGCTTATGCTCTGTACTGGAAACTAGGGAAACAAAAATAGAGATTATGTCACAGAGTATTAACAAGGGTACCTGAAAAGATAGGCACTAAACAATCATTTTGCATCCATCGAAGTCCTTGGATTGAATGATCCATAGGAGTGGATTGTTGTACCTCTGAAAACATTCATACACCACAACTTAAAAAAATAGAGGTCAATAATATTCTATTCTAAGCACATGCATCGTTTTATTCTATGAAACTCACCTACGACAATGGAGGATGCATTGTGGGATTGAGGATGCCCCCGCTTATTGAGGTACTGAAACTGATAGGGTTCATATTCATATGGATGAACATTCATATCGATATCCAAGCCGCTGTTTTGTTTTCTTTCTTTGTTTTTCTTTTAAGGGCTAAGAAAACTCTTTTTCCTCTTCAAAGATGACTCATATGCACCCAATCCAAGGGAGAAGTCATAGTCCAATATCTGAAGCTTGTTGGATTCATCCAACATTTTTTGAACAAGAGCAATCATTTGTTCATTTTTACTCAATGTGACAGGAGGACTGTTTTGAATCAACTGAAAATAACCAAACAACTTTTCTCTAGATAATTGGAGTGCATCAACATCATGATCAACATTGTCAGTAGCCATAAGAATATTCTCTGCATCTACAACATGGCTTGGTTCATTTCTACTTATCTTGGGAGGAGAATTCAATGAAGAAGGCCCCACATCATTATCCAATAACGTACATGAATCCCTTGTGGAGAAATACAACCAACCAACCTTTATAGAGTGCTTGCAAATGTTGCCACGAACAGCCCATGGGAAATCACACGCCATAAAATTTGGACGATACCAAGTGACAAGGTACCGCCTATCAGGAGTTGTTTGACCCCTCACCCAATAAGCATGAGATATGCTCTCATGTGGGAAGCAGTCACTATCTGGGATTGTTTTAGCTCTTTTTGATGATGACTCAAGCAACTTCTCTTTCTTATAATTGTTCAGATATCCTTCCCTTTTAAAAATCTCCTTGAATCGATAAAATGGCTCAACATTAATTAAAAGTACATATATCAACCAGTCCATTCTACGGGAGCATTTCTTTCTTCTATCAGAAAGAAACTTCATCTTTAGGAAGCAGTGGTATGACTCGACTGCATTGTTTGTCTCTTGATTTGCGTGGGGAAAATATCGGCAACCTTTTACCCACATCCCTGCAAGTATAAAACTAATTGAATGCATATATACCATCTTTATGAGAAAACAAACAAAGATACAAACAAGAGTATGCACACTTACAAAGTTTATCACCGGAGACCCAATTTGTTTGGAAATAGTCGAAGAACTTTTTCTCATCTGCATACTTGTTGGAAAATCCTTCAATTGCATAAGTGACATCGTCATTGGGAACAATACTTCATGATATCACCCAATTCTTTAAGCATTAATTTCACTCTATCTGGATTGGGGACCAACCGATTCATATTTTTTACCCAAACCCTCCGTACGTGCCAAACACATAAAATAAATTTGGAATGTGTGATCTTCCTGCCATATATAATATGCATAAATGTGTCATCCACAGAATAAATACAAGGTACATTGCAAAATAACAAGATTGAAATTACCTCAAAGCTGCTATTTCAGCCAAAGCATCATCAACCATGAACACGTTGACTTTCCAATCTGGACATGCTTGGTAACATCTCTGCATGAGCCGATCCAGCCACAGTGCAATGTCTTGTGTTGTATTCTGAGATGCCACAACCCATGCCACCGGTACTCCACTTTGTTGTGCATCAAATGCAACAAGTGTGTACAGTTGATATTGCCATAATGAAAGAACATATTGCAATTAGATTTATGCTACAACTGAAATGGCTACAACACAAACGATCAAGCTAAATCGATCATTGGCATCACACTTACTCCATATCTATTTGTGCTAAAGGTCGAATCCATTCCTATTAAGCTGTTATGAGAGAGCTTAACCATTGTCTCTAACATCCACTTTGTTTGAATCTCAATTGTAAAAGGGGCATCTCGATGGTTGGGCTTTAGATAGAAAAAAATATCATCTTTATGATTTTGGCACCAAAGGTTCACACTTAGCTGATATTTTCTGGTGAAACTGATATTTTCCCTTCCTCAAATGATTGTAGATGTTTTCGACATCTTTCCTGCACAAGAAGAAATCCCTATCCCGATTTGTTGCATCAATGTCCACATGCTTGTTGATGTGCATTTTGCACACGGAATCAATTGGCACATCAAAGTAGAAACAACTTTCTACATAGGAAATGATATCCCTTGACAACCTTGTCTTATGCATGGATCTAGGCTCACCTGAAGTGTCATGCCTCCCATGACAAGGCAATCCTTGTGTGTCTTTATGCTCATGATTGTTATAAGTTAATATTGCAACATCGGGATTACTTACCATAACCTTAACAATAATATGGCATTGGCAACCCCTTCTTTTCACAAATGAATTGACCCTTCGTTTAGTTGGGTTCTTTCCCCTCTTATCATTAGGGCCAAATGAACAGTTGTATCTGCATAAATGTTTTTCAAAAGTTAGTGCATCTGACAAGCGATAACTGTACTATGTAGATATGACAAGCAAAAAGTGTACTATGATTACACACATCCAAAAAATGAAATTTTGAAATACTTACACTTCATAACATAATGCTGCTCTATCCCTCTTTCCTGGGCCTTTGTTTTGGTTACGGTAGAAATCACAAGGAGCATCGGGATTCATTTCCTCCCCTTTAATAAAGTGGGGAACTCTTTCTGACGGGATTTTGGCAACCCGGTCAACCGTTCCATTCCTCCGATGTATTTCAGACCAAACGATATCTTTAGCAGAAAAAACGGTCACATATTTGGGATCTTGCAAATCTAGACCCATTAAAGTCTCCCATATGTTCTTCCTACCCATTTTGTATCAAATCCTACAAAAAAAGTGCAAACACTTAACATAAGAAAGAAAAAAGTAATGTGCAAACACTTGAGATAAGAAGGAAAATACTTGTTTGACATTTCCTTCTAACTTGACAAAACAATGTCTTACTAATTGAAATATTACTAAGACAAATATGATCTTTTGAGCCTTTTGTAATTGTTTCTTGGATGCCAACATAGGAAGGTCATTGAATGACTTTGAAAAGTATGTGCAGCAGTATTGAATTTCCTATCAAATTTTAAAACTTGCAAGGTAGTTGATGATGGCTCGGTTTGACTATGTTTGTGTGTGCGTACTCCAAGTTCAGAAAGAGATTGCAAACATGCTATGGACCAGCACTCTCAGAAGAATTTGTGCTACCTTAGACTACATCTTTAGTCCGTTATCAAAGTTTCAAACTCAAGTCTCTACCTAGAAGTTAAAATCTCTTACACAAGACAAACATGGACTGGCTCTATATTATTGTAAAGATATGTCACTGGTGTGAAATCACTTACTTTTCACCTCTTCTGCTTGGGAAATTGATTTCTTATGGCATGAAGTTGCTGAGTATAGTACTTGTTCCCAACTCTAGGGTGTTGGGCCACATAGCAGGTCAAAAATCTAATTTCTGTTTTTCATGCTCTAACGAGTTCTGACACCATACTAGAATTTCCTGTAGCAGGTTGCTTCTTCGCTTAGATGAAAGATCTCATACCAAACTCACAAGAATTCTGATACCATTCACGAGCTTATGAAGAAACAAAAAGATTATGGAACAATTAAACCCGATGCACTAATAGAAATTAATGACACAGATTTGAAGTTCAACAAAAATATAATTAAGGGTTTTATTTTTTTTAATCTTTGAAACATTAGGAGGGTGAGGATGAAAAGAATTATTTTGAAGTGTCTTGCATATGTTCACATTAAATCATAATTTCAAAATATTTATAGTAATACCTGCGTTCTTAACCTGTTAACTCAACAAAACTATGGACATCTAAGAAAGCTTCTTTCCAATCTTTTCAGGCACAAAAATAAAATTCTCAGACAAACCAATTCATGCCTTACCTCACTCCGGAAACTGATCTCGAATTGTGTTCTGTTATCTGTAATGGTAATTTGTACTTCATAACCTTCTCCCCATATGGTGCCCTTTCCTTCAATTTACAGGAAGGTGTATGGACTAAAATTCAAGCCCCCATGCCTAAGAATCTCACTATTCCCAGCCTCGTAGAGTGTTCAGGAAGAATTTTTATGGTAGGGGGTGCTCTGAAAAAGACCAGTTAGACAGCATACGGATTTGGGAGCTCTGTGAAAACGCTATGGCTTGGAAGGAAGTTGCCAAAATGAAAAATAATCTGTTTAAGGACTTGTACTCAGAGGAGAGAGAATTGTATTTCAGTGCAGTTGGGCATGGAAATAAAGAATCACGGTTGCAATAAAGTTTGTTTGTCTAGGTTAACTGGCGCTAGTTTAAAATTTTAAATTTAATATAAAATCTTTTCAAAAGAGTGGAAACCCTGTGAACAAAATTTAAATCATATTGGAATCATTTAAAAGTTGTCGTTGAAATTTGACAAAATTTGTATTACAATAAGTTTTGAATATCCCTCATCCAGGTATGTCACCTCCACAATCAAAAAGCATTTTTTTAAAGATGAAAAACATAGTTGAAATATGTTTTAAAATTTTGAATCCATTTAAAACCCTGAATTCTCACAACTCAATCAAATCGATGAAAACTTTGTTGCCAACATTTGACCACACCTGCAAGTTGAAGAACTTGGAGAACAAGATTTATCCTCTAATGTATTGTATTTCTTTTTTCCATTTATGTTATTTTTAAATCCCAAAGTTTAGCAAATGAATGAATCATTTTAATAATGTTCAGTTAGCTGAGTAGCTTAAGAGACCAAAAGAATCACAGCTCTAACTCTTTTTTATACTTTTTTTTTCCATTTTTAAACTGTTTTTCTATTCTATTATGCCCTTCATAACCTGCTCCCCATATGGTGCCCTTTCCTTCAATTTACAGGAAGGTGTATGGACTAAAATTCAAGCCCCCATGCCTAAGAATCTCACTATTCCCAGCCTCGTAGAGTGTTCAGGAAGAATTTTTATGGTAGGGGGTGCTCTGAAAAAGACCATGTTAGACAGCATACGGATTTGGGAGCTCTGTGAAAACGCTCTCGCTTGGAAGGAAGTTGCCAAAATGAAAAATAATATGTTCAAGGAATTGTACTCAGAGGAGAGAGAATTGTATTTCAGTGCAGTTGGGCATGGAAATCTGATTTATTTTTCGATCTATAACAACCCTCAAATGCTGGCGTTCGATATCTTCACTAGATTATGGTTCTGGTTACCACCCCATCCCGCGACAGGGGCATCTGAAGGGAAGCATTTATTCTGTTACCCATTCAAGCCCAATTTGTACTCAGCTATAGACTTAAGGAGTCATATATACCCTATGTATTCCAGAGAATAATCGATATAGTTTGTAAGCAAGTTTTGACTATAAAACTCGATTTTCAAAATGTTTCACAAAGTGGCCTTGATCATAAATATTGGACATTTGGTTTGGAGCTCTGTTTATTCACAAGCTTAAGAGTATCAATAGCTTTCGTATGTACTTTCTTTTTTATTAATACAATTGATTTCACCTCCAAAAAAATCATTTGAGTTTGGTAATCATTATAGAGACTGGTCTTCTAGCTTTGGATCGTGTAAAAGTAATTGCTTATAACTATTGTGGTTGCTTTTGATCAAAAGTAACAATAAGTTTACTTATGAAATGATTCATAATTTTGCCAAATTTCCTCTTCTCATAAGTGACGGATTTATCAATAGCTTGCTGGATATGGAAAAGTTCTTTTAGCACTCAACAGATTGGTTCAGGGATAAAAGGTCTCAGAATCGGTTCAGTTTCCCTTGATTGGGCTATTGTATCATCCTACTATTGCGGAGTGAGCTAAAAACCAACCATTACGTTGGTGCGTGAAAAAGAACAACAACAAGAGCATTGGTTTGGTTTGAGAGAGACTGAGTTTGTTGCAGAGGCAGAGGTGAGGTATTATTTTGTTTCAGAGGCAGAGGTGAGGCATCAACTCAACGTGTCTGGTCTAAAAGACACAGAAATCAGGGATCGTTGAAAAAAAACTCAAGAACTTTGTAAATTTGCAAATAATCTGGAAATATGGAAATAATCTGCAAAGGATTGAAACAATACCTGTCTGCCAGAGTGAGCTTAATATTACTGAAGCTTTGTTTATAGTATATCTCGGGATAAGACGGAGTGAACACAGTCTGTTGCAAAGTTCTGCTAGCGATGGACAGAGAACAAAAACTGCTGTGAAAGAGAGCTCGACCGCGGCAAGGAAGGAAACAGGGGAGGGGAGTCGGGCATCGGGGTGCTACGTTCTCCAAAACGGGAGTAGCTGGCCATGCATTAACTGCATGCAGCCGTGATTTTGTCTGACAGAGCGGCGGACTGCAGTGCACAGAAAGGTAAACGTCGGAGGGAGTTGCCGGTGGAGGAGTGAGCTAACGGTGGAGGGGTGACCCGACAGAGAGTTAACGGGGTGAGCTTGACCGTCGACGGCTCTGGGTGGGCCCGGGTGCAAATGGTCGGTTCGTTAGCTTACTCCTTCATGTAATTGCCATGCTTAAATGAATTCCAACTTTAAACATATTTTAAAATATTTTTTTTTATGGATGATTTCAAATTTTGTTTTATAATAATTTTCCTTTTTAGATTTGAACAAATTTTGTTTTAAAAAGATTAGTATATCTTTCAATAATAATTTTTTTAATATTTTATTTATTTAACTATAAAATATTATTACAAGTTTATTATTAATTTATTGTTTTAATTTTCACATGTAGGATTCGCAGGACTAGCAAGAGCCAAGAGGCCAAGGTAAGCCAGTAAACTATTAGGAAACATGTTATCAAATCTAGTTAGTTCAAAGCTTAGGATTAGATGAAGGGTCAGATGAAGTATGAGAATGTTTCTATTTGCAAAATATTACTTAAAAAATACTAGATTGTGTTTTTTTTACGTTTAAGGGATTTAATTAATGGAATAAAGTGGAAGATAGTCCTTTTAAAGATAGATGTATTAAATTACGGTAAATAGGCCGGGAAATTAAGGGAAATGAAATCATGATAAAGGGCAATTTTTGGAGCCCAACATGTTCCCAATCAAAGATATGGCACGTCCTCAGGTCATCAATAAATTTAAGAGTGGGTTGTAATTTTTATGTTTGTATTCAGGATCAACAACAATTAGGAAGCCATCATTATTCTAAAGACTAGAACATTTTGGAAAAATAAATATTCATGATATGACCAAAAACAACGTCGTAATAATTCAAAGTTTTCAATACATGCAAGTTTATGTTTACGAAGACCATATAAAAACTATGATAGGGGGATTTCCTCATGTCAGGCTTAGATAGAAAACATGAGAGTGTAGATAGTCTATAAAGCCTATATGAAACTAGTCATCCCTGCTACTTCTCAAAGTCTTATCGTTATTCAAGTAATAGGAACAAAGTTTGCATTTGAGTTCATTAGGATCCTAGGCTTATGGGTCCCACTTCTAGGATAGTGACATCCTAGGTATAGTATGAATTATACGACAGGGTCTTAAGTGCAACTTACAAACATTATCAAATGACAGATATATGAGGTTCATTTACCATAACCCAACCATATATACTCCTTTCTAGCTAAACTCACAAACAATACCATACATTAAGGCATAGCAGAACCATATACTTTGCACAAATTATCCTCTCCAGGTATATTCCCCTCTTTCTGTTAGACTTAATCAGTACCCCATCGGGTTTACCTAGTCATACCACAGGCCGATACCCATTGCCAACATGCCTGTTCAGTACCCCGGTGGGTTAGCCTCTTAAACCCTTTTTTTACAGTAGAGGCTTGTGTCCCAAAGTTCCACCCAAGTTTTCAACAATATTTCCTATAACAGTTTGAGTGGATGGGGGAGGAGCTTTGAAAACCTTGCTATGGGATGGGATGGTATATTGGTTGGAGGATAATTTATTTAAAAACTTGATGAACCAAAAAAAATATATTTCTCCCAATGTATTGGATACTACAAGTGAGCTAACTGAATCAAAGACATAGATTTCTAAGCTTATTAATATGAAGTGGATGGAGCCATAAGGTAATGAATGAAAGGTGTATTAAGTCCCTAAATTCATCTTCTTTTACATAGAATTATAGTAGTGTTCCCCAACAAAATAGGAATTTCATTCACCCTTATGCTACTTTGTGATGAAAATGCTTTAAATAACATGCTTTGATAATGAAGCTAAGATATACGAGTGACCTCTAGTTTTTTAGATAGACCTTAAACCTATGTTAAATCCTCATGATATTTAAAGTTGGTCTTGAGAAACAGTTATAGTAAAAAAAATATGCATGTATGAAAATAAATAATGATGTAAAATTGTTTTGGTTTAGTTATTAGCCTTATCTTCTTATTATTTGAAAAAGAAAACAAAAAGCTAAGTTGCATTAATTTCTAAACTAAACATGCAACTCTTTATTTATATACATGTTTTCCTATCTAAAAAAGATAAAAAAATTATTCAAGTACATGCACTCTTCCAATATAACCAAGTGTGAAGCAATATAGAAAATATACCTTTATCCACATATGTAATAGTTATTGCAATTGTCACCTGAATGTGGAGTATCAACCAACTTATTTGTTTTTGCATCAGAAGGTTTTGAAGGAAGGATTGGCATTGTGGTTGGGTTACCTCTTGAAACTAGTACTCGATGAAATCGTGATACCCACCTTCCGGGCCTCAAGCCATGCATATCCTCTTCTTCTTAATGTTCAATTGCTTGACTACATGAAGGATCTGTTGATATATATGTAGAGAACTCTTCAATTTTAGGTCGCTCTCCATCGAATGTAATCGCCATGTTTCCAATTTCCTTGGTAGATGGGAAACGAGAGTCTATTTGTATCTCATGGAACTGTGGTTCCTCTATGATTTCTGGAGAGGTAGATAAATTCTTGACTTCTGTCAAGATGTGTTCTCGTTGAGAAGAATAAATTAAGATCCCAAATACTGCTAGGATTTGAGAGAGTTCTCTGATACTAATAAGCACCTTCGAATCCATGGCATCGGTTGGTAGGTTTTGCGTCACACATGGATTAGTGGCTAGGGTTCTTACAACACCCAAATTTGATTTGTTGTTTTTTTTTCAATTTTTTCTTTTTAGAATCTAATTGAAAAACACATCACATGCACTCAAAAAGTAAAGATACCTACAACAAGCTAAACATACCTACGAAAAAGTAAACTAAACTTCGAGACAAGTAACATTTCTAGATGAAAAACCTACTCTAAGGAAATACAATCAAAATTTGTAAAAAGTAAACACACTACGTACAAAGTAAAATTTGCAAAAAGTAAATACACCTATGAGAAAATAATCACACTTTGCGAAACACACTTGCGAAAAGGAACAACAAGGTTTTGGGGAGACCCACAAAAGTGGACGCGTCAGGCTATTACACTACGAAAATTCTGTAGTGAATCCGTATTTGTGTCTTATCATTTCCCCTCCCCCTTGCTGTGTAATGTAAAGGAAACCTATCTACCCACACTTCAACCCTTTTAGCACCTCCTCGGTAAAGACACCAAAAATGTCGAGTAAAATATGCACTATCTAATTCGAACATTAAATTGTCAACCCAGGAGCTCGTAAGATTAGAGGTGTCGGCACAGTATGTGCAGGATTGAAGCCTAAATTACCCTAGCCTAACTTAAAGCTGATAATACTTTAAAATAAAGACACACAAACTGAGATAGCTCAACGCCTAAGAAAGAATCCTGTTACGGGGTGATCATATCTCACGAGTTAGATCCTTAATCTACTCATCGCTAAGTATAGCTATCTTAAAGGAAATTTCTGAAATGACATGAATACTGAAAGTTAACGAACAATTATGAAAATTGGAACATTAGGCACTATCATTTTGCAAAATATACTAACTATAAAAGCAAATGAAACTCTATTTCTAATCAAGAGAAATTTTGAAGCAAGATAACTAGTAATGCTAAGATACTAACTTTCAATTCTATTCTATTAAAAAGCTCAAAATTTGTAAACAAATCCTATCTATCTGAGCATCAATAGAGACAAAACTACTCTATTACTAAAATGAATGGAATAGTAAACTAATCCGAGAACCATGTAAATGAATCTATGCATTAAACATCAAAAAGTAAAACAACACTACTCCGTTTCTATAGTGTCTCTAATTACAAACCAAGCTAGTTAATCAAACATCCGAAGAAAATGCAAAAATATGCTATTTTGAAAGGGATATCTAAGGTAAACAAACTTATACTACTTCATAATCAAAACGTGAAACCAGATGGAAACTATTGCATTGCAAATTAAAATAAATTACACTACTTACATTCGAATCAAAACATGATTCTATCTTCTATGCATAGTAACCTAATGAAATCGAAATGTAACTAGCTCTGCAAGTGGAAACTACAGTAATGATAAAACATTTCTGAATTCAATACACATTAATGGAAAACAAATTCAAATGCTTGGAAGACAAGTTCTATTTCAAACCCTAACTATACTAATAGCATTGACATAATAACAAGAAATAAACTATGACATAGATCTTGTTTCTATCTATACGGTGAGCTCACATGGACACGAAATGCATGAAATTAGAAGCAAGAGTGTTTATGTTTTATACTGAGCACATAAGGGTAACATTATAGTCAGATGATTTAACACATAAAACATTTATACAATAATGGAAAAAAGGAAACATGATACTTAGTTGAACGATGACAACATAAACAAAACACAATGAAACCCACTGCTGCTGAGGGGACCTCCTAGGAACAGTGGTAAAAGCTTCACGAATTAGTCACAGGAACGCGTAGACAAAAAGAAATTGGAACATGAACATAGCATTATTTATATATTAATGAAATTTATAATTTTACAGTCTCCCTTTTACAGAGTCCACGTCTTCTTATATATGTTTTTACACAGAGAGAGAGAGGGTCGACCCTTTCAGTGGTTGACCTCTCTAAAAATACACTGTCTTCAATGTTTAACAGTCTCAAAAACATGAAAAATGTGTTTTCATTAAATTGCCCAAAACATACTTCATCATTCTGGAAACTGTTGCACTGCGAATCTCAGAGATCTTGGATACCAATTTAGAACTGTAAGGAGGACGAGATCCATGTGGGAAAGATAGATAATAAAACCCATGTTTCTGTTTGTGCCATGAATTCTCCCAGGTAAGCAAACCAACGATTTTCATGGTGCGTTTGACAGTACAAATGACCGTCTGAATATGAATGGAGGTATGAATGGTTATCTAAATGCCCTGCAACTGTAATTAATTCAAAAATCCGAATTTCTAAGCTAAATTATTGAATTGATTAAGTTGTTGCTAAGTTGCTAACTGGTAATGCAATTGCCAAAATAGTGCACTAGATTTTTGGTTTAGTTCTTCACAAATGAACTCGACCCATCAACATGTTCACTTGATTTCCCCAAACTTGTCATATCTGCATACATATATATTACACATTAGTCATAGTTATGAAAAAGCCAAATGAAATTATTCATGAAGTAAAATAGATGCCATATTATATTAGTTAATGGTTATGAAAAAGCCAAACAAAATCATTCATGAAGTAAAAGTAGTTATTTTGTTTAATTAAATGGAGGCTATGGAAAGTCAACGAAATGTGCATCTCCATGTACTTATGGATAATGAAACGAATGTTTGAATATTCATGTAATTGCCATGCTTTAATGAATTTCAACTTTAAACATTTTTTAAAATATTTTCTTTTATGGATGATTTCAAATTTTGTTTTATAATAATTTTTTTTAGGTTTGAACAAATTTTGTTCTAAAAAGATTAGTATGTTTTTAAATAATAATATTTTTTACTATTTCATTAATTTTATTTGTTTAAATTTAAAGTATTATCACAAGTTTATCATCAATTTATTGTTTTAATTTTCACATGCAGGATCGATAGGACTAACTAAAATCAAAAGGTCGAGGTAAACTAGTAAATCAATAGGAAACATGTTATCGAACCTAGTTTAGAGCTTAGGATTAGATGAAGGGTTGGATAAAGTACCAGAATGCTTATATTTGTGAAATATTACATCAAAAGTAATAGATTGTGATTTTTAACGTTTAAGGGTTTTAATTAATGGAATAAAGTAAAAGATATCCCTTTTAAAGATAGATGTATTAAATTACGGTAAATAGGCAGAGAAATTAATGGAAAAGAAATCATGATAAAGAGCAATTTTCGGAACCCAACAGTAGGTTTTGCTTGGTCATTGATATGGTAGAAACAATTAATGATATGGAAAAGTTTAATATTATATTAAATATAATATTAATATACTTAGTTTCTAATTAAGAATATAGTATCATTATTTTAGTAACATGATTTTAGTTTGAACAAGGTTTTATGATATATTTTAGGTAATGAAAAGTTGTATATGAAATGTTTTTAGGCTTCTTAATAGTTTATGGGAATTGTTGGTTAATATTGTTGAATTGTATCTTGTGCGAATTGTTGGATAATATTGTTGAATTGTATCTTGTGCAAAGTGTATTCCATTGTGTCATCTTTTGTGTTTAGGTTGTGTAGTAGTATGAGTTCTAGATTGTTACCTCTGTTTTGCAAAACTGTTGAAATGGAGGCGAGAAAATAACTTTTTCTTTTAATATGCTTTATACCTTCATTATAAAAATGTGATGTTGTTATGTTATAGTTTTGTCAAAGGAGGAAACAAAACTAGAATAGATCTATCTTAAAGCCAAATTTATCAAGCAATGAGAGGCATCGAGTCTCTTTTTGTGTAATTTTTTTTCCTAGGGTCTAAGATGGATGTATGCTAATTTTAATCTTTTTAGCTTTTATGTAAAATTTAAAATTAACTAGAATATGATGTCAATTAATTCTTTGTTGCTTCCATGTGAGTGTTATCCATCTAAGGTGACAACATATCCCCCACACTTGACTATAAAACACCTCGCTACATTTAGTACAATAATAAAACCATAATTAAGTTAAAGAAGAATGAAAATTGGTGGTTTCTCTAGTGTTTTACACAACAAAAGAAAGCAAATGTTCCCTAACAAAATCATCATTCAGGACCTGTACAAATGTTTTCGAGGAGAACCATATAATTTTTAATCCTTTTGGACCATTTCAAACAACATTCTTGAATAAGTATAGTGGTGTAATGTTGGATGCCAATCATTGTCGTATTTGAAGCAAAATTTATTTGTAGCTCCCTCCATAGAATGCTATATGAACCTATTATACTATAAAACGAGAACATGTACAACTTCTTCATTTTTTGGAGGTCACAGTTAGTAGTTTTTCCCTCCGATTTGAAAGTGGTGCTACCTGTAGCACCCTTTTTGGGGGGCTAAATTTACAAATTTATTGAAACCGAGTCGGGTGCCCTTGCAATCAAAACCCTAAATCAACCCTCGATTTGAAATGGTAGCCATCAACCCCCAATTGAGGGCTTAACTTTTAACTTGTTTGATGCCATCATCTTAACAATTGGCGTCATTGCAACAACCATTGAAACCAAAAGAACAAAATAAACCCGTGACCCGAAAAAGGTGCTACGAGTAATACCACTTTCCTTTGTCTAGTTACATTTGCTTGGAAAATTTTAATTTTTTTTAGAAAAATAAAAACACAAAATTGAAAAATAAAACACAGTAAAACAATTCAAAAGAAACAAAAAAAATGTAAGAAAAAAATTCAAAATAAAACCAAATGTAAAAAAAATTTAAAAAACTACAATTTTTCAAAACAATTAAAAATTTATAAAAGAAAAAAATTAAAAAATTTGAAAAAAAAGGGAAACAAAATCAAGACAAAATTTAAAAAAAATGGATAAATTTTTTAAAATTTAAAACAAAATATAAAAATTAAAGTTTTTAAAATTAACCAAAAATACAGAAAAAAAATTAAACCAAATATAATTACAACTTACCCAACCCTCAACCCTCTTCCCCTTCTCCTCCCGCCCCCTTCCGTCTCCCTCCCCTTCCCCCTCTCCCTCTTCCCGACCCTTGGTGGCCCTTTGGTTGTACGAGGGAGCGATGACGATGCCCCTCGTGCACCCAAAGGGCCGCCAAGGGCCACAAAGAGGGGGAGGGGTACGGGAAGAGACACGAGGTCTTCACTCAGTGAAACCATGTCATAGCACCTTCGTTCATGGGACATTAAAGAATACCCCTAATTTCTCAAAATATTGATAATTACCTATAAAAATCATTTTGTTGATCCCCCTCCCAATACATATTTCCAATTAAAAAAACCCTATTTTAACGATATATTCACTATTATTACTAGAAACTTCTTTTTATACCCTCCTAATACTTATACCTACACTCTCCCAATACCTACAATATATTGACCTTATTTTCACAATTAAAAAACCCTCCTTTATGATGAACGTGATCAGATATTGCTCAACAAGGTGAATCCCATGTGGGGTGAGAGAGATAAGGATTGAAAGGAGGAGGAAATGGGAGAAAAAGGGAAGGAAAAAGGGAAAAGGAGGAGGGTATATATATAT
>LPNX010410260.1:26915-136410 GCA_001517045.1 Pseudotsuga menziesii
ATTAAATTGTAATTTAAAACAAATCATTTTGTTTCATTTTGAATTTTTTAAAATCCCTTTTTTTTAATATTTTGTTTATAAATTTGATGTATTTTGTTTATAAATTTAATAATGTTGATTTTTTTAATATATATTTAGAATTTTTGAATTTGTTGTGTTCTTTTTAAAATTATACATATTTTAGGTGTCTATTTTAAAGATTTAAGTTCGAATAAAATGACCGTGATTCAAATAGGTCCACTTTTAAATTCGAGGGTTGATTTAGGGTTTTGATTATAACGACGCCACTTTGGGTTATTAAAAAATTGTAATTTCAGCCCCACAAAAAAGAGTAATACATGTATCCCACTTTTCGTTTTGAGGTTATGTTTTAGGGTTTTTGACGTAAAAATCTAAATTTTTATAGTGAGAGTTCTCATTCTTTGTATCTAGTTCTCGTTCTCTAATATACTATATTTATTGAGGAAAATCCTGAAATATTTAAAGAAACATCTTTCAAACATATTTATTTTATGGCATGAAAAATTCTCTTGATGAATTAAAAGGGGATTTTTGAATAACTGAGAAGTGTAAAACAATTGTAGGAGGTTTATTTTTAACACTACAAGATAATGCAATTGGTTTGCATGGAAAGAAAGAGTTGGACACTTTCACATGATAAACAAAATTAAGGATCATGCCAAAAAATTCTTTTCTAAGCGATTTTCTAGATTAATTATTTAGTTGAAGGCCCTCTCGTGGTGTTGTTTGAACATTATAATAAGGTAGGATTGAAAGTGGTGCCTAGTATTGGGATTTGCTAGAGTTCGTTTTTTATTTGTTTATTAACTTCCTAAACTTTGAAAACATTCCCATTAAACTAACTAATATTTATATAATCTAAAAAGTGAAAAAAAAAAACTAGTTAAAAAATAAGAGATAATTCTTGATTTAAAAATAAAAATTTACAAAATAAATTCACGTTGAAGATCCAATGCTTACATTCAATATGTCAATTCAAAAAACTCAATATTATTTACTAAAATGTTATATATAATATTATTGCAAATTCCTTGAGTTCAAAAACGTTTTTATAATAATAGAAATTTATTTTTAAAATTATTATCAAAATTCGATTTAAAATTGGGATGTGTTACTATCAATTCAATATCTTTTTAAACATTTTAATTTTAATATATTGACACTTTTGGTTAAACAATTGATACCAAGGATAATTTTAGGGGCAAAATTTAGCCCATGAACTATTTTTCCATGTTTTTCTCCAAAAATAAATTCGCCAATTTGAATTTATTGAAGCCTTGTTTTGCCCAATTTTGATGGGGTAAATTTTGTTCACCCTAAAAAACGCCAAATTATTATATAAATGATATAAATCCTTAGAATTTGAAATAATTTTAGAAAAATATTGCTAAATATTTTCTAGTTGACGTTTTAAGAATTGGCAAGATTCGTCAATATTTATACACTTTTAAATAAGTATGTTTCCTTAAAATCATCCCTACTTGACTCTTCTTAAAAAAAGTATATAATATGATTAAGATAAATTTTTAGTAAAATGTAATTTGAACAAAAAAAAACCAATAACTTGGAAAGGCTTCACAAGTTTGATTCATTTCAAAAGTCAATAAAAACTTTTAGTAGTTATTAGCTCTCATTTGCATATCTACTACTTATAAGGCATTGACATAAAATATATATTTTCACCATAAAATTCTACGAAGATTAAAATAAGAAAAATGATTTACATAACATGAATTCTTACAATAATGCTTAATTGTAAAAGTTCAATGGAGTACTAATTTTAGCTCGATAATTTTCCTTAATGCAGATGTGAATACATTATGGAATACAATGCTGACAAAAAGAAATATAGTATAGTTATCCATGGTTTCTTGAAATATGCAATGTTGAAATTACAAGACATTATTTAAAATGATAGTGTACATTTTTTCCAGTAATAGAAAAACAACTTTGGATTAATGGAAAGTTGTGTTAGAATTACAATTGTTTTAGATATCCATAAAGAGATTTATATTGACACGTCTGTACTAAAAAAATTCCATATACCTTCCTCCTGTCCTATCAAATTCATTCAGACTGATCAATAAAAACCAAAATATACTAGACATCCTCAGGACAAAAGAAAATGTACATCCACCCACATAATGCGTTCAAAAATCAAAAGATCTACTTGAAGAGAAATAAGTGACCAGTTCTGAAGCAAGAGCTTGCTGAAAATAGAGAAAAGTTGAGTCTATCATCCATAGAGCCCAGCTCAAGCTTAGAGAGGATATCTTCTTCAACATTGAAATCACTGTAAACATGATTGAATGATGAAAAAGTGAAATCATTCATAAAACTCTTAGTATTTTCCAACCAATGCTTAAGTTCTAGAGACTTCACTTGGGCCTCACCCACTGCCCAATTGATGATAACTTGGGAGTCACCTAAAACTTGTAAGTATTTTATACCCCAATATTTAACATAGAAAAGTAAACTCCATAACCCAACCACTTACGCCCAAGTATTTGTGCCAAAAACAACCTTTAACCAACCCTTCATAACTTTATCATCACCCAAATTTATGAAAAAGACAACACCACACACACCATTCGAAGTTGCACCATCAAATAAACCCACTAGGTGCTCCTGCAAAAGAGAAGGGAAAGAGGAACATCTTCGCCTTATAGAAAACTCTTTATTCTAATCAGAAAAAAGCTGTGAAAATATTCAGATATATTACCTCAGTCTTTTGCAAAAAGTTCGAGAAGATGGGAGGCATTCCTAGCTTTCTAGACCTCCCACATCACAAATACCAGAAGATAACTGTAGTGATATTTTCTTTTTGTACCAAACCTACGGATTGTCCTTCAACGAAGCACCCTCCCAGCTATGCTTTATCTTAAAATAGTTTATGAGAAGCAACCAAATTTCAAGGAAATATACATAGTATCTGAACTGATGGGAAACTGAATCAGACTTTATAAATCATAGAGAGCATATTCTTGGGACATAGAAGCCCGCTACCCTGTAATACCTCCCATGTCAATATATTATTTTTCATACACAACCAGGTGACTCAGTTTAATTTTTAAAGGTACATGCCCTTTCCAAAGCCTTTGCATCTACCATTCAATCTCAATAAATTTGTTATTCACGATAAAAGAGCGATATGCCAACTTTGCTATCACTTGACCTTCTCTGATATTGAAATCCTAGACCAACTTATCAGATTTTGCAGAAAGAGTAATACTTCCTTGATTGAGGTAAGATATGTACTTGCCGCATTCCACAAAAATCCTTCTCGACAGTCCCAATACCACATAATCAACTCAGATATTATTGCAAGATCCCAGATTTACATCCTTTAGAAGAAAAAGGTTTAGACTGTGAAGTTCTACCACTAGATTGTGAGAGAGCACATAATTATCCCCCAACCCATAGAGAAAATCAATTCCCAGAAAAATTTGAAATCCCCTACCAACCTGCCAGCTCAAATATTTAGAAATGTTTGGAATAATATTTACCATACTGTTCCAAATGGTAGAAACAACAGAGTTAGGACCTGTAACATCTCTAAGCCAAGAAATGGGGTTCATACCTTTAAAATATTTAGCATTTATGAATTTTCCCCAAAGGCCTGTACTGAATAAAAATCTCCCACAAAGATTTGGCACACAAGGAGGTATTGAACAAAGACCCCCCAATATCGCAAGGAAGAGATAAAATTTCCCAAGATGACGGATGGAATTTTCCAAACTCCAAGCTACCCGCCCATAGAAAATGCAAAAGATTAGCTTTGATCCTTAACATAGTCGAAGAAGGGATGGAAAATAATGACAACCAATACACATGAATGCCTTGGAGGAATGTATAGACCAAGATTAACCTTCCACCCAGAGAAAGATAGAAAAAAGACTAGCTATTGACTTTTCGAATGATAGTCTTCAAAATCTATTCCCAATATTTAGGACCGTAACCATTGTGTTTTAGGATAAATCCAAAATATTTGAACCCATCCTCAATGATACAAGACTTGAAAGGAAATAACGAAAATAGAGAGTCTTTCAAAGACTGATCACTACATGAATTTAAGATATAGGACTTCTTCCCACTAACCTATAATCCCAAAGCTTTGTCACATGCCCCAATTTGTAAAAACAATTTTATATTATTTGAGGAACATTACAGTGTTAAATTTTATTCTAAGTTGTAATTGATGACCCAGTGGGGTCAAGAATATTTAATGTAAATTCATAATATTTTATTTATAAATAAATAAATGAGGAGACAACAGCTTAGGAGAGCTTTTAAAAGAGTGTTTACTGGTCAATTGGTGGAGGAGACTGGGTGGAGAGCAAACTGACATGTGGCAGCATCCTCAAACCACTTTCAACTATTGCAGGTGGCAACTTCACTATATTTGTGGTCATGATTCCCCAATAAAGTGGAATCAGAGCAGGGGGCTCATTTAATGAAAACTGACCCAGAAGACCTAGGCATCTCTATAAAATTTCCCATTGAAGAGAGCCGAGGTTGCTCATTCTGGAGAAGTGATCATTTAGGGTGAATGAATTTACTCAAGAGAAATTCAATGGAGGGGAGTCTGGAATGTGTTTGAGGGGATAACTACTGAGATTGATCTAGTTGCAGCTTTTAAGCTGAAGATCATACTGCTGAGAGCAGATTTTTATTACTGAGGTAATTGAACCAGTCAGGTGACAGAGGTTTTACAGTTTCATTCTCCACCTAGTTCTCAGCCAAGAAGACCAGGAACAAGCTCGGGGGTCCTGAGGAAGCGTTGTTGGAGTGATCTCAAGGATTTTGGTAGGGAGTAATGGCCTCCTTAAGCTATTTTCGTCTTTTCCTCAACAGGTTCTATTTTGTTTTTACTGTCTTCAGTTAAATAATTCGTAGTTTATCTATTATAGGCATTGTTAGTGTTTAGGGTTTATGAATGAAAAGTAACTGTGTAATGTTAAGTTCATTAAATTTATAGATTATTTATAGAAATGGAAATGATTATGTAAATAGTGAAATAGATAGAAATTAAATTTCCAAGTCGTGTTTTCCACACCTGAACTAAGGTCGTACTCTAGCACAGTTGGATTGTTTTAAGTAAATGAAACGATTCTTTTATTAGAATGAAATAGTAGATATGATTCTTTTATTTGAATGTAAATAGAAATAGATTTTACTTCAATGTTTATGAAATTCACTGAAAAAGCAATGCTATGTTTTGCCTGCACTTATTATTTTACTTCAATCAACTAAATGGAAACATAGGTATAAGAAAATAGTAAATATACTATTATTACAGTATTAGTATACAGATAGAAAATAAAGATATTATAGTTAACAGTAGTAAAGTGAACACTAATATTTAAGAAAACATGTGAGAAAGAATTTTTAAAACAGTTCATAAATATTAACTTTACGAACCGGAGTATGTCTTACCTAGGAGTTAAGGATTCTTTTTATAATCCTGTTTAATTTACAAAAGTTACTGGGAGCTGATATTATTCTAGTTTTTAGGTATGCTGCACTAAAAATCTAAGTACTTTTCTTAACTAAAAAAACTGGAAGTAACACTGTTAGAATCCTTTCATTCCCTACAGAGTTAACATCATACCTACAACTGTAAATCATGTTATCTTCCAATATTCCATATTTAAAAACAAAGTCAAGAATACTTTAAGCAGAAACAAATTTTCATAAACTGTAGGGTTTACAATATTTCTTTTAACCCTTAAAAGCCGAGTTCTAGAATTTAACATTATCTTCTATACAGAGCTTAAAAATAAATATAATTTACAGAGTAGTAATAAATAAAATGTATATTGAAATAACAAACAAAGTAAACCAAGAATAATTAACCATGTGCAATATAAATCTCAAATCCAGGTAGGCTTATAGCCTGTAAGAATTCAAGTGTCGAAACCCTTTCTACTAATAAAACCAATTACACAAAAGTCTTTATATTAAACTATAACCAGTTTACATTACTGACCGTGAAAGTAAAAACCCCATAAACTTTACAACTAGACAGTTCCACATTATTCTTTCTTAAAACCAAATATACATAAATATTTTATATTAACAGTAAATTACATTACTGACAGGTTAGGGAAAACCCATTTCACAGTTTCATTTTCTTAAAGTTCAAATAGAAAAAGCGAAGCAAACGAGACATAGATCACATAAGCATCTCTGACATAGAAAAGGTTTTATAAACTTAACAAGAGTATTACATCATTAAGCCGTAAAGCTGAAAAACTGTTTCACTAAAACCACACATACATCACAACTTTAAAAGCTTGTGCAACACAACAATGTATCGACAAGGTTTAGAAACAAAAAAATGGATTTTAAACAACAAAGTAAATATCATAACTAGCAGAGAGTTCGCAGCTAGGTTTCCAACCACAGGAATCTTCAACCAACCCATTTCGCAAGCAGGGATAACCCATGACGAGACCGGGGCTTACCGGATTGAAAGCCCACAAAGGCAACTGAAGGACGAGCCTGCTTTCCATTCAAGTCTGGAGCTGTCAGCATAGCCTACAAGTTTTAAACCAAAAAATATTTAAAACTAATGATAATAATTATTAAACCCTAACTTAATAAATCTTTGGAAAAAAGGATTATGAGTAAAGTAGCAATGTATACCTGTGCTGTGAACAACAATAGTTTGAAACCAGGAAGTTACGACCACCTAACCCGTATGCACCAACTAAGAAAAACTTTAATTCAACCCTGCGACAGAGGCAACAAGGTTATAACACTCAGACTCCACGATGCCGAGACAAGGAATAAGCAGTGGCAGGGTAAAACCATGTATAGGCTTCGAGCCAAGTGAAGAAATAAAGACCACTCACACAGTAAATATTTACTCACAAGAAAAACCGAGACTACAAGTTATGATACCAAAACCACTCTGCAACGTAATACAGACTATAGAGCCAACAAATAAGGGAGTTGCAGGCCTCTCATGGCCACAAGAAATCTCAGTGCAGCCGACAGACATACAAACCCTCAAAGCCAAATGCCAGCGAGTAGGGTTTCACTTCGTTATAAGTCAACCAGTGCATGGTGGAGACTTATCCACGTGCCCTTCTTGAAATTTTAACCAAGTGTGGGTCGTTTTCAATAGTCAACACTGCATATTGAATATGAAATATATTATTGCCAATTATTTCAAACCATGCTATCGACTATAGTATAAAGGTTCATAGCCTTTGCCAATAATACAAATCACGAATAATATACCATAATAAATGTTTCCTATTATTGATTCTCATGTCAACTTTGCCAACAACCTTTTCGATAGTTCATATGATTGCTTACAAAAACAATCATGTTATTGCTTATGCTATGCATTAGAACTAGTATATTATAGGAACAACACTTATAATGTTTCTACTTTTAGTTTGACCTTATGATAGTAGTTTTTAGGTAGTGAAACTACTTTATGTTACAAGTAGTATTTTGTTATAGCCTATTATTATAAACTATAACTCAGTATAGTATTGTAACATTACAATAACAATTGCATTATGGTTATAAACCAAATACTATGTACACAGCTTGTCCACTAGCTGTGCAAGAAGATAATCACATTTGTAAACAAATCAAACATGTTGGTATTGTTTCACGACTAGTAAGGGAGAATTAGAATAGAGATATGTTGTTAATTACAATATCTTTTATGAACTAATAGCTCTAAACTTTTCACATAAAACTCGATGCTGATAAATGAAGGAGTCTTCAAGGAGACTGAAGACAAACCTCATTGCAAGAGTTTCTCTTAACAAAACTAACAACCCATTGTAAACTTTAACTTTGAAAAATATAGGATTAGGTCCATACATAAAGAGCAATGCACTTGCATTTTTAAACATGACAATAGCAGTAAGATCATGATACAATATAAGTAATTTTATGACAGGATCTTGAGCTCTATGCTCACTGTAAGAATCTATAATTGACTAGGTACTATAATCTTCACGACAGAAAGAAACCTTGAAGGAAATCATTCTTGTAAATAACATTAATTATGATAAGGATAAAAGTCGTTATGGCTTAATTTGAAATACTGTCATAGATTCAAAACAACGAAGGAACTTACTTTACCTCATCAGAATTGCATTTAATAATCAATTTTTATACTAGCATCTTATCATGCTAAAGAAATACTTCTCGACTTAGTTCAAAATAAACTCCTACTTGATCAAATGCTTACCTATTGAACCTGTAAGAACCAGCAATCCATTGAGTTAGAAGAATGCTAAGTAAGCCCCGATTTCAAACATGGTTTCTCACCTATTTGACAAAAGTAAATCATCAGTATAGCTAACAGCAACTAAATGCAAGACAGTTTTTATATAACTTATAAAAATTAAAGATGTATTAGTTTTTCTGTATTTGAAACTAATGCTTAAAAATTGTTAAAACTGTTCCATTATCCACTAACCGCTAGCAGTTACTAAACTGCAATTTCAGAAATTTTATGTCACTTTAAAATTTTTAAATTTTTATGAAATTTGGGGTTATGAAATGTGGTATCAGAGCACAAGGTTCAAACACTAGGCCTTGATGAAGCTCAACTTGCTTATATGAAACAATAAATTTACATTAGAGGAAATTTGGGGTCTAAAATGGGCCTTATAAGAAAACACGCCAACAATAGATTTTGTGAGTTGGAATTTAGGAAACAGTATAATTTCAATAAAATGAGCCAACCATAATGGTTGAATTAACATATTTGTCATAAAAGAAAACTACTTTTTTTGTTCGTATTTTCGACATATCTCCCTATGTTTTTACTCAAATTCCGAGAGGGAGAGCTCGATGGATGCATAATTTAATTCCGCATCCAATGAGTACCCATGCTACATACTTTTGACGGACCCTGCTACCCCAAAAATAAGAAATACATGAAAAAACATGATGATGACATCATCATCACATTTTTTCAGGTATTTCTTATTTTTTGGGGTAGCGGGGTCCGTCAAAAGTATGTAGTGAGGGTACTCGTTGGATGCAGAATTAAATTCCACATCCAACGATCTCTCCCACTCGGAATTTGAGTAAAACCACAGGGAGATATGTCGAAAATACGAACAAAAAAGTAGTTTTTTTCATTCTTCCTCCAAAATTAATAACTATTATTTTATTATTTTAACTATTATTTTATTATTTTAATTATTATTTTATTATTTTCCTTAGGAGGACCATTTTAGACCTCAAATTTCCTCTAATGAATAATTTTGTTGATGTTATTTTCTTTGAATGTTATAAACAGAGAAATTTGTTTTTGAGTTTAACGACAGGTATGGAAAGATTGGAGGAATATGTGGAAGAGGAATCCCCTTATACTGAACAAGATAATATACAAAGAGAACCTATACAAGAAGACATAACCACTAATTCTTCATAACTTTTACAAACAGTAAAATAATTAAAATATGAAATGGAATCTGTTAAAAAAGAAAATGAGAGGATTCTGAGAGTTCAGGAGGAGTTGAATCAGATCTTAATAGAAAAATTTAATATTGAGGGAAAGGGTAAAAGAGCGGATTTAGAAGATATAAGTTATCAACATAAGCATAAAAATATTAAACAGATTAAAAATGAAAGTAGCTCATCTTCTGAAGTATTTGGTGATCAACGTAATTCTCATTATACTAGTGATAGTAGTGAAGATAACCACCATATTAGGAAAAGAAAATATAAACCATATGAAGAAATTTCTGGGGAGTTTAAGAAGATCAAGCCGCCAACATTTAATGGAGAAACTGAAAAGGGGGAGGAAGTGGAATCCTGGTTATCTGGGATGAAGAAGTACTTCCATATTTATAACTATTCTAACCAATTAAAGGCTAGGATGGCTATTTATAATCTTACAGGGAAAGTTGATATATGGTGGCAATATTTAAAGAGAGTGAAAGGTATAAGAGAGAAGAACATAAATTTGAGTACATTCAAGAAATACTTAAAAAATAATTTTTTGTTTGAATAGTACTATGAAGAAAGGGCTAAAGAATTCTCTGAGCTAAAACTAGGTACAATGACTATGAAAGATTTGAATAGTAAGTTTTTAAGTCTTCTTAGGTATGTGCCATACCTTGTGGATGAAAAACCGAAGGTACAACGGTTTCTCAGCTATTTACCTTATCACATAAATGATAGAATTGAGTATGACAATCCGAAAACCATGGAAGAAGCTATGAGGAAAGCAAATTTCTGTTATGAACAAAATCATAAAAAGGAGAGTATGGCCAACTGGAAGGCCAAAAGGAATAATAATTATGATCAAAAGAAGAAAGAGTTTGTGCCTAATAGGAATTCTAAAAATAATAATGCCATAAATTTTTCTAATAAGAATTTCCAGGGGAATAAGAATAATTCACAGAACAATCAGAACAATCAAAAAAATAAAGAGCCTGCTAATAATCACAGTAATTACACAAAGAAATTTGAACAAAAAGAACCCATAAAGTGTTGGGAATGCAATGGTCCACATTATGCCTCAATCTGTCCCAATCGAAAAAAGACTGTCAGCAATATCCACACAATACAGGAGGAGACCCTTGTTGGAGATTTAGCGAGGACTATGCCCAGGATCAATGCAGCTTTAGAGAATCGACAAGCAGACTATCAAACTTCCTTGGTGGAAGTAGAAGGTAAGATAAATCAAACATCCATATCTATTTTAATTGATCTAGGTGCCAGTTTAAGCTATATTTCTCCTAACTTGGTAGAAAAGTGTAAACTGCTTGTTGAAAAGTTTGCAAGTTCTTGGTTAGTTCAGTTAGCTACTGGTGCAAAGAGAAAGGTAATTAGCTTTGTAAAGAATTGTGAAATAACTATGGATCAATATGAAACTTTTGTTAAGCTTAATGTACTACCTCTAGGTTCATACGACATACTAATTGGTATGGATTGGTTAGAGCAGCATAGGGTGGTCTTGAATTGCTATGATAAAACCTTTACTTGTATAAATAATGATGGAAAACTAATAAGCGTAAAGGGAATCCCTAGGAAAACAACCGTAAGGAAGATTTCTGCTCTGCAGCTTAAGAGAGCTGTTAGGAAAGGTTGTAAGGCTTATGCAGTAACATCAACCAATGAAGAAAACCTAAACGACATAGATAAATTAAAATTGGAGGATATACCAGTTCTAAAGGAATATGCAGATGTATTTCTGTAAGAAATTCTGGGACTGCCTCCAAAGAGGGAATTAGATTTTACCATTGAGCTGGTACCTGGTGCAGTGCCCAGCTCAAAGGCCCCTTATCGAATGAATATACTCGAATTAAATGAACTTAAGTCACAGTTAAAAGAAGTTATTGACAAGAATTATATTCGACCCAGTGTGTCTCCCTGGGGGGCACCTGTCATCTTTGTTAAGAAAAACGACAGAACTCTACGCTCTACATAGATTATCGTTAATTAAATAAGATGACTATCAAGAACAGATACCCGCTACCTCGCATAAATGATCTGTTTAATCAACTACGTGGAGCCACGATATTCTCAAAAATTGATTTACGGTCTGGATATCACCAAGTTAGAATTAAAGATGAAAACATCTTTAAAACAACTTTTAGGACTCGATATGGACATTATAAGTTTTTCATCATGCCATTCAGGCTTACTAACGCTCCAGCTGTATTTATGTGTCTAATGAATAATGTAATACATAAATATCTAGATAAATTTGTGGTCGTGTTTATCGATGACATATTAATTATTCGAAATCTAAAGAAGAACATAAAGAACATTTACAAATTGTTTTTCAAGAGTTGCGAGATCATCAACTCTTTGAAAAGTTTAGTAAATGCGACTTCTTTAAAGATAAAATCCAGTATTTAGGTCATGTGGTGACTAAAGAAGAAATTTCGGTGGATCCTGAAAAGATAAAGGAAATTGAAGATTGGCCAGTTCCTAAAAACGTAACGGATGTCCGATCATTTATGGGGATTACCAGTTATTAGCGGAGGTCCATTGAAGGGTTTTCAAGAATCGCAAATCCGATAACCTCTTTGTAGAAAAAGAGAAACAAATTTGATTGGAATCAGAAGTGCAAGGATAGTTTTAAAAAGTTAAAAACCTTATTAACCAACGCACCAATTTTAAGAAGAGCTGACCCAAATAAATATTTTATAGTATGTACTGACATTTGCAATGACAGTTTAGGTGGAGTATTGACTCAGGAAGAACATGCCATTGCTTACGAGTCTAGGAAATTGAAGATTCATGAAAAGAATTATGCAACCTCTGACTTGGAATTAGTTGCTGTCATACATGCTTTAAAGATGTGGCGTCATCATTTAATTGGAAGAAAACATATCTTAATGACGGATAATAAGGGATTAAAATATATGTTAGATCAACCTAACCTGAATGCTAGACAAGCTAGGTGGTTAGCTTTTCTAAGTGAATATGATTTCGAAATTCAACACATTAAAGGGAAAGAAAATAAAGTTGTTGATGCATTAAGTAGAAATGCAAAGCTAAATTTTACAGTAGCTATCAACACTTATACAACAGATTTGGAAGAACAGATTAAAGCATGGATAGAACAAGATGAAAATTACCTAAATTTACAAGCAAAAGCAAAAGAAAATCCAATAGAAAGTCTAAGTATAGGGTACAACTTGAATGAAAAAAGTATTTTTACTATATAAAGAGAGAATACATGTACCTAATGTATGTAATGTTAAGTTATTAATTTTAGACGAAATCCATAAAACTCCTTACTCAGGCCATCCGGGTTATCAGAAAACTATAACCATGTTAAGAAAAGAGTATTTTTGGCTAAACATGAAGACTAAACTGGCAGAATATATTGCTAGATGATTTGAATGCCAGCAAGTAAAAACTGAACATCAGCATCCAGCTGGATTACTTCAGCCTTTGCCCATTCCTAGTTGGAAATGGGAGATAATAGTCTTGATTTTGTTACTGGACTGCCTAAAAATCAGAACTTAAATGAATCCATAATGGTAGTGGTTGACAAATTGAGTAAAGCAGCCCATTTTATACTTGTAAAAACTACTTATAAAGCTGAAAATATAGCGGATATGATAAGGATAAAAGTCATTATGGCTTAATTTGAAACAGTGTCATAGATTCAAAACAACGAAGGAATTTACTTTACCTCATCAGAATATTGCATTTAATAATCAATTTTTATACTAGCATCTTATCATGCTAAAGAAGTACTTCTCGACTTAGTTCAAAATAAACTCCTACCTGATCAAACGCTTACCTGTTGAACCTGTAAGAACCAACAATCCATTGAGTTAGCAAAATGCTAAGTAAGCCCCGATTTCAAACATGGTTTCTCACCTACTTGACAAAAGTAAATCATCATTATAGCTAACAACAACTAAATGCAAGACAATTTTTATATAACTTATAAAAATTAAAGTTGTATTAGTTTTTCTGTATTTGAAACTAATCCTTAAAAATTGTTAAAATTGTTTCATTATCCGCTAACCACTAGCAGTTACTAAACTGCGATTTTAGACATTTTATGTCACTTTAAAAGTTTTAAATTTTTATGAAATTTGGGGTTATGACAGTAAGTGCTGCCATTCCTCGACTGAACCACCCCCAATGATGTCAACGTCATCAACAAACAAAAGGTACAAAACTGATAGCCCCCTGGAGACCCAGAGAACCAAAAATATATTTTATGTCTTTGCCTATCGAATGAGGAGGCAAAGTCCTTCAATAGCTAAGAGAAACAAATATGGAGAAAGTGGGTATCCTTGTCGAATAGCCCTATTACCTTTGAAATTTTCCAAGGGCACACCGTTAATAAGCACAACAAATCTAGTAGAAGAAACACAACTCATAGTCCAGGAAACCATATCAGGAGATAAAGCGATTTGGATAACTAGAATTAATCTTAGGTAAGACCAATCCACTCAGTCATAAGCCTTCTTTATATCCAATTTAAGAAAAAAACAATCTTTTTTTCGAATTTGGCAGAATGTAAGCATTCTTGAACTACCCCAACATCTATAATTTGGCGATCCTATAGGAAATAAAAATTGTTCTTCAGAGATATATTTTCCCAAAAACGGTTTCAATCTTTCTTCTATGATCTTCGAAATTAGCTTGTAAAGTAGATTACATAAAGATATATGTTGATAATCATCAAAGGTGTTTAGATGGTCCTTCTTGGAAATGAGAGTAAGATAGGTTGAGTTCAGAATCTCACTGATTTTCCTTTGAGACCGAGATTCTTCCACCGCCTCAATAATTTATTTCCCAAAAAGATAAAAAAAATGATTATAGAACTAAACTGTCCAGCCTTCAGGGCATGGACTCTTGTCCTTCACAAAGAGGTTCAATTTTTTTTTACCTCAGATAAAGTCACCTCCCTATCAATAGCAAGACACTCATCCTCTTCCAAAAAATGAGGAAAATTTCAGATAGTATTCATCTGGTCCACCAGATTGAGCCCTTGAGGCTGAGAGGACATAGATTTGAAATGGTCCACATCAGGATTCCTGATGGATGATTGTTCTTGACATATGTTCCCCTTATTTGAATGAATTTCCCACACTGTGTTAGTCAATATTCTTTGATTAGAAAAATTGTGAAAAACTTTCGAGCTGTTGTCACCTGACTTTATCCAAATTGCTATGATTTTTTGGTGTAAGGTATCTTCTTTTTTCCTTAGAAGAATTCCCCATTTTGTTTCCAAGTCCTAAATTCTCTCTTTCCTTTCAAAAGTGAAGAAGAGATCATCCACGGTTTTTGTAAGAAGCTGAATTTCAGAAACAATCTACTCCGATTCTTTTTTTGCTTCAGATTTTTTTATCCTCTCCCATACTTGAACTTCAAATTTCAATTTATTCAACTTTTCTATCAGACCATACATCACTGAAGTATAGTGCACTTGAGATAAGGTATTCCACTACTCTCTAACCAAATTGCAGAATTGTTGATCTTCAAGCCAGATCGGGTTAAACTTAAATGGACATTTAACCAAACTTTTATCAAAATCAATTTGATGAATAACCACCTTATGATCAAAGAACCCTAAGGAGTGAGATCAAGATATATACTTTCCAAAGGCTTCACAGAGATCCTAAACAATGAGAAATCTATCCAGTCTTTTAGCTATATTAGCTGCCCCACATCTTCCATTTAACCAGGTGGGAGACAAAACATTAGGGGTAATGTCCATCAATTTCTTCTCTTCCATTTTATCCCTACATTACTTAGAAATGGAATCTTAAATTTTACCATTACCTTATACTTCATCCATAGATAATGTGAGATTCAAGTCTCCTGCAACGATAAGGGGTTTATCATCCAATAACCCAGACTAAAAGATATTTTCCCAAAACACGTGTATTATTCTATAAGGAGCATATATGTTGAGGATCCTTAGCACCTTTGAATAACCTAGGACGTGTCCTTCCACCAAAATTCCAACATCTGTAATAAAAGATTTAAGGTTCGCCAACTGTGGATTCCAGGCCACCAGTGTACCACCTTAAAAACCGTTAGAATCCCAAGATGAAACATGCCAAGATAGTCTTAGTTTCAAAAAATATTCTCTAGAATGCCCCACATCTATCATTGTCTCCTGTAAAAGTAAAACACGTGGCTTCGAATTGTCCAAAAATGACTTCAAGGCAACTCTTTTGGGTCCACTTCCTAACCATCTAATGTTGAAAGTGACAATGATCATTTCTGAACAATGGTAAGGGATGCTGGTTCTCTAAGAGACCGGTCAGAAGTGTCAAATGAAGAACTCAAAAACCTAGGGAGGCCTTTGTCGAACATACAAGATAACCTAGGATTTTGACATATAGGGGCATAAACCTCAACCTCCACTATAGAGGCTTCTTTGGGTTTGTATTTTTCCCTCTTTTCAGGTTTGCAGACATATACATTTGAACATCTAATGGAAAAAATTGCAATCGTATCATGCCTCTCAGGAACATTCGAAAAGGTTTTCAATGGAAAATCCCCAACTTATTTCCTAGCTGTTGAGGGGAGGAACAGTCCTCCACAGAAGAGGAAGAAATCTAAAAAAGAGGAGGGTCACAAGAAACACTAGCCAAGGGAGGAAAATCAGAACTATTGAAGATAAATCTCTCTAGAGGAGGATTAGAATGATGAGGGATTTCCAAGTCAGAAATGACACCTTCCTCAGGACCAATAACATCCTCAACTAAGACGTTAGGAGAATCCTCCACATGACCCGGGGAAAAAACCCTTTTTCAGCCAAACCCGAAGTACCTTCTACGGTGAAAGAAAACCAAAGAACTCATCGACGGTCAAGCCTATTTTAACAGAATAGGAAAAGATCTAGCAAACTTACTGACAAATGAAGCAATGACGAGTGATCTAACGGAAAGGGGAAGTTAATGCCATTAGCTAACTCTGAGTTTGAATCACCAGGTTTTCGGGAAACGACCTCATTCAGACGACTAGAAGAGAAATAATATTTTGAATGACCCATCCCACGACAATGATGGCAACTAAAATGAACCTGCTAGCAATCCAATTTTTGTATAAAAGTTCCCCCTTCCCGTACCACTTCCATCTCTGCGTCAACCCATTCTCCATTTCCATTTCCACCAAGACCTGAGGTGATATTTTCCGAGAACCCATTAGATGACTATCCTCAATGTGAACAAATTTCCCTATCAATCTCGCCACCGCACGAAACCCCTTTATGTTCCAGAAGAATAAAGGAAATCCAGGTAAAACTACCCACATGTGTCTCTTCGAGAGTTTTGTTGTTCATGGATCGAAATCCACATTCCACCGAGACAAAACTAATGACCCTTTACCATACACCCATAAGCATTCCTCCACTACCAACCTATCGTCTTCGGATAAGAAATGGTAAATGAACCACCCATTAAGCGAGCCTAATACCTTGGGAATGTTCTAAATGATAGGATTCCATTGTTCACAAATCCATTTGAAGAGCTCTATCCTGGAAATCTTTACAAATTCCATTTTTCCCACCAACGAACGTAAGGAGAGGGTTGGAACTAAATCCATGGTAACATCCCTACCAAGAATGCACAACGACTTTCCCTTGTGCACTTTTTAGAATCTGAGCTTCCTAGAAATCCTAATAGACTTTGCATCAGTATCGCAGGCCATAATGGTTTTTGCAATAGGAATTTTAGGGTTATCTGTTCTACCGCCAACTGCCCTATGACCGGATCCTAAAAAGACACATCCATTTGGCATGTCATGAGGCAGAGAAGCATAGGAACCTTTCTCCCTGACTGATGTGAAGGGCATAGTGTTGGTAACCGTCCTAGTTGACAGGCAGCGAGGACTTTGTTTCGGGATCATCGAAGAAACCCAACAAAAAAAAGAGAAGACTGGGAAAGAAACTAGCTATGGAATGTTTGAAAGAAAAACTTCCCACTTTGATATACTAGTTGGTACTAGAATGAGAGCATCTCAGTTGGAATCTAGGACCATAGCTATATTGATTCCAACTTAGATTCTCTCAATCTAGTACCAACCAGGATATCAAAGTGGGAAGTTTTCATTCAAAAATTCCATATCTAGTTTCTTTCCCGGTCTTCTCTTTTTTCTGTTGGGTTTCTCCGATGATCTCGTACTGGAGTCCTCGCTGCTGGTCGGCTAGGACGGTTACTGAAACTATGCCCATCACATCATTCGAGGAGAAAGGTTCCTATGCTCCTTCGCCTCACGATACATCAAATGGATGTGTCTTTTCAGGAGCTGGCGGTAGAACAAATAACCCTAAAATTCCTATTGCAAACACTGTTTATGGCCTGTGATACTGAGGCAAATTCTATTAAGGTTTCTCGGCATCTCCGATTCGAGAAAAGCGCAGAAGGGAAAGCTGTTGTGCGTTCTCGGTAGGGATGTTACCATGGATTGCATAATGGAGGTAGAAGTATGTCATTAGGGTTTTTGTTTCATAATCTTGTTTATTTTTAATGTTGTGTTAGGGTTTTCCTTTCCTAATCTTGTTTATTTTTAGATTTGTGTGTATGGATCATAATGACGAGAGTTTGGATTGAAAGTTAATCCTGTTTCTAAAATATGCTCAGGATTTGCATTATGATTTTTACCGTGTTTCTAGGGTTTATATATATATATATATATATATATATATATATATATATNTGAAGTGGAGTATCTATGGATCATTATGAGGATATTTTGGATTGAATATCCTTGGGATGAAAGTCAATTTTTTGTTTCTCCCATCCAAAAGAATCATTTCATCAAGGAGGGTGGGCTATTGGGTGTTGAGGGGAAGCCATTAGGTCCAAGTTCCCATGTTGTAAAAGTTGTTCTTTAAGTAAAATTTATGTTTTTAACACTCCTTTACTTAGTGGTGTAAAGGGTATTAATCAAGTTAATGTCTTTGCACCCTTGCAACATTATGGTTACTTTAACCAAGTGGGTGTTGGGATTCTCAAGTCAGAAATGCCAGATCATGAGAAAATACAAAGTGAATATTGTCAAGTTGGTACAATGGCATATGGGTTATGTTCAATGGGAAAGGTCATTTTATGAAATAAGGTACAATAAGTATTTTTTATAAATTTCTTCACTAGATGTGGGATTGTATTCATCCTCTCACCTTCCTCATTTGGAGGGAAATTCTTTTGAAGGTATTGTATACAAGGGTCAATCTTCTAGTGTTGGAATGTGTAATATTAATATTACATGTGTAATGATGCCTAATGTGATGTCATAAGATATTATGATGTCTTATCTAGCAAAGGAAGGAATAATTGTCTCTATCTTATGCAAAAGGAGTTATCCCACATTAAGTAATATTATCCTATTACCATTCATTATATAAGGATGTGGAGAATCATTTGTTCCACATCTATTATGGGATGTAATTCCTCCATACCTTTAGCTATATAATAGAGGTGAAGGAGACCCTTTTGGGTATGTTAAGTATTCTATTGAATGCTATTTCTGAAGATTAAGAAGACAATACCTTACCATGGATGTTTTATATGGTGTGATTGTATGGTTAGAAGGCTAGAAGAGTAGATTATTGCTATTGATTACCTTTTAGTAAATGTATTATTGTATATTTACTACATATTTCTCAATATTCTAACATGGTATTCAATATGTTTTCCATCAAATATATCAAAACCTTTTATTTATTTATTTATTTAAATCTAAGAATTTTCTATATGTTTGAGAATTATTTTTAAAACCCTAACCCTTAATCCTCACCATTTATTTTTTGGAAAATTTCTAGATTTTTTTCAAGTTTTTCTATTTTTTTTGTAATTCTGAGTTGAAATTTATTGTATACTAACTTTATATGGAGGATATATTTTATTACATCATATATGGTTATTGTTTGTCTTTGGTTCCATGTTTTACATGATGGTGACTTTTCGACTCTCCATTTTTGGGAAGTTTTAGGCTCCCCGCACACCTTTGGTCATAGAACGTGCATACAAATGCACATTTTCCACAAATAAAGCACGTGCACACGCACCTTTTCCACAAAAAGAGTATGGGCTCTATTTTTCAGCGAAAATTTCACCGAAATGTGTTTTTGTTCGTTTTCTTTGTTGTAGGTCCACATATTCATTAGTAAGTTGTTATTAAGTTTCGTTATTGGTGTTATTTTTTTTAATTTTATTCACTTTTATTCTAGATTATAGATTTTTACTTGTTGCATTAGGTTTTAGTTTTTTGATTCACCATTATGAGTTTTGAAGTAGCTTTTGTTCCTTAATTAGTTTGTATTAACTATCTATTTTGAAAGAGAAAGATGATTGGCATTCTCAGAAGTAAGAATTTACGGAACTTAGTTAAAGTTGAACAACTAAAACTAACTAATGCTAAAGACTTAACTATATGGGAATATCAATGTGATAAAGTAAGAGGTCTCATTGGTCAAATTGTTTCATATGGTTTACAGGAACATATTGAGGCTGCGGATATCCCACTTGAGGTATGGAAAAATTTAGATTCTTTATTTGATAAAAGTGATGATGTTTCTGCTTACTATATTGAAAACAAAATCCCTGAGTTAGACCCTAAATATTTTGATAGAATACAACAATTTCTTGTTGAAACTAAAAACTATAATGAAAAGTTAAATAGTTGTGGTAGCGATTACAAGAAAAATGAGAATGCCCTTATTATTCTTATAGAGAAAAAGTTACCTTATTCATTTCATATGTTCATCCAGATTAGGAATAGAGCCATTGAAATGCCTAAAGGTACTATGAAACCAACATTTGAATATTTTTGTAAAGGTTTGATATGTGAGAAATATAGATTAATTGCTCTTGGTCAATTATCTAATAGTAAGTCTCTAATGGAACATAGTAAAAAAATCATAATAGAGTTTTTAACAAAAGCCCTAAATCACATACAGAAGGATCAACCCTTCACTCTTTTAGTGATGATGATGCTTTTAACATGGTATCGAATAAAAAGAAAGTGTATAATCCTTGTAAATATTGTGGAAAAACCAACCACCTTGAAAATATTTGCTTTAAAAGGATGAATGAACTTGCTAAAGCCAAGAAGAAATCCTCCAAAGAACAACCAATAGCAATGTGGTCCTATTCTATTGAACCTAGTAAATCTTCTTCTTATGTGGAATGGATAATGGATTATTGTGCTTCTAATCACATGATTGGTACAACTCATTTATTTACATCTTATGACACTAAAAGGAATACATCACATAAAGTTTCAATTATTGATGGTAAATATCTTTCAATAGTAGGATTTGGTAGTGTCAATGTTCCTAATGCTACATTGTAAGATGGTTTTCATGTTCAAGGCATTCCCATAAATTTACTTCTATTTATTGTGCTTGTCAAAAAGGTTATAAGTTTGAATCTTGGCTTGACAAATAAGTTTTAAAGATATCAAACATAACTTCAAAATTGTTTCTTCAGGTTCTGTTAATCATGATGCTAGTTTATATAAGTTTGTTGGTTTTAATTCATGCAAAAATCAACCCTTTTATTCCTATGTCGTTCATGCAAATGAACAAATTAAATTATGGCATGAAATATTAGGTCCCTTGAATTATGGTAAAATGCAAACAATGTCTAAAATGGTACTTGGCTTACCTTCAATTTCTTCCACTAAAGGTGTTTGTGAAGGTTGTGTTCTTGGTAATCATCATAAGAAAATGTTTGATAAAGGTCAAGATTGGCATGCTAAAAGACATTGCAACTAATTCATATTGATATTTATGGTCCTCTTCAAACTCCTCCTTTGTATCATGTAGTCTATTTTCTTACTTTTATTGATGATTATAGTAGAAAATCTTGGGTTTATTTTTTAATTATAAAATTGAAACCTTTGGTATATTTCAAAAATTTAAATCCATGGTTGAAAATCAATCTAGTAAAAGTATTAAGACTTTGAGAACTTATAATGGGCGGGGGAGGGGGGGTACTCCCTAAAAAAGAATTTAATGCATATTTATCTAAGAATGGAATTCAAAATAAAAAATATTGTTCATTACACACCTCGATAAAACATGGTAGCTGAAAGGAAAAATATGACTTTGGTTTAATGGATAGATCTATGATTTATTCCAAAGGATTACGTAAACGTTTTTGGGTTGAATCTATTTTATGTGTTAACTTAAATTTGAATAAAGTTCCTACCAAAGAAGTTTGGAGGTTACTCCTGGAGAAAAATGGAATGGAAACAACCCAATATTAGTAACTTTAATATATTTGGTAGTGAATGTTGGGCACATATTCTAGATGAAAAACATAAAGTGTTAGAGATCAAGTCTCACAAATGTATTTACAATGGTTATTGTGAGGATTCTAAAGCATGTAGGTTGTTTGATCCATCTACCCAAGGTGTTATAATACGTCGAGATGTTCAATTCAATGAAGTCTCACGTCCTCTTGAGTCAGTCGAACCTCATATTACCTTGAATTTTCCTTCATTTTCTATTTCTCCTATATCTACTACTTCTTCCTCTAATTGTGTTCCTATCCTTGATCATAGTTCACCTTCTTCTTCAAGTGCTCCACTTGGATTTTCTAAATCTATTAGTTTCGTCCCTACCACTACTCTTCCTATTTGGGATTAGGAAACTCTTGAATATCCATGTTCTAAGATTGGTATTCCTTCTGATACTTGTCGAACTAGATCTTATTTTTCTATTATAAATAAAGTATTGTCCACAAACAATCCCTCTACCTATTCTCAAGATAGATATAAGCATGAATGGAATAAAACCATGACTGTTGAGTATAACTTGTTAATAAAGAACAAGAATTGTACTATTGTTCCGCTTTGTCTTGGAGATAATTTAGTTAGATGTAAGTGGATATATAAAGAAAAGTTTAATACTAAAGGACATATTGAAAACCATAAATACAAGTTAGTGGAAAAAAAATCTCAACAAGAACGTATTGACTATACTGAAGCTTTTTCTCCAATTGCTAAAATGAACACAATAAGAAATTTAGCAATAGTGCTTTTTTGAATGGTGATCTTCGTGAAGAAATTTATCTGTAGCAAATTCTTGGTTTTATTACTATTGAAACTTCAATTTTGGTATGCAAATTAAATAATTCTTTATATGGTCTTAAACATGCGCCCATACCTTGGTATGAGAAAATTGATATTTATATCTTGAAGAATGGTATTAAGTGGTGTATATCTAATCCAAGTATTTATGTTAAGAACTTTGATGATGATGTACTCATTGTGGTATTTTATGTGGTTTCTCTTATCCTATTGGAATCCCACTTACATTCATATAAGAAATGAAGAGTAACCTTAAGAATGAATTTTAAATGATTGATTCAGACCTATTGCATTAGTTTTTGGGTCTCTAGATTTGGCATATGGCTGATGGTGTATTCCTTTCTTAACCTATGTATGCTACAAATTTACTTGCTCGGTTACATATGAATGATTGTAAGCCTTCTCCTATGCCATTTCAGTATTATGTAAAGTTAATTGTTGAGTGTGATACCCCCCTTGTTGATGCCACCTCGTATCATCATCTTGTAGGAAGTTCGATATATTTGACACACAACAAGCATGGTCTCTCTTTTGCAGTTAACATGGTTCAAAGTTTATGAAAAATAATCATGAAGTTAATTGAAAATAAGCAAAGAGAATTCTCAATTATTTAAATGGGACATTTCACTATAATGTTTTATATTATATCAAGGTTATTGTTTCACTTTTTGGTTACACATATTCTAACTTGGAATGGGATGCTTTAGACAAAAGGTATATTATAGGGTACATATTTCAACTTGGTTCAGGTATGATTTCATGGTGTAGTAAGAAGTTCAGAATTGTTTCTCTTTCTTCTGGTGAAGCAAAGTACATGTAAGCTAAGGAAACAACTAAAAAAGTAGCATGGATCGTACATGTTCTTACAAAGCTTGGACTGGTTCAAAAGTATCCTACCAAATTAAGATGTGAAAATCATAGTGCATTTCAGTGTAACACTCCAATACTAAACATATTGGCCCTCATACTCACTACATTAGAGATCTTGTGGTGGATGGTGTTATTTGTTTGGAGTATTTTCCTACAAAACAATATGCAGTTGATATCTTCCCTAAATCAATGACAAAAGTGAATTTTGTTTATCTTAAAAGTTTGTTGGAAATGTTGGAAATTGGCATCGAGGGGGAATGCTAATGTAATTCCATCTTCCTCCATATATATGTTGTTCTCCCTAGTCATAATTAAGAGGGATAGTTGGAATGTGTAATATTAATAGTACATGTGTAGTATTGTCTAGTATGATGCCATAAGATGTTATGATGTATTAACGAACAAATGAAGGAATAATTGTCTCTATCTTATGTAAAATGAGTTATCCCACATGCATAATGGAGTAATATTATCCTATTACCATTCATTATATAAAGATATGGAAAATCATTTATTCCATACCTCTAGCTATATTATAGGGGTGAAGGAGACCCTTTTGGGTAGTTGAGTATTCTTTTGAATGATATTGTAAAGTTGTGATAAGCATATGTCCGTAAGATTGGATATTTCTAAATAATAAGAAAGAAATACTTTACCATAGATGTTTCCCTATTTGGGGTTTTACCATGTATACTTGGTATATCATTCTTTTATATTGTCTCTTACTTAATACTTTGATTATATGGTGCTTTTATGGATAGAAGGATAGACTACTACATTCTTGCTATTGATTTACTTGTTAGTAAATGTATTGTTGTATGTTTATTACATATTTCTCAATATTCTAACATCTACTGCTATCATGTGAGAATGAACCTATTGGTTGTGGTATAATTTTGGAGAGTAGGGTTCAAGATATAGTTGATTAAAGTGGTAAAATTTTATTTTGTGATCTTTATATCATTTTCAAGGCATTGGATTCTCTTTGAACAAATCAACTATAGTTATTTTGGGAGTTTAGGGAAGGATAATGAGGAGTGATGGATAATGGGACCAGTTATCTAGTAGTTCTTTGGTGGATGACAGGGTATTTTTTAACGATTCTAATATTATACTTAAGTATAGTATTCTAGGCAATTGTTTTGGATTGAAAAAAACATGTTTACAAATAGGTAGGCGAATATTAAATATGAAACATAAAATTAATACTGAAATGTGTATTTTTTGGTGAATATTATGATAAAAAAACATATTTTTATGTAATATACGCAATATTAGACTCTAAAAATGACCAAATAGCAAATTTATTTTTTGAAAAAAAACCAAAAAATAGCCAATTGGTGAAACTGCGCTGCTAAAATTACCCTAGTGGATGGTTATGTTCCTATTAATTTAGTTCAAGATTCCTTTCCAAAACTGCATAGCCTATTGTGAATGAATCTTTCAGTTAGATAAAGGTGGTCAATTCCAATGGAATTAATACTAATGTAGAGAAAGGGGTAAATATATTGGTTGGCAGTCACTGTGAGGGAACCCATTTGTAGGGTGATAGGGCTAGTGACAAGGCATCCTAGGTGTGAATGTGAATGGTGGTGGTCGATGTGAGAAACTAGGGAAAAAGAAGAGGAATAAGTGTGTTAGATAATGAAATTCCCTAGTTAGGTTGGTTCTTAGTAAGGAAATCAAAATGAACAAGGTGGTAGGTTTGGATTCTCAAGATCTAGTTAATCAATTTTATGGTAGGAAAGTGGGTGAACCATCATTTAGGGTGAATCAATTCCTCTTATTCTCAAATGTTGGACCCCTTTCTTTGACTTTTGTATGGATAGAACAAATGTTACCCTTTTATGTGTAAAGTGTCCTACTCTTTCATTAGAGTTCCAAACCTTAGATATCTTTAAATAAATTGATAATACACTTGGTACTTTCCTTGAAGTGGATATGAATTTTCTAGAAAATGATATTATGTTTGTAGACCATATTTTAGTTGTTATTTATTTAAGGGGATTTCTCTAAAGGTGGAAATTTAGAAAGGAGATAATAATTTTCCACAATATCTATAATAATTTGGGATCCCATTTAGGCGTATATATTTTTAGAAAGCGTGGACACATGGCTATGGACTTAGTTTCCTTTCTAGAAGAAGGTTTTGATACAAAAGGGTTGGGTGGGTGGGGAGGTAAGTATTAGTTATTGGCATTTTGTATTGAAGTTTGTTGACAATATGAAAAATATTAATGTTTTGGAGGCTCAGAGAGAGATTCTAGGTTTGGCGATGGAGAATGTATAAGTGAATAAGGTTGGTCTTGAAAATGTGGTGAGAGTGTCTCCAGTGGCTATTTGTTCACACTAGGTGAATTGATCATCATCAATGGATACTTCCCCTACCCCGAATTTCTGCCAAAATGACATAGATAAGTCCTTAAAGGATATATCCCAATAATTTTGCAATATTCTAAAATGTAGGGTTTGTAAATAGTTTGGGGATAATGGTAATTGATTATTTTGGTCTCTAAATGTTATGGAGGGGTGTAGCTGGTATATGGATATGGGGATTATGAGGTCTCATAAAAAAGAGGATGTTGCTTGTAGAATTTTTCCATAATGGGTCTATTGTTTATAAGGATGAGAATTATGAAATTATGAATAAAATAAGAAAGTGATCACATTTGGATGGGAAAAATTACAATCTAAAGTTGTGGAAGAGTGCCTTGATGCTATCTAATACCCCGAATTTTGTCTTGGAATGTATTTAATCAAACTTAAGTAACTATGTTAGTATGGATTCCTAGTGTGGAGCTCAATGCCAAGGCCCGTCTCACAAATGGCTAGGCATGTATTATGTAAATATTCTCATTTGGATGGCATGGTTGGATTATCATGCTAATTCAAAAAAATGTAAATATTGTTGGTTTATCCCACAATACCAAGAGGGGGGGAGGGTGAATCACTATTGTCCTTTTTTCTTTAAAATACACAAAAATCAACAATTAAGACATAGATTTATTGTGGAAACCTCAAAAGAGAAAACCAACAACACAAACTCATTAATAAGATGAATTTACAACATTGCTTATCTGCTACTATAGAAAGGATGTAAACACACCCTAGGCTTTGCCTGCAACTACAGACATGGATGCTACAACACCCCTATGGTTTTTTGCCTGCTACAACAGATAAGGATGCTACAACACCTTGTTCTACAGCTACGAATGGAAGGAGGCTTCGACACCATACAGACCTGTGGCATGCCCTAGCACCACCCTACCACCCTGTTCATATTAAATATTGGAACAGCTTGTAAACTATTCACCTTGGACTCTATCGAGCTCACTAACATAGACACTAATTCTTTACACATTTATTCAATAAATACTCTTTACCTATTTCCTATCAATGCATCTCTCCATATTTGCGCTCTTTCGCTTTGGATCGTGACTGTTTACTTACAGTCAAAACTATTCATCATTTTCTCGTTCAACCACCGCATCATTTCATCCTTATGTTTCAGCAAAGGAACCGTTTCGTTCTTCCCACAGACCAGAGCCCATTTTTGCATCCCTGTTTATCATTTTCTGGTGCTTCCGTAATTTTCTTCTCCAGATACAATCTGGATAGTTGATCTTATTCCTGAATCTCTCCAGACCGTTGATCTACTTTATAGATTTCCCTTTTTAAATCATATTTCCACACCAATATTTTTTGCTTCAACGTTTCCCCTCATTGATCTTCATCGGGCTTCTCCATGGGTGTCGATCTCCATATTGTGGGATGCGAAAATGTAACATTTCCTCAAATAGTATCTTGACATTCTGGAAGCTCCTTTCTGCAATCTTTCTTCCGCACCATCGATCTCTTGTGAAGTCTTTCCTAACCTTCGATCTTCCGGATTGCGGGTTGCTAGTTCATAAAATATTTACACGTTACTTTTTCAATTCTCTTTTCACACCATCGATCTCTTTTTAGCGAAACTAATCTTAGCTGTCCAATATTGATCTTTTGCAGAACTTTCGATTTTTTTCTTAACTATCGGAATTAATCGTTAATTGTCATATATAGTGTGGGACTAATATAAGTCGTTCAATCTTGATTGTTGCAAAAATTCATCCTTCCATCTATCTTTTGGGGAACTGATCCTCAGCCGCTAGATCTATGGCGGGACTAACCTCTGCCGTCCAATCTTAATCCTTCATGGAACTTTATCTCATTGCCTGTGTTTAACCTCTGTGCTAGTTCATCCAGCAAGAACATTGTGAGCTGTCAATTTACTTGGATGATCGATCTCATTCATTCAACTTGCTATAAGGTTATTTGTTTTTTATTCAACCTGTAACCTGCAACAACTTTTTTTATTCTTCTGATTTCAGCGTGCCACCATATCTTTGACTTTCGTTAACAATTTTGACATCAATGACAAATATTTTACTCAACAATATCCCCCTTTGGCATTGATGGCAAGATCTTTAATCATTCTCCCCCTTTGACACCAATGATAAAGAACCTCTCCATCTGATAGCTCCCCCTGTTATCATATCTCCCCCTGAGATTGCACTTCATGCTCTTAGTTCTTTTGTAAATGAATTACCCCCATCTTCTGTCTAAGACGCTTAAAGGCTTCCTTAGGTAGTGGTTTGGTGAAAATGTCAACAACTTGTTCTTTTGTTTCAATGTATTCCAATTTGACAGCTTTTTGAGATACCCGTTCTCTTAGATAGTGATACTTGATTGGTATATGTTTCATCTTAGAATGCATCATAGGATTTTTAGACATATTTATAGCACTAGTGTTATCACAATTGATCACTATTGGATGCTCATATTTTACAAATATATCTTCTAGGGTTTGTTTCATCCAAATAACCTGAGTGCAACATGAGGCATCAGCAATATATTATGCTTCTGCTGTCGAGAGTGAAATGGAGGATTGTTTTTTACTTGACCATGATACTAAAAAATTTCCCAGAAAGAATGTTGCTCCACTAGTACTTTTTCGATCATCAACACTTCCTGCCCAATCTGCATTAGTAAACACTTTCAAGGTAAAGTATTGACCTTTTGGATACCATAAGCCATACTCCATGGTACCTTTTAGATATTTGAAAATCCTTTTTACTGCTGTTACATGTGTTTCTTTAGGAGTTGACTGGAATCTAGCCACCAATCCAACATCTTGCATCACATATGGTCTTGTGTCTGTCACATATAATAGACTTACAATCATGTATCTAAACATGGTATAATCTACTTCCATAGATTCATCATCCTTGCTTAACTTGTAACCAGTGACCATAGGAGTACCAACAGGTTTGGAATATTCCATTTTAAACTTTTTCAACATATATTTGATGTACTTAGTTTGAGAGATGAAAATTCCTTTTTCTATTTGGTAGACTTGTAATCCAAAGAAGAAAGTCAATTCCCCCAACAATGACATTTCAAATTCTTTCTTCATTTCAGATGAAAAATCTACACTTAGGATTTGAAGGTTGCTTCCAAAAATGATATCATCCACATAGACAACAACAATGATCATATTTTTATCTTCGATCTTTAGGTAAAGATTACTTTCAATGGCTCCTCTTTTAAAACCTTGTTATTTCAAGTAATTGTCTACTATTGAAAACCATGCTCTTGGAGATTGTTTGAGACCATAGAGTGCCTTCTTCAGTTTACAGACATAATCTTTGTTTTCTGACAAGAGAAAACCTTCAAGTTGTTCAATATATACTTCCTCTTCTAGTTTGCCATTCAGGAATGCAGACTTGACATCCATTTGATATACTTTGAAATTTTTATGGCATGACAATGCTAAAAACATTCTGATTGCTTCAAGTCATGCTATAGGAGCATATGTTTCTTCAAATTCAATACCTTCCACTTGGGCATACCCCTTACAAACCAATCTTTCTTTGTTCCTTATTACATGTCCATCTTGATTGAACTTGTTTTAGAAAATCCATTTGGTTCCTACAATGTTCTTATCTTCAGGTCCTTGAACAAGTTCCCAGGTCTCATTTTTCTCAATCTAATCTAGTTCTTCATTCATGGTTTTGACCCATTCATCACCTTTGCTGGCTTCTGTAAATTTCTTGGGTTCAACTATTGAGATTAGGGCTTGTTCAACACTTGGTAGTTGTCTTCTTGTTATGACTCCAACATTTTTATCCCCCATTATCTGTGACTCCGGATTATTCTTTTGTATCCTTATATAAGGAGTTTTAGTGTTGGGTCTAGGGAGGTCCTCTTCATCTTCCTATGTGTCTTCCTTCTCTTTGTTTTCTTCTTCGCTATGAATGCTCTCGTCCTTTTGCAAGTTTGTTATTTCACCATCACATGTATTTTCAATACTATCAAGGTTTTTCTCCTTCCTTGGTTTTATATCATCTACTTTCACATCAGCACTTTCTATAATTTTGTGTATCCTTTTATTGTAACACCTATATGCCCTTTTGGTGGATGAGTATCCCAAAAAGATTCCTTCATTAGTCCTAGAGTCGAACTTTCCAAGGCCATCCTCGTTTCTTTTGATGTAACAGTTAGTGCCAAACGCTTTAAAATATTTGACTGAGGCTGGTCTCCCATACCATAATTCATAGGGGGTCTTATCCTTATTCACTCTGAGTTTCCCTCTGTTAAGTAGGTAGACAGTTGTATACATCTTCTCTCAAAAATGAATCTGACAGTTTTGCTTCATTAAACATTGTTCTGGCAGTTTCTTGGACTGTTATGTTTTTCCTTTCAACAACCCCATTATGCTGAGGAGTTTTCGCAGCTGAAAATTGTCTCTTAATTCCATGACCTTCATGGAACTCATTGAATTCACTGGAAGTAAATTCTCCCCCATTATCAGATCTAAGACACTTTATTTTCATACCTGACTCATTTTCAGCCATTGCTTTGAAGATTTTAATTTTTTCAAAAGCTTCTGATTTTTCTTTGAGGAATTCCACCCAGGTCATCCTTGTGTAATCATCAATGGGCAACATGAAATAGTGATATCCTTGTAGGCTTTTAGTTTTGGTTGGTCCACAAAGGTCTGTGTGTATTATTTCAAGAGGGTATGAAGTCATATGTTCTTTTATTTTAAAACTGGCTCTGGCTTGCTTTCCATGTTGACAATGTTTATAGACAAAGTTTAGAGGAACTATAATTTTAGGTAGATCTCTTACAGCTTCCTTCATGCTTATTTTGGTAAGATTGTGAAAACCTATATGTCCCAACCTTCTGTGCCATAACCAACTTTCATCTACCATACTTAAATAACATTGGTTTTCATTTTCCAAGATGTCTACATTGTTCGTATTTATCATAACAATGCCAATGACCTTTCCTGATTCCTTATTCTTGATTTCACATTTTTTTGAGTCGAAGATACAAATGTGTCCTTGGTCGCATGTTTGACTTACACTGAGAAGATTAGGCTTGAGATTTTCAACTAGCAATTTTTTTTTTGCTTTGATCCTTTTGTTGACAACAATTGTTCCTTTGCCGATTATTTTGGAGGACAAAATTTCTCCAAAAGTGACTTTTCCCTTATTATATTTTAGTGTTATGAATTTTCTTGGGTCACTAGTCATATGTTTTGAACAACCACGATTCAAGTGCCATAAGTTTTGACTTTCGGTTGCACATAAAGCAATCATGGAACTTTCTTTTTCTCTCCAATACTTCTTTGGATTAGTGTTCTGGGATTTGATTGCAACAATATTCCTTGTAGGAGTCTTCATTTTACAATATCTTGCCATATGTCCATGGTTATTACACTTATAACATTCTATGCCATATTTTTGGAGTAGTGTAAAAAGATTCTTATTTCCCTTCGAATTATTGCTTGATGGCTTCCTTTTGTATTAAGAAATCTTTCTTTCAGTTTTGCAATTAAAAGCTTTATGACCAAAATTATTACAAGAAAAGAAGTGACCTAAAAAGATCTGTAGATATCTATTTGGTCTCTTGGGTGCTATATTATTTCTATTTTTATCTTGAGAATTTAAACCTTCTTTCTTGCTTCCTTCCTTTTTAGATGGAGTCTTTAGTACTTCAGCATAGCTTTTCTTGCTTCCTTCTTGATTGGTGACAGGCTAACTCTCTAGCTTCTTCTCTTTAACAAACCCCAAACCAGACCTATCACTTGATGGTATTTGACTACTCAAAATGTCATCTAGAACCATTGAACTATTCTCAAATTTTGATTTGATAGATACTTCATCAAGCTTTCTCTTGAATTGCATCATTTCTTCTGCAAGCTCTTCAGACTCTTGTATTCTTCTTTTGAGTTGTAGGTTTATGTCCTCCTCAACCTTTTTGGAATCTATAAGTTGAGCTTCCAATTGACTGATGATAATATTTGACTGTGTGTTCTTTTTCCTACATCTCTCAAGTTCTTCAAGGGCACTAACAAGTTCAGCTCTTATGTCTACTTCTCCTTCTACATCTGAGTCACTATTTGAGGCTTGAGCATCTAGGCCCATAAAAAAAACTTCAGTTTCTTCAACTTCCCTTCCATTTGAATCTTCATTGTCTTCCATGGTGTAAACAATTTTCTTTTTCCCATAGGGTTTTTTCTTGTTTCCCGGTTTACCCTTTTTGAACCTCGAAGTTTCCTTTTCTTCATTCTCATCTTGTCCAGTGTAGGTTCATTTAGAGGGAAATTGTCCAATCTTTCAACAATTAAAACACTTTAAAGGTAAATTCCCCTTGTATTTCCAAGTCCCTCTCTCAAGTTTATTAATGAAAAGAGCTTCCTCATCATTTGGGTTTTCTGATTGATTGTTTAAGGAGGCTTTAACAACTGCTTCTTTTCTTAAAGATCCATTGTGTCCTGTTCTCATCTCATACGCAATGAGAATTCCATGTAACTCATCCATTGTTACCTTTTTAATATCATCTCGTTCTTCTAAGGTAGATACCTTTGGGCCATATCTCATTGGTAATGTTCTTAGTACCTTTCTTACCACTTCCTTTTCTTTTAATTTTCCTCCAAGCCCTATGATCGCATTAACAACTTCATCTACACGAACAAGGTATTCGCCAATATTCTCTTATTCTTTCATTTAGGACTTTAAAATTGACCTTTATATGTTCTAAGTTTGGAATCTTTGACCTTAGACTCTCCTCCATAGATAATTTTCAACTTGTCCCAAGCTTGTTTGGCAGATGTGCATTGCATAACTTTAGTAAATACCGAGTTTGTTAAACCACTTAAGAATACGTTTAGGGATTTGTCATTACCTTCATATTCACCTAGTTTAACTGTGTCTGTAGGGTATTGGTTTCCTATTTTAAGCTCCTTTTCTGTTGCTTCCCAAACCTTCCATCCCAGGGACATCAGATGACTCCGGATTGTATTTGAAAAATTGTTTATCTGCTACTACATAAAGGATGTAAACACACTCTAGGATTTTCCTGCAACTACAGACAGTGATGCTACAACACCCCTATGGTTTTCTACCTACTCCAACAGATAATAATGCTATGCCACCTTGTTCACCAGCTATGACTAGAAGGAGGCTTCGACCCCCTGTAGACCTGTGGCCTACCCTAGCACCACCTTACCACTCTGTTATGATTTTCTTAGTATTTTTGGAATAGTTTGTAAACTATTCACCTTGGAATCTGTCGATCTCACTAACAGAGACACTATTTATTTACAAATTTATTCATTAAATACTATTTACATATTTCCTATCAACGCATCTCTCCATAGCTGCGCTCTTTCTCTTTGGATCGTGACTATTTACTTACAGTCACAGCTATTCATCATTTTCTTGTTCAACCGTCACATCATTTCATCCTTAAGTTTTAGAAAAGGCATCGTTTCATTCTTCCCACAGACCAGAGTCCATTTTTGCATCCCTTTTTATCATTTTTTGGTTCTTCCATAATATTCTTCTCTAGATACAATCCGGATAGTTGATATTATGCCTGAATCTCTCCAGACCGTTGATCTACGCTATAGATTTCCCTTTTGAAATCATATTTCCGCACCAATGTTTTCTGCTTCAACGTTTCCCCCCATTGATCTTCATTGGGCTTCTCCATGGGCATCGATCTCCAGATTGCGGGATGCAAAAATGTAACATTTCCTCAAATCGTATCTCATATTTCCACAAGCTCCTTTCCGCAAGCTTCTTTTCACAAGATTCTTTTAGCAAGCTCCTTTCCGCAAGCTTCTTTTCGCAATATTCTTCTGCACCGTCGATCTCTTGTGGATTCTTTCCTAACCTTCAATATTCTAGATTGCGAGTTTCTAGTTCATAAAGTCTTTACATGTTACTTCCGTACACCGTCGATCTCTTTTTAGCGAAAATAATCTCAGTCGTCCGATCTTGATCTTTTGTGGAACTTTGGATTTTCCGCTTAACTATCGAAATTAATCCTTAATCGTCGAAGCTAGTGTGGGACTAATATAAGTTGTTCGATCTTGATTGTTGCGAAACTTCATCCTTCCGCCTATCTTTTGCGGAACTGATCCTCAACCGTTGGATCTATGGCGAGACTAACCTCTGTCGTCTAATCTTAATCCTTTGCGGAACTTTATCACTTCGCCTGTGCTTAACCTCTATGCTAGTTCATTCAACAAGAACATTGTGAGCAGTCGATTTACTTGGATGATCGATCTCATTCGTTCAACAGGATATAAGGTTATTTGTTTGTTATTCAACCTGTAACCTGCAACAACTTTGTTATTCTGCTGATTTCAACGTGCCACCATATCTTTGACTTTCGTTAACAGTTTTGACATCAATGACAACCATTTTACTTAACAAATATTGTGTTGGAAAATAATAAAATGGTCCAATATGGTTGTGTAAACAGAACTAGAGGGGTCATGGTTCCACTATAAGGGAAGAAGAAAGGGGGTTTATGGGAAAATGAATAATTTTATGCCAAGTGTCAACCTTAGAACTGTTAGAAAAACATGATCACAGAGCAATAAAAATTAAATAAATGGAAATATTAAAACATAAACACATTACAAGAGAGACACCAATATAATGTGCTTCACCCAAGATGGGTTACATCCACACATAAAATGCCAGCCCTTTATTATTATACTGTCTAGTAAAAATGAAGGGATACAACCTGCAACAAAATCGCTACACTTCCTCTTCACTCTCTCACAGTCTCTCTCACACAATCATAGAGATTGTTTTACAATGCTACAATACAATACACAGTCGTATTACAATGCTTTTTTTTTATAAGGGAATTATCATGGGAAAATACCACAGGTCACCTAGTAGCATGGGCGTGTAAGTTGTTGGCCAACAAAAATACCAAAAATATATTTCGGGGGATTCACCTCCAAACCCCATTTCTTTGGGGAACTACCCTCAAACCTCTCTCTAGGTCCCACCGAACCCCAGATCCCCTATTATGGGGGGATGGTCCCCCACACCCCCCAGCTGGGACAAGTGTACATTAGAACTAGAGTAAAAACGTGGTTGAGAAATATCATCTTTGAATTTGGAAGATTAGGCTCCACAACCAACAATTTCCCACTGGTTATTAACTATTTTAATGATTTGGAGTTGCACTAGTTAGCTCTAGTAGTGATTTTCCCAATCCTAGTTAGCTCTAGAGTTAGTCTAGGTTGGTAGATTCAACTACATGTGTAGATATTCAAATTATTCATTGATGTTGTATTATATATTCACCTATATTGTGAATAATCATTAATGGAAGATTTATCATATTGTTCTTCAATTATTCTTCTCTTATTTCTCTTGTGCAATCTATGTGAAGACCATTTTTGTCCCAAGATATGTCTGTTAGAATCTATTATGGTATTAGAGCCTGGTCAGTCTATTCGAATATCCCTCAGATATTTCCATTGATGCACAAGAAGTAGTTGAGTTTCCACATAAATCTTGCAATCTTTTCCTTGCTAACTCTAGATTCTGTTAAGAGAAGTCTCTGCAGATGTGACAAACTTTGAAAATGTGCTCATTGCTGAAATAAAGGTTGATTCATCTTACAAAAATTTTCTTTCTAGTTTTGTTCAGGTACAATTTCAACAACAAAAGTTGAAAATCGCAGCCAAATTTGAAGAGGTAACACGACCTCTACAGATCATATTAGAGGTCTTACCATAGATTTTTTGAAAGGTATTTACGTGATCTGAAATGTATTTTTTGCGGAATTCAATTTGAGATATGTTCAGTTGAATATCGTAGGTTTGCAACAGCTCACATTTGTCCGTACCCTCTATTTTAGATTGATATACTCATTCCACAGGATGAGATAGTTCAATTTTATTATAAGATTTGAAATATATCTTCAATATCTCAAATTGGAAATTTAATGGAATTTGATTCCATTGATTGTAGAAGAAGTTGTGATTGATTTAACAACATGACATCAATCACATTTTTGAGTTTTTATTTAAGCTTACATACATGATTTGATTTACGTGTACAACTTCTTGGATTCAAAGTTGTTCTTGAATTTGAAGAATAAAATTGTAGAAACCTCTATTGTACAATTTCAATATGGATTTGATATAAGCTCCTCCTTTATCATCACTCAACTATCCTGAATGGAAATTGAATATGATTTCATATCTTAAGAGCCATGAGATCTTTGATGCATCTATTGGAGTTGTGGCAATGGCAGCATTTGATGAAGAGAAATATATTTGATTTAATAAATATGACAGAGCATATGGAGCCATGTGTCTAGTAGTTCCCCCTAGGATGTGTTATCTCATTGACGTTGTTGAATTTGAATTCTCAAGTGAAATTTGGTCCAGATTGGACAAAGAATTTGGCCAGCAGACTGAAGAGATTATTGCAAAGCATTGGGAGAGTGCATCTGACATTTCCTTTCAAGTTCTTTCAGCCTTCATTATTTCTCAAGAAGATGAAGTCCTGCAAGATGAATGAATAAGAGAGTCTTCAACTAATTCAATTCGAAACCAGACTCATTTTGTTGTTTCTCTTGAAATTTTTGAGAAATTTGATGTCTCATATTTTCATGCAGCTACACCAAAAGAGGATATTCAAACCTCCATTGTTGAAGAAATCTCCTTCCCACCTCCTTCCATCCCAATGATTCTTCAACTGATTCAATTCGAAACCAAACTCATTCTGCAGCTGCTCTCAATTTTTTTGAGGAATTAGATGTCTCATGTTTTCATGAAGCTACTCCAGAAGAGGAGATTCAAACATCCAATGTTGATGAACACTCCACTGATTCTCTCACCTTAATTGGTTTAAATTTATAGATTCAAGACCTCTCAATTATACTTGTAACTGATCTAATCAGTTTTTGTGAGAAAAATCAAGCACCTCAAGGCTCTTTCAAAATTTCTCCTGGGGATTTGATGTCAGTATATTCTTATGAATTGTTGATATTACATTTTGTGATTTCATGGATATTTTTAGAAGCTACAATATATTTTGGAGCTCAAGCATTCACTCTCCATGGTCCCAGGTCTTCTGTCTCTTCCTGCTCAATCACATACTCATCTCCTCACAGTGCTAGAAATTATGGATACCTATTGCATTTGCTTAGATGCATTCTCTTCTCATCTGGCGTTGAATCTACTTCACATGGTTCAAAGTATCAAGCACATCAAGAATCATTTGAACCTGATTTTAAGATCAAGTTGAATGATCACTCTCAGTTGCTCTTTTGTAATATTATCTTAGTTGCTTTACATGGTCCCATAAACTCTTATGCAACTGTATATGTTCCTGATCAATTTGAGCATATTCCTCTTCTTCATAAGAAGAATATCCCTCCATACATCTAATCAAGTTCACACCTACTTGGATTCGGAGAAGTTTATTTTTTGGTGTATCGCATGTCCATTTTTTAGGAAATAATTTTCCCCATGCAGTTTTGCCTTTTTTTCCTCATTTTTACATGGACAAATAAATTTTTCATTTAGATTGTGTAATGGGTGACCTTTGGTATTAGTTACTAGGGCCTAGGTTGTCCAAATTTAGGATTAAATGGGGGTGTTAGGATTATTATTAATCCTCCCTTTGTCTCCTTTGACGACATAAAGTCTATTTGATTAACTTCCTTAGCTCAAGAGGTCTCATCACTTCAATAGTGCATGGGGGACATAACTAGTGGATATATTCCACTTACTGCACCTGTCTGCATGCATTTTGGAGCTCCATGGATAAATCCCTATTTTATAGGAACCCACTCGAAGTTCCACCAGTAGTGTCTAGCAGTTGAATCTAGTAGCTCATCAGTTATCCTTACTTAAACAGTTAGATCACTGCCAGTTTCTGTAGCACTAGTTTGCATGATTCAAGGGAATATATACGCCTTTTTTCACCTACCCCCTTCAGTTAACTGATTGTAACTAGTTATTAACTATTTTAGTGATTTGGAGTTGCACTAGTTAGCTCTAGTGGTGATTTTCCCACTCTTAGTTAGCTCTAGAGTCAGACTAGGTTGGTAGATTCAACTACATGTGTAGGTATTTGAATTATTCATTGATTTTACATTATATATTCACCCATAATGTGAATAGTCATTAATGGAATATTTCTCATATTGTTCTTCAACTATTCCTCTCTTATTTCTCTTGTGCAATCTATGTGAAGACCATTTTTGTCCCAAGATCTGTCTGTCAGAATCCAATAGGATTTGGATACCATGGTGATTCTATGTGACAAATAGAGTTGCATAAAGATGATGGAGAACCAAGTGTTCCATGACAAGTCAAAACACATAGAAATCTGATATTTTTACATACGAGATATAGTAGAGAAGGGAGATATAAAGCTATAGTATGTGAGTATTGATGAGAAAGTTGCTGATGTGTTTAATCCTCTGTCTCGAGTAAAGTTTGAATACTTCTGTGACAAGCTTGGTTTAGTTCGAAAGGACCTTCCTTGAAAGGGGGAGCAGTGATGATGATGTTGCAGTAGAGAAAATTCCTTGAAAGGGGGAGCAATGATGATGATGTTGCAGTGGGATTGTATCATCCCTGTACATTAGTCCTAAAGTGATCCATAGAATTTTGTCTGTAATATGTGGTTGATGATGTTGCAGTGGGATTCTATCATCCCTAGACATTAGTACTAAAGTGATCTTTAGACTTTTGTCTATGTGATGTGGTTGGGATTGTATCATCCCTGGACATTAGTCCTAAAGTGATCCACATAATTTTGTCTCCGTGATGTGGTTGGGATTGTATCATCCCTAGACATTAGTCCTAAAGTGATCAACATAATTTTGTCTTTGTGATGTGGTTGGATTGTATCATCCCTGGAAATTAGTCCTAAAGTGATCCATAGAATTTTGTCTCCGTGATGTGGTTAGATTGTATCATCCTTGGACATTAGTCCTAAAGTGATCCACATAATATTTTCTCCATGATGTGGATGGGATTGTATCATCCCCAGACATTAGTCCTAAAGTGATCCACAGTCTCTTGTCTACATGATGTAGTTGGGATCGTATAATCCCTGGAAATTAGTCCTAAAGTGATCCTCAGACTTTTGTCTCAGTGATGTGGATAGGATTGCATCATCCTTGGACTTATTTCCTAAAGTGAAAGGGATGGATCATCCCATAATAGGATCATGTGTGTTGTAGGTTATGTTGATGCATATGATGTTGTTGTTGATTGAAAGATCAAGTGTTGCTGCAATTGATGTTGTTGCTGATCGAAAGATCAAGTGTTGTTGCAAATGATGTCATTGCTAATAGAAAGATCAAGTGTTGTTGCAGATGATGTTGTTGTTGATCGAAATATCAAGTGTTGTTGTATATGATCGAGTGATTGAGTGCTGTAGAAGATGAAGCTCAAAGATGAATACTTAGTACTATAGAAGATTATGCTCCAGTACTAAAGATGTTGAAGATTTTCTAGTAACTCTTCCAGTTGCTGATGATTGTTGAAGAAAAATTCTGATGAAATATAGATGTATCACCTTGTTGTTGTCGATTATCTCTCTCCTTGCTCCTATAGTTGATGTTATTAATGATGCTCTCTCTCCTTGCTCCTATAGTTTATGTTATTGTTGATGCTCTCTCTCCTTGCTCCTATAGTTGATGTTGTTGTTGTTAGTAGAGTACCCTTCTCGTTAAGGGGGAGTGTTGAAATATTGTAACTTCGAAGAATATTCTAAATGTATTTTAATGTTGTAATCTATTGGAGACATTTTATTCCTCCATCGGGATGTTATTATTGTATTTGGTCATCATAGAGTCATGAGGTAAAGAATTCATTGTAATTTGGGTCAATAGAACCCTCCAAAAAGTAATATTATATTGTTTTGTGTCTTTGTAGGTAAGTCGGCCTAGTAAGTTTTTTGGGGCCAACCTAGTTAGGGAAAAAGTCAAGCGGAAGATAAAGTATAAATAGGAGTGATTTTCTCCTCATTTGGAGACACACACTCACTTGTGTATTGCACATAGAGGAGAGAGAGAGAGAGAGAGAGAGAGAGAGAGAGAGAGAGAGAGAGAGAGAGAGAGAGAGATGCAAGGAGAAGAAGCACCTGTTTGAGGTTTNTTTTGTATTTTTACTTTTGATACATATATATAGAGGAATTTTTGCTAGGTTTTCTTCCCCTAGAGGGTTTCCTAGGATAAATAAGTGTCTATCTTGTGATTGTGTTTCTTTCAGTGGTCCTATATATGCTATTGTTGTGAAATTGAATTGAATATCGATGATATCTATCTTAGCATATTGAATCTTCACAGATGCCACAATGCTGCACCTATTTTTGTGGAATCTAAAGAGACTGAACAATCAATATTATGAGGACATAAATTAAACACACCTATCCTATCTCCTTTTTCTATTACCAATGATCCTTTAATGATCGTCCACCACGTTTTTCAAAATGTGCACAAACAGTCACTATCTCGCAACATCCCTATTGAGATTATATTTTTTTTCATAGAAAGAAAATTCCTTACATATTTTAGCATCCATTGATTTCAATTATGTAACTTAATCCGTACCTTACCCATTCCAATAATTTTACATGGTTCATCATCCCCTAATAATACATGTCCAAAATCACCAAGAACATAATCATGAATTAATTTCCAGTGGGATGTAACATGCCATGAATCCCCTGAATCTACTACCTAGTAATCACTAGTATTATCTAATGCAATAATCAAAGCATATTTGAATACATCACCTGCTACATTATATTCCTTAGCAGTGTCCTTCTTCCCTTCTCCTTTCTTCTTTGGAGCTCTACAGTCTTTCTTCATATGTCCTCTCTTACCACAGTTCCAACACTTTATATTTACTATTCTGGACTTGAATTTGTCCTTTCTAGAATTGTTGTGATTACCTGGTCTTTTTCATATCTCCCTTTTTCTTCCCCTTATCCCCATGGTAAACACATTACCTGCTATCTCACCTGTTTATTTTTATTCACATTTCCTCGCTAAGAATAACACCAACAACATCATCATCCACGAGATGTAGAATAGTTGGTGGCGGGTATGGTTAAGACACCCCCTAAGCTGAAAGGTCATCGGTTCTAATCCCGTTAGATACCAAAAATCCAACCATGTTAAGGGTTGGTGCGGTCCAGGCCGGGTGCGATCCCCAAGTGATTTTGATGGCTTAGATGCCCCTAGTTCGTGGTTACTTAGCCAATGGAAACCCTGCTATCCAGGGGGGTTCCACCACTTTGCCAAGACAAAAAAAACAACAACAACATCATCAAATTTAAGACTGTTTGAACCAGAGACATATTTACTTACAACCATGACCAAGCCCTTCCAGCTTTATGGCAATGAGCACAAGATTATAAGATCCCTAACATCATCATCAAAGTTCACTCCTATAGAACTTAGTTGATTAGTAATTGGATTAAATTCATTTAAATGGTCAGTAACATATCCACCTTCTGACATCTTCATATTAAATAAACGCTTCACTAGAAATATCTTGTTAGAATCCGAGGGTTTTCATAAAGCATATCTAGTGCGCTCATCACACCCTTCGTTTTATTTTCTTTTGAAATATTGAAACTCACCAGTGAGGCTAGACACAACCATATTTTTCCCAGTGGCTTTATGTCAAGAACCTCCCATTCTTTTTCCTTCATAGTCGCCAATTGGTTTGTTTTTCCACCCAACATCCTTGTGGTACAGATAGTCTTCCATTTTCATCTTCCATAACCGGTAGTTTTGGTCGTTATATTTCTCGACCCTAAAATTGTCTTCTTCTGACATTGCTCCCACTCAAACCAGGAACCCTTATTTCCTGTGAGTTTACCATCCAAATAGACCTTTGGATCTGATACTAATTGTTAGAAAAACATGATTACATAGAAATAACAATTAAACAAGATGAAAATATTAAAACATAAACAAATTACAAGAGATCCACCAATATATTGTGGTTCACCCAAGATGGGATATGTCCACACATAAATTGTTAGCCCTTTATTATTATATCATCCAACAAAAATGAAGGGATGCAAACTACATCAAACCCGCCGCACTTCCTCTTCACTCTCTCGTAGTCTCCCTCGCACAATTATAGAGATTGTTTTACAATGCTACAATACAATACATATCCGTATTACAATGCTTTCCTTTTATAGGGGAATTACCACGGGTCAGCCAATACCATAGGTCCGTAAACTATTGGCCAACAAACATCCCAAATATGTATTTCGAGGGATTCTCCCCCACCGAGGTCCCAGTAGCCCCCAGATCCCCATGAGGGGATGATGTCCCCCCCTCACCCCCCTGCTTGGATGAGTGTACAGTAAAACTGGGGTACAAACACACCTAAACAATAACATATCTGAATCTGGAAGATCAGTCTCCACAACCAACAATTTCCCATTTAAATATTGATGACAAAAACTCCACCACCATGGCACTTACTCGACTATGATTTGAACTTTGAACCTGGAAAATTTCTCATCTTCACCTTCATGCTTAAAGGCAAACAAAAATTGAGTAGGAACTCAATTTCTCTCTGGTTACTACCTTTGTCAAGATGTCTGCAGGATTTTGGCTAGTATGTATCTTTTCTAACTTTAACGGTTAATCTTCCAGAACAAATATTATGAAATTGTACTTGAGCTATATATGTTTAGTCTTCAAATGAAATGATGAGTTCTTTGTAAGATGAATGCCACTTTGGTTGTCATTGTAAACCTGTTATTATCTTTCTTCTTAACCAATTCCTCCATTAACCTCTACAACCAAATCATCTCTTTACTATCCTATGTAGCAACAACATAATTTTATTCCATTGTTGAAAGTGTAACAACCTTTTGTAGTTTCAAAATACAACTTACTATTGTCACACTTATAGCAAAAACATACCCTGTGGTTATCCTCCTATTGTCTTTATCACCTGCCATATATGTATCAACATGTCCTTGTAAAACAATTTCTGGACCTCCAAAACATAGTGCATGAGATGTGGTACCTCTAAAATGCCTGGGAATCCACTGTACTACCCTCCAATGCTATTTACCTAGATTGTTCATATACCTGCTCAAAACTCCCACTGCATGTGCAATATATGGTCTTGTGCACAACATGGAATACATCCAACTTCCAACCGCTGATGAATATGGAACCTTGGACATGTATTCTAACTCCTTCTGTGTCTTGGGACACATCTCATTACTTAGTTTTAATATGGATGGAAAAGGGTGTACTAACTGGTTTTTTATTCTACATTTTAAACCTCTTCAACACCTTTTCTATGTACTCACCTTGAGACAATGTCAATTTGTGATTTTTCTCGTCTCTTGTTATTCTCATACCAAGGGTTTTCTTTGCAACACCCAAATCCTTCATCGCAAATGATTTATCTAGTTTCCTTTTGAGTACATGTATATCTTGCATCTAGACCCTACAAAAAGCATGTCATCTACATACAATAAAAAGATAATATATCTTCCATTTTCTAGCCTCTTGAAATAAACACAGTGTTCAGAATTACATCTACTATAACCCTATTTTGTCATAAACTTATCAAATTTAAAATACCAATGCCTTGAAGCTTGTTTCAGGGCATACAAGCTCTTATTCAACCTGCAAACCAATTCTTCTTCCCTTTGACCTCATACCACTGTGGCCGCTGCATATAAATCTCTTACTCCAAATTCCCATGGAGAAAGGCTGTTTTTACATCTAACTATTCAAGATGCAAATATTCTACTGCCACTATACTTAAAATAGACCTAATTGAACTCATTTTAACAATAGGAGAAAATATTTCATCAAAATTTATACCTTGCTTTTGTTCAAACCCCTTTACAACAAGTCTCTCCTTGTACCACTGCTTGCCTCCATCTTCTTCCTTCAACCTGTAAACCCATTTATTCTGAAACTCTCTTTTACCTATAGCCAACTCAACTAGATCCCAAGTCTGGTTTCATACCAATGATTCCATCTCCTCATTCATTCCTTGCTCCCGCTTATTTTTTTTCCACTTGCATTGCTTCTTCATAACCTTCAGGTTCACTGAAACCAGTCATCAATAAATAATACAGTTAAGTAGAGAATCGTTCAGGGGGTCTATTTAACTGGGTATATATTCTTACAGTTGCATGAGTGTGAGATACTTGTTGATGTTCTTGATTTTCTGGTACCTTTGGAACTTCATTTCTTTTATTTCATCAATCACTGTGTATTCCGTGTTTTCCTTTTCCTCTTTATTTCCTTGCAATTGATCTTTGTACATAACATTTTCATTGAATACCACATATCCACTCCTAATTATTTTGTGATTTTCATAATCCCATAAGCAATAACCAAAATCACCAACCCCGTATCCAATATTTTAACCTTTTCCCTATCTCATTCTCAACCAAATCTTTCCAATTCTTAAAAGTAGCAAAAACATCAGATTTTTGTCTAATGCAATAAACCCAAGTTTCTCTAGTTGCATCATCATTAAAAGTAACATAATAACGAGATCCGCAAAGATATTATACCTTAGCTGGTCCCAATTCATTTGTATGCACAAGCTCTAAATTTTCAGTCTTCTTTTGTTTCCCAACCCTGGGAAATCAAACTCTCTTTTGTTTTCCATGAACACTGTTTTCACAGAATTGAAAACTTACTTGCTTCATTTCTGGAAGCAATTTTCTTGAGTGAAGAATATGCATCCCCTTTTCACTCATGTGGCCAAGCCTATGATGACACAATGTTGCACCTATTTCTGTGGAAGCTACAAATATAGAAGAATCAGTATTACAAGGACATAACTACAACATACATATCCTATCTCCTTTTGCTATTACTAGTTCTCCTTTAGCGATATTCCACCTCCTTTTCCAAACATAGACAAACATCATTTATCTCCCAACTTCCTTGTTGAGATTTGACTTCTTCTCATAGCAGGAATATGCCTCAAATATTTTAGAAACAATTCATTTCCATTATTTAACTTAATTCGTACGTTACCCATTCCAACAATTTTACATGGTTCATCATCCCCCAATAATACATGTCCAAAATCACCTTGAACATAGTCATGAAAGAATTTCCTATGGGGTTTAGCATGACATGAATCCCATGAATATACTACCCAGTAATCACTAGTATTATCTAATGCAAGAATCAAAGAATGTTGTAACACATCACCTGCTACATTAGCTTCTCGAGTAGTCTCCTATTGCATGTCTCCTTTCTTATTTTGAGCTCTATAGTCTTTCTTCATATGTCCTCTCTTACCACATTTCCAACACTCTATATTTCCCAACCTTGACTTGGATCTGCCCTTTCTAGACTTGCTGCAATCACTTGGGCTCCTTTCTCTCTCTCCCTTTGTATTCCCCTCCTCTCCATGGTCAACACATTACCTGATGTCTCATCTGTGTTATTTCTTCTCATTTTGTCACTAAAAATAACACCATCAACATCATCAAATTTAAGAGTGTTTGAAGTAGAGACAAAGTTACTTACATCCATGACCAAGACATTCCATATTTTTGGCAATGCACATAAGATATAATATCCCTAACCTCATAATCAAAGTTTACTCCTACAGAAATTAGTTGATTAATAACCTTATTAAATTCATTTAAATGATCAACAACATATCCACCTGTTGACATCTTCATATTGAATAAATGCTTCATTAGAAATACTTTATTGGAAGCTGGGGGTTTTTCATAGAGCTTAGCCAATGCGCTCATCACACCCTCGGTTGTATTTTCTTTTGAAATATTGAAAGCCACCGACGAAGCCAAGAATAGACATATTGTTCCTAATGGATTTTTGTCAAGAACCTCCCATTCTTCGTCCTTCATAGTTGTGGGTTGTTTTGTTTTTCCTCCCAACGGTAGTTATAGATCCTTCTGGTATAGACAGTCCTCCATTTTTATCTTCCATAACTAGTAGCTTTGACATTAATTTTTTGACCCTAAACTTTCCTTCTTCTTCCATTGCTCCCACTCAAACCAAGAACCCTTCTTTCCTATGGGTTTATCGTCCAAATAGACATTTCAACTCTGATACCAACTATTAGAAGAACAAGATCGCATAGCAATAACAATTAGACAAGACACAAATATTAAAACATAAACATATTACAAGAGAGACACCAATATAACGTGGTTCACCCAAGATGGGATATGTCCACACAGAAATTGTCAATCCGTTATTATTATACATTCAACAAAAATGAAGTGATACAACCTACAACAAACCCACTGCACTTCATATTCAATCTCTCACAGTCTCTCTCACACAATCATAGATATTTTTTTACAATGCTACAATACAATACACATCTGTATTACAATGCTTCCTTTTATAGAGGAATTACCATGAGAAAATACCATGGGTCACCCAATACCATGGGCCTGTAAATTATTGGCCAACAAACATCCCAAAAATTTATTTTTGGGCTTTGCCCCTGCTAGGGTCCCGCTGGCCCCCGGACCCCCCAACTGGGGGGAATGATCGCCCCTGGACCCCTGCAGGGGGATGATGTCCCCCCGCACTCCCCAACTAAAATAAGTGTACAATAAAAATGGGGTACAAACATGGATAAACAATAACATATCTAAATCTGGAATATTAGGATCCACAACCAACAATAACTCATCTAAATTATGTTATGTGATTTAAATGAGCCAATTAATTCATTTTGACTATTAAATCCAATCATTGAATGCATGTCCGAGGTTGGTGGGAAAAGTCACTTCATGTTGTTATCGAGGCATGGGGTTGAATGCACTTTTGTGATAGTAATGTTAGTTGTCAAAAGTAATTTTCTTCTATAGTAAGAAGTTATGCCAGTTGTCTTTTCAACACCATATCATATGCCTTGGAGTCAACACTCATTCTATTATTATATCATGTAGATTCCTACACTATGTAGAATTTCCTATGGTTGTTCGTGACCATTACTAGATTGTGTATAACCCAAAAATTCTAGTTTATAGACAGAGTTTTAGATATGAAGAGAAAATATATGGTTGTAGGTGAGCATAGAGGTTGGACAAGATAGGAATCCTCAACCATTGATTTTTTCTACTCACATATGCTTAAGAGCCATAATTTATTCTACAGGAGGTTCTCCAAAAGCATACAAACGATTGGACTCTTACTACACACACTAGTAAGAACTGTAAGGGTTGGATTTTCTAAGGGAACCATGGATCAGTGAATGGGAGTTCCTTACTTGTGTTAGGTTGGGAAATTGGAAGGAGTTTCATGGATATTATGGCTAAGTGAGATCTATGTAAAGATTTGGATTATCATTTGGCTAAGCATAAAGAGAAGAATGGTTTGTGGGTTGAGAGAGGGAATCCTGTAGGTGTATCCTTCCCCTTGGTAGCCTCGTAGCCTAGCTTGGGGGTGGCCTCTTAGTATAAAGACTATATACTCGACATAGTGTCTATGGTTGGGTGGAAAATGGATCTTACATAGCTAGTTGCTTGGATATTTTTTGTTAAATATGAATATTATCTTTGTAACCGATGTGCAATGATTTTATTTTTATGCCTTTAATAATTATGTCTAAATTCATGTGTTTTTTGTGTGGATGGGGTTTATTTCCATGGTGTTTTTTTACTATGGATCTTCACATGTAATTTTAAATTTTATGAATTTGTAAAATGGCCATTGGGTGAAATTTAGAAGCCTGATTTTAGTTAATTTTTCCTCTCGTGGGTCGTATTGAGTGAAGGGGATGTGACAAAGTGGTATTAGAGATTCAGGTTGTAATACCAGAGCTATATGGACTAGAAATGCACACTTATAGGAAAAAATATGAGTTTGCAAATGAAATGTCCATATGAAAACTTGTGGTTTCAATCTTTAGATGGTATTCTAACCAAGATGTGGGTTATATCTATGGCCTACCAATGAGAGGTACACTGGTTGATTTTTTTTTTTAAATTTGTAGATTTAGTGGTGGAAAGACTCTACTCTATTACATGAAAAATTATCCCCTTATTGCCAAAATTATAAAATTTCATACAATTATGAAAATTTTAAAAATTTGGTAATTTTAAAGTGGGCACCACTTGTTCCATGTGGACAAGTGACATGGAGGATCCATGTGGGAAGGAGGCATGATGTGGAGGAGCCATGTAAGTCAGAGGTATGATGTGGACATGACACATATTTCCTGCACATAGGTTACTGCATATGATGGAGTGTGGAGGCAAACGAAGATATTACCATCGGACAATAAGGGAGATCAAAGGACATGGATCATAGTGCGTCGATGACATGTTCAATGGTTAACAGCAGTAGGGTGAGCCATTGGGAAAACACCTCCTAATCACATCTCACCTTTTTACTGGAAATAAATCCCCAAGAAAATTTCCAAAACAACTTTTACGATGAGCTGTTACGACTTCTCATAGCATGATATTGTCAATATCATTGCACCCAGGGCTAGTCAATGTGATGACTTGGAATATAGTGGAAGGTGACAGAAAAATGTCACATGGTGACATGTAGTACATGCATGACACATTAGTAGGAACATGTTAAGACACATCATAACCCTACCATGTCAGCAGAAAATGATGTCGGTCTTATGAACCAATATTTTTTTTAAATCTACAAAGTTAGTTTTGGATTTTAACCGCAGTTGATGGAACAATATAAAATTGGGAAAATTTTGGATTATGAGGGGGTTTTATATAATTTCCAAACATTTCTAAGTCTAGAGAAAGTGGAAACATTTATAAATCTAGAGCACCCGATGAAGAAATTGAAAATTGTTGAGTAATCCTGGTCATATGTATTATCTAGGCCAATATATAAGTTGTTATGGTTCTCCATAGATGATCTTCTATAGGTTTTTGAAGTTGGACTATGGAGTTAAATTAACCTACAGGAAAAGTGTATAACTAGGCATATTTGGAAATTTTGAAGTACTGTAACTTTTGCTCAAATACCAAAATTGGGCATACTTATAGTCATTGAAAAGCTTATCCAGATGAGAACATTAGTGCATAGTCAAATTATGAAGTGGTGATTCATATGTTTCTATAATCATATCAGAAAAGTACCTGCAACTATAGCTTGACAAAAAATGTCAATATGGGTATTTTCTAGAATACATGAAAATTGTTTTTATTTATTTATTTTCTAAGAATGTAGTAAATCTAAAAAATGTGTTACATAATTAATGATTTTACAAATTCAAAATTATATTAGAGATAATTAAAGTTCAAAATTCAGTATAGTTTAGTTTGGAAACCCTTTGTCTTGATTAGACTTAGAGAATCATCATCATGGACGATACAAGGATCCTTATGAAACTGAGACAGAGAGCATCAGATAAAATATACAGGTTGAAAATGAAAATACATAATCCAATGGTAGAAGAAACCAAGTGAATCCACTAGAAATTGCAGAAACCATGAGGATCCTAATTGTGGAACTATAGAGTTGTAGAGAAGACAATTATGAATTAGTTAGAGCCCAAGAAGAATAGAATCAGTTGAATGCTTCTATGCTTCAAAGTTCAAAGGAAATTCAAAGGAAGATTCACTTTGGACATCACCCATCAAATAAAGAAAAGTGTGGGAGTATCTCAAGGAATAATTCTTATAAGAGGTCCCATAGTTCAAGAAGAGTTTCTAGAGATAGGACAAATACTCCAAAAATATCTTCTAGTGTGTCATTTGACTCTAAGGATTCCATTGAAGGATAAAGCTCTTCATCTCATAGGAATAATAGGAAGAGGACCTTCAATAACAAATTACATGGAGATTTAGGAAGGCCAAACCTCCTACATTTGATGGTTACATAAAATTTGGTTAAGAAGCTAAGGATTGGCTTCTTGGGTTGTGGAAGTATTTCCAAATTCAAGACTATTCAAGAAATATGAAAGAAATAGTGGTTATATTCAACGTGAATGGAAGAACATATATATGGTGGGATCACCTTAGGAAAGTGAAAAAGATCAATGAAATGAAGATTGTGTGGAAGAAATTTAAAATATATTCAAGAAAAAGAACCTCTTTGATAGGTACTATGACATAAAAATTAAATAATTCCCTCAACTTCAATTGGGCTTGGGCCAAATGACTATGGAGGAATATGCAAATAAATTCTTGGAGCTGCTAAGGTATGTCAAGTATATTAGGGATGATAAAGTGAAAACTCAATGTTTTCTAAGTGGGTTTCCTCAATCCTACAAAGACAAAATTGAGATTGATGAACATCAAATTCTATGTAAGACCATAAGAAAGGACAAGTATTGTGGTGTTAAAAAAAAGTAATCTAGATTTCCATAAGGCATCGAAGGACAAGAAAAATGATATGTTTGACCAAAGAAAGAAGGAGTTCAGTCCTCCTCACTTCATAAATCACTAAAGGAATCCACCATAGGGTGTGAAAAATATAGCTATGATGACAGGAGACAAGCCAAGAGAGCAAAGAGAGCCACTTCAATGTTGGGGATGTGGTGTTATAGCTGATTTCACCACTCCAGGCGAATCACACTTTGTATGGCCTTCCCCTGTCCCGCTACAGACTCCTTAGACCCCATGGACCATTTTTTGTCCTTTGATGTTTCCTTGACCATCCCTAAAAACATGTGAAAATCCATATACGCGAATTTTAAACCCTTAATCGTGTACATACGTGGGTTTGACCACTAAAACCGCGTACATCGGGATGTGTACAAAATCCAAATCCTTTTGGAGTTTTCCTTGACATGGATCCGACTCACTTGACTCCTAGCCTTCCTTATGCCTTGAGATCACTCAGATTCGACCTTTTATTACCCCTTTGAAAAGCTATATAAGGAACTCTATGGTACATTGAAGGAATATGAGAGAATTGAGAGTAAAGAAACTATAGTCCATTGTTGCCGAAACTTATGCTTGAGTCTGCATCCCTTTGTCCCTTGGAGCACTAGTGTGTTCTTCCCAAGCTTTCCTTTTTCTTGTGAGCTTGCTATAGAGAGATGGAGGATTGAAGTGGTGGAGGCCCAAGTGGGGGATTTAGTTTCTCCGGTTTGTAGACGTGCCGTCAGAGGTTGTATCTTGTAATCTCTAATTTATATTAATAGAAATATCTTTTCCTATCCAATAATGTGTGTTTGAATGAATATATTATCCATGGGATTATTTAAAATGCTTATACATTGTTGATTATATATGCTAGAATAGATCTAACACCATGATATATAGAATGCTTGTATTGTTTACTTGTTGTTGAGGAAGTAATCTATCAATTCAAGCTGAAGTTGGAAAGCTCAACGGGAATATACTTCAACCGTCTGGAATAAGGTATGAGGTCTGATCCTTTAGTGTTAGACATTTACTTTCTATTGCATATTGGAAAGGATTGATTTCTGGAGTCAAGCTATCTGTTGTGGTACCCCAAGCCATAGGAATTTCTCTCCGTAACAGAATTGGCGACTCCGCTGGGGAGTTCCTAGTAGTTGTCCTTTGGGGTTGTTTTATAGACATTCAATGAATTTGAATTTCTCTCTCTCTCTTGTTTCTATGTCGGGTCTGGGGGCATGTATTCCTGTTAGTGTCTGATCGGTGTGACGTTTGTCTCAGCTTGTCTGTTTGCCTTTAGTTTATGCACCTTTCTTCCTGTATGCGAGTTTTTAACTCACAGTCGTGTATACACACGGGTTTCTCTTCTATTTCCGCGTATACATGCGGGTTTACTGCGAACAGTCGCGTATACCCTTAGTTTTTCCTTTTTGTGGAAGTTAAATGGTTGCTGGGTGAAGTTTGATGTTTGCTGAGTCTCCTTTGGCACTACCTGAGTCTGTTTATACCTCTGTTTCTGACCAGAAATGTTTCTTTAGGCTAATTTTTTTTTTGAGAAGGTTCTTGTCATGGCATTTTCGATTTTTTGTTTGGGATTAGTGCATTAGATTTCTTTTACCTTAGTGCTTTGATTGAGTGTTGTTTGAGTGTGCTGGCAGAGTCTGGGGGTTGTAGAATCATTCTTTTTCTTTTCATATCTCATTTTATTTCCAAAAATCCAAAAATATTTGCTTATCATCATGCATTGCATTTTACATTTTGCATTGTACTTGCACTAGATTTGCTTTGGAGTATTATTTAGGATTTCATATAGGAAAGCTTGCATTCATCTTTTGAAGAAAAATTGTGCATTTCACATAGTACACTACCCTGTTTTCATGGACACAATGCATTTGCATTGATTGTTAGGTGTGCATTTTACTTCATGTTGCATCATAACACCATTAGTTGCACGGTCGTATCCCTATTTTGAGTAATAAAGCCAACTAAAATCAACGCTAAATTAAAATGAATTAAACTCTTTTCTTTTCTAGGGTGCACCAACAAGCTTAGGTTTTAGGATCTTGGAATAGTTCATTGTAAGTAAATTCTCCAAGATTACTAAACAACAACATGTATGTGTCTGTCTAGGTGAGTGTGTGAAATCCTTGGTATAACCAGTGTTTCTCAGGATCCTCCTCTCAAAACAGAGTTAAGCACGAGGCAGTGTGAGCTGTTATTGATTGGGATGACCCCTAGTCACAACTGAGTAGCACTGGAGATATTTCCAGGATTGTATTCGTATCTGGGGGATCTTTCGAGAGTTTCGGGCTTTGCTACCCTGCCCATACGGTCAATCCTGCCTGCGATTGTCCGCTTGAGCATTGATTATATTGAGGTGACCTTAGTGGCCTTAACTAGGATATCGAGGGGGTACTTTGCAGGGGTTTTTCTATGTGTGTCTCGGCCAGGTTGGGGTCGGACAGCACAGTCGCTTTACGTGTTGAAGCTGAGGGCCACAATAATTGGTTACATACCTCCGCTTGTTGTGTATGGGAGTCTCAAGCCTCTCCTAGGCGAGACATACCTGCTTCATTCAGGAGCTCATTTATCCAACCCTTGTTTGCTTGCATTTGGCTTTATATTTTATTAGTGGTTGCTCTGTGCACAATGGTTTGCCCAGGGTTTGTGTAAATAGAGAGTCTTTTTTATTTTTTGAGTCATTGTGGATTCGGGTATGGCTCCCTGCCGTTCTCATCGTTTAGCAGGACTTCCGCCTTCTACTTCTTCTCCTCCTTTGGGAGAGAGATCTATATAGTGTAGGAGGACTATCTCACACATTGATTCACACGCCATGGGAGACCATATAGAGGATATTCCTGAACCACCTTCTCCCATTCATGTTGACGATGGGGAGTTTACTCCTACTTATGATTCTTCACCCGACTTGGCTGAGTTAGGTCCTGTGATTTCCAAGATAGGAACTTCTTATGAAAGACCTACTCACTCTAGCGTTGATTCCCCATTGACGCATTACTGGTATGGAATGCTAGAGGATGATGAGACTCATTTTGAACCCACAAGCACTAGCTATGGTAGTTATGCTACGTCTGGTTTTCCCACACATGATTTGGCATTTCATGTCGAATCTGAGTTCGATCCTAACACTATGCCTAGGGGCACTCTCATTCCTTACCATGCAGAGAGGTTTGGGAGCACTAGTCACATTGCACCATCCATCCCAGTGGTGGAAGCTACGTCATATGTTCCTCCTAGGTCTAGGGTTAGTGACCCTATTAGGATACCAGACCCGAGACGAGTAACGATAGGGAATAACACGTACATTATTACTCAGGTCCCTTCGTCCTCGGTCCCTACTTCAACAAATGTTCACCCTCCACCTTATTCACGTGGTCCTTCGGGCTAAAATGTTGCTATGAGTTATGTCCGTACTGCGGTTACTAGACTAGTTGTGTCTCAGCTTCATGCACCCCCTATCGTTTCGGGAGGTCATGCTCATACTTCTGGAGGTCACATTCCTACTTCTGGCATGTATATTCCTACTTCTGAAACATATGTTCCTACTTACGGAGTGTCCCATGGGACATCACATGCGATGAATTATGGACCCTATTATGCGACGCAGTATGGACAGGGTTCTTCACCTTATGGGGGTGGGTATCAACAACCTGCTTACTCTCCTAATTACGACTTCGTAGATCCTACTAGTCAAGGTCCACCACACTATGGTGTTTCCACGCCACCCTATACGGGTCATCCGGGAGGAGGGCACTATGGCCAAGGCCATGGTGGTAATCAGACATATATGAATTAGGGAGCGGTCCATCAACCTCATCATCCTAGATTCCCTTTCCTCGCAACGCTCAATCTTCCTGACTTGTCGAGATTAACGAACGATCTGGTAGCTCATGACCCAGCTTGGTTGGCTGTCCCTACCAAGCTTCCTTCGGACATACCTAAGTTCAAGGGAAAACCGGGAGAGGATCCGAGCAAACATGTTACTACGTTTCACCTATGGTGCTCTTCGAATTCCTTACATCAAGACTCAGTCCGTTTGAGGCTATTTCAACGCACCCTTACAGGGCCTGCCGCAAAATGGCATATAGAGTTACCTAGGGGAGCTTTTGCTTTGTCCAATGACCTTGCAATGAATTTTCTTAATCACTTCCAGCTACCAGTGCGTTATGACGTTGGTACTGAACTCTTGTCGACATTTCGGCAAGATAAAGCCACACATATCTCTGATCATATTCAAGAGTGGCATAGACGGAAGAGGCTAATTAAATCCTTTATACCATCGGAGTTCCTCCTCGAGTGGTTCCTCAAGTCGATATTGCCATATATAGCGAAGGATGTTTCCACATCTAGAGTGCATAATGAGGAACAAGCGATTTTTAGGGCACAGGAACTGGACTTGATCTATGCTTAGTCCGGTTTGTTATATGAGATTATTCCAAATGCTCCGCGTTCCAGTTTCGACCCCAAAGTCTAACCTAGACCACATGCCGATGGCATTGTGGGTTGTGCAAGTGCGAAACTTGCGGATTTGGTTGCAAAACAAGTTAGCCAATTGTCAATCAACCAATCTACTTCGGGACAAGCTACGAATTCATCTCAACTCGCCCAAATGACGAGTGTACTTTCTATGCAATCGTCGGACCAGAAGGGTAATCAGCAGCCCAGACGGAATAGAAAAAAGGGTAAAAATAATCATAAGGGTGGGAATAAGAATGAGAATGCTAATAGTAATGATAAGAATGGCCAAAATGCTAAGGGGACAAGCAAGCTAAACGTAAGGTTAAGTTCCCTTGCAAGTTATGTAAGGACGATCACCTCACTTACTTGTGCCCTCATATTGAGGAAGCTTCGATATTCTTGGCACAGGGCCCAGCTGTGCTAACTAACCCTTTACCGCATAATCAAAATATGAACTCGAAGTCCCATGACCAGTCTAGTGATGATCATGATCCGCTGGAGGGTAGTGGTTGTGGGTGCATTAACATGGTCCGTGCTGTGAAAGTTGTGACCCGTGCGAAAGATTATGGTTCATCACAACCTAGCCCAGGAAAAGAGCTTGATCCACCAGGGTTCCCTATGCATATTGAGAAACCTATGGATAAACCTGAGACTACACCTCGCATTCCTAAGGGAGTCCTTAAGCGTTCAGGGCATAATACAAATGCCCGAGTTGCCCAGAACTATCCAATTATCGAGGATTTGGGCCACACTCCTTGTGCGATGTCTGCATTGGAAGTGCTTCAGAGTTGTCCGTCGAAAAGGAAGGCATTCCTTTCTTCCCTTGTCATGAATGATGATGATTCTTCCTCCGTGATCAAATTTGAAACCGCAGGACTTCAGCCTCGCTTGCCCTACTATGTGTCTCTTTTGATTCACGTAGAATGTCTTAATATGACCATCAAGTGCACTATGATTGATGAGGGTGCTGCTTCTTCTGTGATGTCTTTATCCTGTTGGGAGGGTCTAGGTTCTCCTGAGCTATCTAAATCAATGTCCATGTTAACTGCATTCGATGGGATATCTTTTAGGTCGCACGACATCCTTCCTTTCCTTAAAGTCCATTTGGGAGGGAAGACTGTTGCGATAGAGGTCGATGTGTTTGATGCGCCCCTTGACTACAATCTCTTGCTGGGTAGGAACTGGATGTACAATATGCAAGCCATTTCTTCTTCCTTGTTCTGCGTTGTATGCTTTCCACATAACGAGAAGATCATAACGATTGATCAAACGACATTCAAGAATTTGTCTGTTACCGCATCTTCGGGAGCTTCGATCTCGATCGTTGAGCATTCTCAGCCGGCAACTAGGAGTGTGGGTGTAGGCATGTATCCATCCCTTATGGGAAGCTTTAGTTGACCTGCATCGATCCTTATGATAGGATCTAGTTTCGATGAGGCTTCGACATCTACGAGATCGGTGTCTTTTCACACGATTCATATGGAAGATCCTTGGATTCTTCCTACATCGAGTACTTCGAGTAAGCCCATCGTGACGGACGTGCCATTGCCTGCAGCTATGATAGCTTATCAAGATAATCTCAAGTGTGTTGCAGAGCCTAGTCCTTCCTCTTCGCAGACGGAGGAGGAGGACCCTTATGTGTGTTGAATTTTCATATGCTTAGCTAAGACATTAGTATATCATTTCATTTTTCATAACAAAAGCATATAAATAGGATCACTGAAATAAACAGTATCACAAGAACAACACAGATTTATCCTAGGAAAACCCTAAAGGGAAAAACCCAGCAAAATATTCCTCAATATAGATGCCCCAAAAAGGTAAAAAGGTAAAACCAACATAGAGATCAAAAACCTAATCCTCCTCCTTCTCTAGCTACTTCTCTCCTCCACAAGTGCGCTACTCAAGTGAGAGTGTGTGTTACAAATGAGGAGCACTACACCTCTATTTATATTCATCCGTTCACTTAAGTTAACTCATCTGTCATGTAGGCTCGAGTTAATCATGTAGGCTCGAGTTACACATGTAGGCTCAAGTAACCACACTGGGGTGCTAATGACCCACCTTTACAATTAGAGGGGACCAACTCATGACTCTTATTAGTTCTTTCAATTAGGAGCATCGGGGTACAAAGTAATACAAGTGGTTCTCCCAGTAGGACCATCAGGGACCACAAAGAAATACATATAGAATATTCTTCGAAGTTACAATATTTCAACACTCCCCCTTAACGAGAAGGGTATTCTATAACAACATCAACAACAACAATAATAGGAGAGAGATAGAGAACATCATCAACATCATCAGGGTGATACATCTATAAATCATTGGAAGCTTTTCAACATCATGTAGTCTTCATCTTCAATCTTTAGTCTTCAGCATCATCAGTACTTTGACCGCTTCGATCAGCAACATCTTCAGCATCTTGACTCTTCAATTAGCAGCAACATCTTCAGCACTTTGACCTTTCGATCAGCAACATCTTCAGCACTTTGACCTTTTTATCAGCAACATCATCTTCAACACTTTGACCTTTCGATTAGCAACATCATCTTCAATACTTTGACCTTTCGATCAACAACATCTTCTTCAGCACTTTGGCCTTTCGATCAGCAACAAAATCATCATCATACTCTGATATTTTGATTAGAAACATCATCATGAAAACATCAACATCATCATCATCAAAATATCAGCATCAAAATATCATCATCATCATACTCTGATCTTTCAATCAGAATCATCATTATCATCAGCCTCTGATCTTTCGATCAGAAACATCATCAACCGAACATCATCATACTCTAACATCAACTCATCATCATATTCTGATCTGTCATCATCATCATACTTTGATAATACAACATCATCATCATCAGGATCTCATCATCATCACATTCTGATCTTTTGATCAGAAACATCATCATCATCATCGCATTCTGATTTTTCAATCAGAAAACATCATCATCATCAGCAACATCATAATCATAAGCAACTTCTGATCTTCCGATCAGAAAACATCATCATCATCATATTCTTATCTTTTGATCAGAGAACATCATCATCATCAGCAAGAGCATCATCATTATATTCTAATATTTCAATCAAAGAACATCATCATCGTCAGCAACTTCTGATATTTCGATCAGAAAAAAATCATAATTATCATATTCTGATCTTTCGATCAGAGAACATGATCATCATGAGCAACAACATCATCATCATATTCTGATCTTTTAATTAGAGAACATCATCATCATCAGCAACTTCTGATTTTTCAATCAGAGAACATCATCATCATAAGCAACATCTAATCTTTCGATCAGTACATCATCATTATCATCAACTACAACCTGCAATCCACAACTCAAAGACAAAAAGTCTTTGGATCACTTTTGGACTTAAAGTCCAGGGATGATACAATCCCACCACATTCTTGACAACCGAAGTTACCGTATTGATTACGGGAGAATCAGTCCCTATCACTTTAGGACTAAGTCCAAGGACGATGCAATCCTACCACATTCTCGAGGACCGAAGCCACCAGATTGATTACGGGAGAATTAGTCCCTATCACTTTAGGACTGTGTCCAAGGATGATGCAATCCTACTACATTCTAGAGGACCGAAACCACCATATTGATTACGGGAGAATTAGTCCCTATCACTTTAGGACTATGTCCAAGGATGATGCAATCCTACCACATTCTCGAGGACCGAAGCCACTGGATTGATTACGGGAGAATCAGTCCCTATCACTTTAGGACTATGTCCAAGGATGATGCAATCCTACCACATTCTCGAGGACTGAAGCCACCAAATTGATTATAGGAGAATCAATCCCTATCACTTTAGGACGACGTCCAAGGATGATGCAATCCTACCACATTCTCGAGGACCGAGGTCACTGGATCTATTATGGACAGATGTCCCAGAATGATACAACCCCTCTTCATTCTTGAAGACTGAGGTCACCAGATCACTTTAGGGAAAGTGCCCAGGGATGATACAATGCCACCACGTTCTCGAGGACCGAGGTCACCGGATCTATTATGGACAGATGTCCCAGGATGATACAATCCCTCTTCATTCTCAAGGACCGAGGTCTCCGGATCACTTTAGGGAAAATGCCCATGGATGATACAATCCCACTGCAACATCACTACTCCCCCTTTCGAGGAAGGTCTTTCTGAACAACACCAAGCTTGTCTCGAAAGTGTTCGAACTCTACTTGAGGTAGAGGCTTCGTCAGTATATCATCATCCAAACCATCATCATCTACATCTTTAGTATGTGAATATTGAAAGCATCATCATCTATATCTTTAGTATAGAAATACTGAAAGCATCATCATCTCTATATTTAGTATAGAAATACGAAATCACCATCATCTGCATCTATAGTATGTAAATACTGAAATATCATCTATATCTTTAGTATGGGAATACTGAAATCATCATCATTTATATTTTCAGTATGGGAATACTGAAATCATCATCATCTATATCTTCAGTATGGGAATACTGAAACATCATCATCTCTATATTCAATATAGAAATACTGAATCGCCATCATCTGCATCTACAGTATCATCATCTGCATCTTATCTTGTATGTAGAAATATCATATTTCTATGTGCTACGTCGAAACACAGGGTTCTTTGTCATCACAACTATGGTTATCACATAGAACCATTGTAGTATCCATCTTCAGGTCAAAGAGACCTGATATAAGCTTCTGAAGCCATATGGCTTCACAACTTAGTAGAGCAATCTGCTATGTATTCTGCTTCAACCGTGCTAAGAGAAACACTGGACTGTTTCCTGCTAAACCATGAACTCATAGCAAACCTCAAACAAAAGCATCTACCTAATGTGCTTTTCCTGTCTGAGATACTTCCATCCCAATCTGCATCTATGTAGCCATACAATCTATACTCATGGCTACCATCATAGTATAGACCAAAGTCTATAGTCCCTTTCGGATATCTTATCACATGTTTTGCAGCTACTAGGTGAACCCGTCTTGGTTGAACAAGATATTGACTTAAGGTGTTTACAACAAAACAAATGCCTGGTCTGGTATTTGTCAAGTACATCAATGACCCAATGATCTATCTGTAGTGAGTCACATCCACTAACTCTGATGAGTCATCAGCTAACAGCTTTAGGTTGGAGTCCATGGGTGTGGCCATGGCTTTGAATTCCAACACATTGAATCTCTTCAATATCTATACCACATACTTTCCATGGTTGAGAAAGATTCCTTCTGAACTTTGCCATACTTCCAGATCTATGAAATAATGCATTAACCCAAGGTCTTTCATCTCAAATTCTTCTGCTAGTTTCTTCTTGCTTTCCATGATCTATTTCTCATTCCGTGTCAAGAATAAGTCATCCACATATAATAACAGGATGACAGGTTCATCTTCTACAACCTTGTAGTAAAGGTTAGGATCGACTTTACTCTTGGCAAGGCCCATTCTCGTCAGGAAACTATCTATTCTTCCGTACCAAGCTCTGGGAGCTTACTTTAGGCCATAGAGGGCCTTCTTCAACTTGCATATGTGAGTCCATCTGTCTTCAAATTTAAATCCTTGTGACTATTCAATGTAAAACTCTTCCTCAATCATTCCATTAAGGAAGGCTTGTCTTTAATTCATCATGGAATAAACTACCATGATAGTTCTAAAGGAAGTGTACCTTACTTCCTGGAGTAAGTGTCTCTTCAGAATTAATTCCCTCTTTCTGATAGAAACCTCTAGCCACAAGTCTTTCCTTACTTCTATCATCAACATATTTTATCTTGCAAATCCATTTGGAAGATACCACATTCTTGCTTTCTGGTTTGAGTACTATATCCAAACATTATTCTAGTATTCTTTCATCATAACATCTTTCATGAGTTCGTCTTGTCAGGTCATCAACATATCCTAGTCTTCTGCATTCAACCTTGAAGGTTGGAACCCACTTTAATCTTGGTAAAGTCTCGATCCATCATGTCGTGCCATGTCGAACTTAGATACTGGTCAGTAGAGTATGTCATGCCATAGTCTATTCTTTCTGAGGCAAATCACGAACCTTGCTTTGTACACTTGTTCTTGTGGATCCATATGGAGGATACTATGTACTTCCCTTTATGTCTCGAAATCATATCATATACATCATTCCCCATGATCAACTGTTATTCTTTGATCATAGCTTCTTTCATAGAATTCTTTTCTTCATCTTGAGTTATCTCTCGTACCCATGGTGGTCTTCATCCTTCGAGGTGGATCTACCGTTCTCTGAAGCTCTTTCTTCCATCATGGTGTCTTTGACCCTAGGAGCTTCGGATTTTATTGCAGTGAATATTGAATTGTCATCACTTGTTCTTCAGAACAAGTCTCATTCTTCTTGTAGGAGGTTGTACAGGACCTTCCCTACAATTCAAATGCACCAGCTGCATGGTTAGAGCTATTTTGTAAAACATATGCATAACGAAAAATTCGTATGCATCATGCAACTATTTAGCCAATACAACATTCATCCATATCTCACATAAACTTTCTAGATGCCTTCCATCTCTATCATGACATTATTGAGATTGTGCACTAATCCAATATGTCATCAAGGCGGCTTCATTCTAGATAAGTAGCAATGGAGAGCACCATGAGCTACTTACCCATCACATGCATATTAGTAGTATACAGTCATTAATGCAAACAATCTATCATGCATAACACATCAACTGAATATAATCGAATGAATAACAAAACAATATCATGAAGTGACAATTGAATACTTATATTTTATTTGTTTCGTGGGTAAACTCCATATTGATCATTCTGCTTCATCATCTTCTTCATTCATGACATCATCATTTCTTATTTAAATGATAAGATGGATAAGAGGTTCTTCAAGAATTGAGTTCTTCACATTCTTCATCGCTTGAGGGATCTTCTTTGAATGATGAGAGCTTGATATTCAATTGCTCCCATCTTCTTCTTCTCTTCTTATGAGTCGAGCTTCTTCTTCTTCCCGAAGTCAACTGAAAGTAATCACTTCCTTCTTGCAGACATTCTTCTCATGAATGAATCCCATGATCCTGGGAGACCATTCAAGGTGGCTATCACCACTTCTGCATTCTTCGCTTCTTCTTATACTACTTCAAGATGTTTTGCATTCTGGATCTTCACATTCTTCGACTGTTTTCTTAAATCCATCTTCTGATTTATGTTCTTATCTTCAAATGGCTTGATCAAGGAATCAAACATCTTTGGTGTCTTTAGGGACGACACTTGTGGTAGAAGTTGATCCGTGATTGAATCAATAATGATCTTCTTGGCCTTGATCAAGTTATTCTTGTGTAAGGCTTTGAGCCTCATCTCCATATGGAACTAGGGCCTCTATACTCATGTAGGTGTCCAATTCATTTTCTTCAGAGAGATCAAATACTTCCATGCTTGGAAGTTTTCAACTTCACCAATATTATCAACAAGCTGATGTGATATATCACTTTGAAATGAGAACCTCAAATTCAAATAGCAAAAGATTAGATCTTATCGATTTGAGGTGTCCGTCCTGCTTTCGGAGCTGGCTGATCTAGGGTTTGCCAGAGAAACCCTAATTTTCAAAACTTGGAAAATTTTAGATATAATTGGATATAAATATATATCTCTTCAAATGGAGCTGTCCAATGTACTCCTTTTCTGAAAACAGTGGAGGAAAGATCTCGGAATAGGAAGCCCTAGTTTTCCAATTTCTTCTGCAGAAATGCATGTCACTGCTTCTGTTATATCTTTGAAATTACAGCTCTCCTATCTATAAAATTTCTTAGTGAGGTAACTCGCATGTCCCTGATCCAACACCATATGTTTCATCAAAATTGGTTTCACCAATTAGGATTTATGATCATTTTCCCAAGGTGACCTGTTTCAGGACTGTTCAGAACAACAAAGTTGTATAGCCTGGAACGTGTCACTGTTTCATCTTCTGGTTCTGAAATTAGGACCACAAAAATTAAAGTCCGTTCTATTTCTAGAACATCTTTAGGAATTTAATTTGGACCTCTGTTTCCCACGCTATAGCAATTTTCCCCAGGTGTCTTGTTTAGGGATGAATTCTGGAGGAGGCTGGAACCCTAACTATGACAGATCATATCTCCCAGAATATAGTGAAGATGAGGCTGAATTTTGGACACAGTGTACATCAGGATTTTATCTTTGGCCTCTACAATTTTTAGTGCCTGGGACTTTACCAATCTTGGTATATAGCGAATGTACCAAAGTGTAGCAGTTTTAGTATTTAGGGTTTTTCTAGCTCGGGGTCAAACTAGGGTTTGACTTTCTCAGAGTTTCACCCAACAAAAAATCTTGATCCAGGTCTCTAAACTTTGATTTTGATGAGGAGAGAAATCCTATGCCAGGATCACTCAAAAATTCCTCTTCAGTAAGAAGCCCTAATTTCCCGCACCGAAAACTGAAAATGCTCGGAATCTCCGCTTCGACAGAAAGATGCACCCTTCAATGGAGAGTCAGCCTAGCCTTCTTTTGCTGATTGATTGTGGAGAGAGAACCAAAAAATAAGAAGCCCTAGATTCTATAGCTTGTGAAAGCTATCCTATTCAGGTTAGCTTTGATACCATCTTGAATTTTCATATGCTTAGCTAAGACATCAGTATATCATTTCATTTTTCATAAGAAAAGCATATAAACAGGATCACTGAAAGAAACAATATCACAAGAACAACATAGATTTATCCTGGGAAAACCCTAAAGGGAAAAAACCAACAAAATATTCCTCAATATAGATGCCCCAAAAAGGTAAAAAGGTAAAACCAACAAGGAGATCAAAAACCTGATCCTCCTCCTTCTCCAGCTACTTCTCTCCTCCACAAGTGCGCTACTCAAGTGAGAGTGTATGTTACAAATGAGGAGCACTACACCTCTATTTATATTCATCTGTTCACTTAAGTTAACTCATCTCTCATGTAGGCTCGAGTTAATCATGTAGGCTTGAGTTACACATGTAGGCTCAAGTAACCACACTGGGGTGCTAATGACCCACCTTTACAATTAGAGGGGGCTGCCTCATGACTCTTATTAGTTCTTCTAATTAGGAGCATCGGGGTAGAAAGTAATACAAGTGGTTCTCCCTGTAGGACCATCGGGGACCACAAAGAAATACATATAGAATATTCTTCAAAGTTACAATATTTCAACAATGTGCTATCGGCATGGGCAGTACAGCCTTCTCACGCACACGATTTCCTTGATACAGTTTTCCCTTCAGATGAAGCAATTATTGAGGCTATGTCGGAAGTTGAACCACCATGGGAGGAACTCCATCATAGATCGTACTTTCTTGCAGAGCTTGACCGCTTGGAGCGTGAGGATTTTAGGGAAATTCTTAGTAAAAGAGTTGGTAGTCCTATGGTTCCATTAAGCTCTCCTGGTCCGATGGCTGATGAAAACATGGGAAACATATCTTCAACAATTCCTATCAACATCTCTCACAATCCGGGCACGATAGAGAATGTCTATATTGGGGTGGAATGTTCCCATGCTGAGATTCTTGAATACACCGAGCTATTTAAGGAATTTCGTGATATTTTTCCTTCGTCTTACGACGAGATGCTAAGTATTGACCCTCATATTGTCGAGCAAGAGATTAAGACTTACCCCAATGTTAAGCCTGTTTGACAACGTTTACGTGCGGTGAATCCTAGGAAAGCACCTGCGATTAAGGAAGAGATAGAGAAGCTGTTGAAAGTTGTTTTCATCTATCCCGTTCCCTTGACGAAGTGGGTCTCAAACCTCGTTCTGGTTGATAATAAGCAGGGAGCGATCCGCATATGTACTGATTTTCGTGATTTGAATTGTGCCTATCCTAAGGACAATTTCCCCACACCATTTATCGATCAGATTTTGGATGAGTGTGAGGGTAGCGAGGTGTTCTCCTTCATGGATGGATTTTCTGGATATAATCAGATACAGATTAAACCTGAGGACCAGCATAAGACTGCATTTATTTGTCCTTGGGGAACGTTTGCATATCGAAAAATGCCTTTCGGCCTTAAAAATGCCGGAGCTACATTTCAGTGGGCAATGACCTTGATCTTCCACAATCTCAAGTCAATTATCGAGGTATTTTTGGATGACCTTGCTACTCCTCCTCACATGAGAATGCATCATCCCTATCACTTGAGATTGGTATTCGAAAGATGCCGACACTATTCGGTTAGATTAAATCCTCATAAGTGCATCTTTTGTGTGAAGTCAGGGCGTTTGTTAGGATTCATCATTTCTAAAGAGGGTATAAGAGTTGAACCTTTGAAGGTTTAGGCAATACTTCAGTTGTCTCTCCCAAAGAATATTCGTCATCTTCATTGTTTGCAAGGCATGGCAAACTTCTTGCGAATATTTGTTGTCAACTTTGCCAATTTGACTAGAGGCTTCATGCGTCTCTTGAAGAAGGACACCCCCTTTTATTGGGATGAGCAAGCCCAGGAGTCCTTTAATGCACTCAATCGAGCCCTAGCATCGGCCCCGGTGATTAGTCCCCGGGACTATAGCCGTGATTTTCTATTATACGTGGTCACGTCATTAGAGACGATTGGCATGGTTTTGGTTCAAGAGGATGAGGATCTCCAAGAGCATGTCATATATTATTTGAGCCAAAACCTTATTGACACAGAGATTCATTATTCTCATGTCGAGAATCTTGCTTTAGCTACCGTACATGCGGTTCAGCGGTTGAGACATTATATTCTCCTTCGCCATACCTTGGTTGTAGCCCATGTCAATCCATTTCAATTCATCCTCACCCGAAGGATGATTGGGGGAAAATATAATAAATGGATTGTCATTCTGCAAGAATTCGATCTCGAGTTTGTTTTGGCAAAATCGAAGAAGTATTTAATTTTTGCAGAGCTTATATCGGATTTCCCAAGCGAGGCCAAGGAGTTGGTTTGTGAAGATACGTTTATCGATGAACACATCTTCTTAATCTCAACGTTAGACCCATGGTATGGGGATATCATAATATATTTACAAACATTGAAGACCCCTACTCACCTCTCGCGAGATGAACGACGACGATTATGTCACGTCTCTAAGAACTATCTCATAGTGGATAACACTTTGTACCGCCATGGGGTAGATTCCATTCTACGATGTTGTTTAACTCATGAAGAGGCTGAGGTAGTGCTGAATGATTTCCACGAAGGGCGTGTGGTGGTCATTTATCTGGGCTTTCTACAGCTCAAAATATTTTAAGAGCGGGTTATTTCTGGCCGTCGATCTTTAAGGATTGTGTTGATGCAGTTAAGAGGTGCCACCCTTGCCAGGTGTTCACACGTAATATGCGCTAAAAACCTGCCCCGTTACATCCCATTATCACTGCCAGTCCCTTCACTAAGTGGGGGCTTGATTTTATGGATTGCAACCCAGCTTCGGCTAGGGGGCACCATCATATTATAGTGGCTGTTGATTACTTCACGAAATGGGCTGAGGCTATGCCTATAGTAAAATCCAACAATGAGACAGCCGCTCACTTTGTATTCAACCAAATTATTACTCGGTTCGGGATTCTGAAAGAGCTTGTCACTGACCATGGCTTGCACTTTCAGAACCTTATGATGGAAGAGTTAGCATCAAAGTTAGGGTATAAGTAAGAGCATTCCTCTTCTTACTACCCTCAAGCGAATGGATAGGTAGAGGGAGTGAATAAATCACTCAAATCCATTCTCCAATGAACCATTGTATAGAGAAAGAACAATTGGCACATCATGTTATATCCTGCTTTGTGGGCATATCGAACCGCTGTTAAGACTACCACTGGTTTTTCTCCATATCAACTTGTACATGGAGTGGAGTCAATATTGCTGGTTGAATGTGAGATTCCTTCTTTGAAGCTAACTGTAGAACTCTTACCGGACACTTCCCCATTGGAGGAGCGTTTGGTTCACCTTGAGCAACTTCATGAGCAGTGTTGGGATGCCTTGGTGGCTCTAGAAGTCAATAAACATCACGTAAAGGTCCAGTATGATAAGTCTGTCTGTCCAAGGAGGTTTAGTGAAGGAGACTTGGTCCTTTTGTGGGATCAACTGAAGGAACCCTTGGGGGCAGGGAGATTTAATCATATGTTGTGTGGGCCTTACATGGTCAAGCGCGTGTTAGAGAAGGGTGCGTATGAGTTAGTGGATTACGAAGGAAAGGCCTTGGCGGAGCCTAGAAATGGGCTCTATCTCAAGAAATACTATGCATAATTTTTAGCCAAGGTTGCTTATTTTTATTATTGTACAGTTTTTCATAGTTAGGTCTTTTTCTTATCATGATCGGGTTTGTGATTAGTTTCCATTTCTTTTGGCAGATGTCAATGGAATCTTCCACCTACATAGGATTCATGGATGGTGCAAGCCGTCACACTCAACACTCAGCCTCTGCTGCTTGGGTGATTTATACTCCTATGGGTCAGGTATTGTCTTCAGGAGGCGTATGTCTATGGCCATATTCCAACAATGTTGTTGAATATAGTGCCATCATTGAACTTCTACGGGATGCCATTTCACATGGCGTTCTCTCTCTTGAGGTACATCTTGATTCGGAGTTAGTAGTGTCACAACTTAATGGTTTGTACCATGTTAGAGATCCAACGTTATTGAGAATATTCTTACGTGTGAGATTGTTAGAACGACAATTTGACAATATAACATATATACATATTCCAAGAAATAATAATCAAGTTGCTGACTCATATGCTAACTACGTGTTAGATTGGCATTTGTTTCATTCACAGTAAATTAAATACAAACACAATTTTTACACTTGTAAATAAATAAACCGATCACCATAAGATTTTTATATATAAAAACCAAAATGTGATAATACATAGTGTCATGATACAAAATTGGGGCTCTCGAGCCACCAACATATAATACACAGTAGTACAAAATGTATACACTCCCAAGTGTCTAATCCTATGGAGGAGGAGGAGGGTTGTGATCATGGAAGGTCACTACGGCTCTAGCTAGCCATCAGAATAATCACACCCATGCACGTGGTACACCCACCACCTGTCGCTTCATATCCTCAGGCAAGTCCTTGACTTGCGCCATGGGAACCCGATGTGTCAGTCTCACAAAATTGGTATAAATGCTCTGGAGCATCTGCTCCGCATCCACACCCGTGATATCATCTCCTCTTCCCCTCCGTCTATGACGTGGGAAGCCTTCTGGCCGCCGTGGTCCCACATCTGCACACAAATGGTAGATGTCACTATGTATTGTCACACAAAAATATGTCTTTTGATTCCATATAATCAGAAAACACAAAAAAATTTAAATAAATCAAAAATTTTAAAAAGAGAGGGTCGAGATTCATTACCTATATCACCATATGCCGATCCTGGTGGTAGCGGCATGTCCAGGTCCCCCCAAAAATCTATCCCTGCATAGGGGTAGTCATCGATGGCAACTATCTGTCATCGCCACCATGGAAAGAAGTCAGCTGGATATGGGTTGGCCACCCTACCACCCCCCAGTCTGCGCATAGCATCTACCCAACGCCGTTGGGGCGGATCTTGAACCCCGTGAAGAGGAACGTCCACTCTGGGGCTCAATCCTGGAACACGCTCGAACAAAAACGTGCTCAGAATACTGTTGAACCCGAAGTTCCACACTCTACCTGCCTTACACTCACTAAGCTGATGTTTCATGTTGCTCAGTAGTGTAGTGCTCGAGTCGTAAATCGTGGGTCTCATGCACTCCACTGCATAGAACATCAGAGGCCGCGAGGCCTAGTGGAGTGATGCCAAGCCTGCTATCCTTCCCAATGTCAATAGTATGGCCTTTAGGCCCAGCACCTCTATAGCATTGGTAGGGACCTGACTCCCCATATTCTCTGTGTCTGGATAGCAGTACACCGCAATGTACTCGTCGATAGTCAGGACACCTCCGGGCCCACCATGAGAGAGAAGGTTCACTACTTCCCCTCATCTAGAAAGCCCTATAATGAAGTATATGTCCTCCACCTCTATAGTGAGGGACATCCCATCTATCTGGAAGGACTCCGAATCTGGATCCCAGTAATCCACCAACATCTGTAATAGTCTTGGTTTGGCCCGCAGACCACCAAGACACCAAAACTTGTAGAGTTCGCATGCACATAGAGCTTGTTGAGCCATTAGATCGGCCCTTACTGCTTCCTCTACCTCACCATGTTCACGCTCTCTCCACTCTAGGAGCATCCTGCACAAGAAATTGCAAATTTACCCATTAGATTATTGAAAAAACCTTATGCGCGGCCTCATACGCGACTATTTTCAAAATATCCGCGTATGTACGTGGGTTTGAGGGCATTTTCTGCATATATCCAGCCCTATACATGGAAAAAACCTTGACTTCCGCATGGGCCGCATCACCCTTTTTAGTTTGGCCTAGAAAGCTTAATTGACCATAGAATTTTCTAAAAATTGCATCAAAATGAAAGAGAAGAGCATGGGTAAATACTTGGAAGAAACGGTAGTGGATTCTGCCAGCTTAATCTCCTGGAATTCGCTATTGAAAATCTGAGCTCAAATGGGTAAAAGTTTCAAATGTTTTATAATATTTTGAATTGTTTACTATTTATAGAAAATTTTCAAATATTTGAAAATTTTTACCCCCTTTCCTATAATTTCGACATTTTCTAACCATTTTGGACCGTTTTTGACATAATTCATGATGTAGAGGACATTTTTCAGTGCCGTTTTAGCCGTTGGATTGACCCATTCATGCCGATATTAGGTATCATGTCTACACTGGCATATAGGTTAGATTTCATTACCATTTGCATTTTGCATGACCTTATGACCATGTCATCATGACCTTAGGTACGAATCCACTCTATTATGTCACGGAACCTTCTTGCTGCTTTAGAAGTGGCATGATATGAGTGGTAGAGCTTCACCTTACATTGGTACCCTAGTTAGCACCTTATTTGCATTTGGTGCCCATGCTGACGTTTTATCCTTTAGGGTGTGGGAGTCCGTTGTATAGTACTGCCATGACATTTCGCAAGAGCCTCATACTCCTCTTGATCTTTTGCTGGCCTATTTCCCTCAGGACTCCCTCATGTCAAGTTGTGAATGCATTATCATGAGCTTTGCCTGTCTTATTGAGCTTTATGCCGGCTTCCCTAACATTGTGTTTCAGCCATATAGGCCGAGCTCATCTCATGTCTAGCCATGCAGAGCCATTTTTATATCCTTCGTAGCTTGTTTCCTTTTTTACCGGGAGGGGATTTTTCCCCTGAGTGTCGATATCCTACACATGTATCCTTGCATTGAGCATAGGTATGTTCCACTACTTGGAACTAGTTTGTTTGCCTTTATGACACTTTTCTCCTCCTAGTTTGTAACTATAAATCAATTTTATTCTTTTTCAAGCTTTGTAAATAATTGAAAAAGTCCAAAAAAACCAAAAAACCAAAAAGCCGGACAAGGAAAGATGTTATCTGTGGCAGCTGTTGAGTCATGTCGCCTTCGAACAGAGCACTGTATATCACATCCATTGGTTGGGTTATAGTTTGACTTTAGGAGTTGTACTCATTTATCTGAGTTTATCTCCACCGACTGGTTAAGCTTCCAATCCCTATGGAGCCTCTGTCGATGCCTCTTGTGTTGCAGAGATGTCCCAGTTTGTATATCGAGTCTGTGTTGCCTTTATTTAGTCACCATATGCCGTTATACTCTTGTTCAAAGGAAGTCAAAGCCTGAGTTTTCCATTCCTTAGTTATCTTGACTTTGCATGTCGGCCATTCCCGGTACAGTTACTGGTTCTTGCACCTTATGATCGAGTCCTTCCACATTATACAACTTTGCTAAGTACCTTGTGTTGGATGATGGGGGATGCCTTAATTCCCTCCTTCCATCATATTTCATCCCATCGACTTCAGATCATTTATTCTGGGATTGGAATCTAGAGTCATTTTGAGTGCCTTGAGACTTGCAGTCATCAGTGGCAGGTTCTCTCACCATCGACATTTTTTGGGAATACATCAATGTCCCCTGATCGATGGATCCTCTCAAGTGTTCGACCTCAACAAATTTATTCACACTTGTTAGTTTTCACTCTAGTACCTTGATTCCTATTTTCATTATCGGTGGGTGATCTCGCATCTGTTAACGGTATACATTAATGACCGGTAATCAGATGATGGACTACTATGTTCGACCTCGACACCTCTATTCACATAGTAGGACATGTACTCGTAGCGGTTTGTGTAGAAGACTTTCTAGATTGGTGGCATATTTTATATGCTACCTCCTTGATCGTGCCAGTGTTCATGAGATTTCAACTCTCATGACTTGATCCAGTATATGTCAGACATTTCCAGCCACTATGGAGATCTTGATCTGTTATATATCTTCAGCCATTATGGAGATCATGGTCCTTTGTATATCTTCATCATGGAGATTCTGATCTATGTATATTGTACGTGGCAATGACTACTTATGTGATATTGTGTATCATGCCTATTCATGGCCATTGTACTCTTATGTATCCGAGACTGCTATATGTATTTGCAGTTATGTGCAGAGTTGTATTATTGTACTATGCTGATTGGGCGGCTGGTCTTCCATTTGGGATCGTTCATCACTCCACTTCTAGGATGGACTTATAATGTATTTCGGCCATCGTATGACCCCTTTGACCTCACACATTAGGGGGCATATGTTATAGCTGATTTCAGCACTCCAGGTGAATCACACTTTGTATGGCCTTCCCCTGTCCCGCTGCAGACTCCTTAGACCCCATGGACCATTTTTGTCCTTTGATGTTTCCTTGACCATCCCTAAAAACATGTGAAAATCCATATACACGACTTTTAAACCCTTAATCACGTACATACGCGGGTTTGACCACTAAAACCGTGTACATTGGGATGTGTACAAAATCCAAATCCTTTTGGAGTTTTCCTTGACATGGATCCAACTCACTTGACTCTTGGCCTTCCTTATGCCTTGAGATCGCTCGGATTCGACCTTTCATTACCCCTTTGAAAAGCTATATAAGGAACTCTATGGTACATTGAAGACATATGAGAGAATTGAGAGCAAAGAAACTATAGTCCATTGTTGCTGGAACTTATGCTTGAGTCTGTATCCCTTTGTCCCTTGGAGCACTAGTGTGTTCTTCCCAAGCTTTCCTTTTGCTTGTGAGCTTGCTATCGAGAGATGGAGGATTGAAGTGGTGGAGGCCCAAGTGGGGGATTCAGTTTCTCTAGTTCGCAGATGTGCCGTCAAAGGTTGTATCTTGTAATCTCTGATTTATATTAATAGAAATATCTTTTCGTGTCCAATAATGTGTGTTTGAATGAATATATTATCCATGGGATTATTTCAAATGCTTATACATTAATGATTATATATGCTAGAATAGATCTAACACCATGATATATAGAATGCTTGTATTGTTTACTTGTTGTTGAGGAAGTAATCAATCAATTCAAGCTGAAGTTGGAAAGCTCAACGGGGTTCTACTTCAACCGTCTGGAATAAGGTATGAGGTCTGAGCCTTTAGTGTTAGACATTTACTTTCTATTGCATATTGGAAAGGATTGATTTCTGGAGTCAAGCTGTCTATTGTGGTACCCCAAGCCATAGGAATTTCTCTCCGTAACATGTGGCAAGGACAATTTTCTTAGAAACGATTGACATCAAAATGGGAGTGCAAATCATGTTCAAAACATTCAAGAGATCGAAACGGTGGGTTAAGTGACAAGGACCACCCCTAGAATTTATGTTGCACTAGAGGAATTCCAAGTAGAACACAAATGATTATGGTTTAGGTTGAAGGTAAGATCTCTAAGAAATCTATTTCTATTGTAATTTAACCTAGATCTAGTACTCACAATTATCTTAGCCCTAAAATTGTTTAGATTTGTGCTTTTAATAAAATCAAGCATAGTAAATCATGGCTGGTCCAACTAGCCATAAGAGAAAAGAGAAATGTTAGTGACATGGTGGAGAAATGTCCATTAGAAATGGATGGTCTGTTCACTTGTGCAAGTCTTAATATTTTGTCACTTGGTTCATATGATATTCTCATAGGAATGGTCTGGTTGGAAGCACAAATAGTTAAACTTGATTGCTATAGAAATATTTCTAAATGCATTGATGAGGAAGGAAACCCAAGGAGTGTAAAAGGAATTCCAAAGGTAGTTTTTGTTAGGAATATTTCATCCATTCAACTAAAGAAGTTCTATAAGAAAGGTTGGTTATTGTATGCATACCATTGTTTTAAAATAAAATAGAGCATGAAAGTCCCAAGTTGGAGGACTATCACGTTTTGCAAGAATTCAGGGATGTATTTCCTGATGAGGTTGGCATAAATTCCTCCAAAGAGGGTCATTTCTTTCAAAATTAATATTTTGCTAGGATATGCACCAAAGTCTAAGACACCTTACAAAATGATATAACAAAATTATTAGAGCTGAAAATTCAATTGCAAGAATTGTTGGAAAATAAATAAATTCATCCAAGTGTGTCTCCATGGGGAGAACTTGCACTATTTGTGAAAAATAAACATGGACACACCCTTTACTGTGGACACACTATTTAATGGGATGAAAATTTGAGCTATGGACATACCAATATGGTCTGAAATATTTGTTTAAGCAACCAACATTATGCCAGGAAAGCTAGATGGATGGAATTTTTATATGAATTTGATTCTGAAATAAAAAACATTAAAGGGAAGGAAAATAACGTGGATGATGCACTAAATAGAAATATGCATGTGGAATTTATCAGTAGTTTCCAATCTAATTTAAGGAAACAAATTGTTAATTATCTTCCAAAATATGAACTCTATGTATAAATAAACGACAAATTACAACAACATAATTTTGAAAGAGGTACGAAGGATATAGTTTGGAAGAGGATGGGATTCTTATTTATAAAAATAGAATTTATAATCCAAATGTGGAAAATTTGATAAGCGTTATGGATGAAATCCATAAAATGAGATATTTCGGTCACTAGGATACTGTAAAACAATTTCTACGGCAAGGAAACAATATTTTTGGTTGGGAATGAAAAGTGATAATGCTGAGTATATTTCTAAGTGTATGAAATGTCAAAAAGTGAAGGTCATGCATCAACATCTAACAGGTTTATTGCAACCTTTGCCAATTTTGGAATACAAATGAGAAGTGGTTTCCATGGATTTTATTACAGGATTGGTAATGATTGTGAGATAACATAATTCCTTTGTGATAAATTATCTAAGGAAACACATTTCATACCAGTTAAATACATATATAAAATAGATTCCATTGCAAATATTTTCATGAAGGGAATTTTTAGATTGCATGGATTGCCTAAGGAAATAATTTCAGATAGGGATACCAATATTACTTCAAATTTATAAAGTATTTTTGCATATTTGGGTACACAACTGAACTTTAGCATTTCCTACCATCCACAAGCTTATGGGAATATATAAAGAGTAAATCATGTTGTTGAAGACATGCTTCACATGTATCTGATGGACAAACCATCAAAGTGGGAATATTACCTACACTTGGTAGAGTTTGCATAAAACAATGAGAAGCAAGCTTCATTAGGAATGAGTCCATTTGAAGCTTTGTATGGTAGAAATAACAAAGCACTAATGACTTGGGATAATTCAGTGAACATAATTTTACTTGAGCCAGGAATGCTTAAGGAAAGGGAACAAGAGGTTGCAAAAATTACGTAGAATTTAAAGGCATCTCAAGATAGACATAAAAGCTATGTATATAAGAACAAAGTGCATAGAGATTTTCATGTTGTGGATCATGTTTACCTCAGAGTGAGTCCAAGAAAAATTTCCTTGAAGCTTGGAAGTTGTGCCAAGATATCACTAAGATATTGTGGGCCATTTGAAGTTCTTTAAAGGACAGGCCCACTTGTATATACAATTTCATTTCCTACTAACGATGGAGCTCATAACACTCTTCATGTTTATTTTCTTAAGAAATATGTACATGATCCTAACCATGTGATTAATTGGGATGTGATCTAGGTGGAAATTGAGGGAGTTCCAAACTGAGCCACTATGCATCATAGAAAGGAAGGTAATAATTGTCCAAAATTAAGCCATCGACCAGGTAAAGGTGCAATGAAAGCACTTTTTTACTTGATGAGGATATATGGGAGATGGAGGAAGCCATGAGAATGGTCTATCCATTTTTTTTTTTTTTTTTGATAAAACACCGAGGACAATGTTATTCTAAGGGGGAGGGGATTGTAATGCCCCTGACTTTATCTTGGAATGCATTTAATCAAATTTATGTAAATCATGTAAATATGCTAGTATGGATTCCTAGTGTGGAGATTTAGACAAAGGCCCGACTAGTAGTGAATTGATAGGCATGTATTATGCAAATATTCTTATTTGGATCGTGTGGTTGTCTTATCATTCCAATTAGAAAAATATGTAAATATTATGTTGGAAAATAATGAAATGGTCTAATATTTCTATGTAAAGAGCACTAGAGGGGCTATGTTTCCACCATAGGGGAATAGGAATGAGATTTATGGGAAACTAAATATTTTACTGTGAAGATTCAACCTTAGAACTGATCCAAATTCTGCCATGTGCTTTAAATGAGCCAATTAACATTAGAGGAAAATTCAACTCAAAATGGGCCTTTTAACTTTTATTCAAATTCCATGTCATCATGTGTTAGCCAATGAAATTGCTTTAAATTTGAAATACCATATAGGTCTTAAACACTTTTTTAATATAAATTTAGGGATAGGTATCATAAAAAAACTACTTTTTTGTTTGTATTTTTGACATATCTCCCTATGTTTTTACTCAAATTTCGATCGGGAGATCTCGTTGGATGCGGAATTTAATTCCGCATCCAACGAGTACCCACTCGGAATACTTTTGATGGACCCCGCTACCCCAAAAACAAGAAATACCTAAAAAAAGGGAATGATGATGTCATCATTCCGTTTTTTCAGGTATTTCTTGTTTTTGGGGTAGCGGGGTTCGTCAAAATTATGCCGAGTGGGTACTCGTTGGATGCGGAATTAAATTCCACATCCAACGAGATCTCCCGATCGAAGTTTGAGTAAAAACACAGGGAGATATGTCAAAAATACAAACAAAAAAGTAGTTTTTTTCTTTTCTTCCTCCAAAATTAATAAATATTATTTTATTATTTTAACTATTATTTCATGAATTCATTTTAGGAGGCCCATTTTGAGTTGAAATTTCCTCTAATGTTCCTTTTCACTATTAAATACAATCATTGAATACATGTGTGAGGTTGGTGGGAAAAGTCACCTCTTGTAGTTATTGTTGTAGTCACTCAAGTTACATAGTTACCAGTAATACATCATACAAGATCAAATAAGTATTCACAAGACAAAGGAATGGATATGGAAGAAACAAGTATTATATTACTCAGCTGAGACTATACAAACTGTATATAAACATTAATTACATTTTTGTCTTGTATTCGTCTCTCCAACCTATATTTATACATATTACAATTAGTTACATAACAGTCTTGTCGGTCGTAGGACCTTGTCGGATAACCGACTAGGAGACTCCAACATACACCCCACCAAAAATCCACTTCTTTGTCTTAAAGAGGGCAGGGAGATGTATAATTTGTTGGAGAAGGAAAAATTGTCTATGAAGTAAAATTCTTGTTCTTCAAAAGCTGTGTATTGATTTGTCATCAAAAATTTTGTCTCTTTTTCCTGGACTTATCGGTATTTGGTCAAATTTTCTTGGAATATCAACATGAAAACTTCAAAAATTTCATAGGCCTTTTCCAGTGGAGTCTGCTTTTGTGTCAGTGGATGGTGTGTTAAGACCCATTGGACTAGTTCTTAGCATTTAGTTAAGAATCTAGTTTGTTCATCTTCTAGTACCTTGATACGGTATTTGTTAGATGTTCATCTCTAATTTTTTTCTCTGATAATAACATCCAAGAGTAAGTCTAATTTGACATTTACATACTCTGTTGGATTAAATGTAGATATAGGGAGGAAATCATCTAAATGGATTGTAAGATCAAGCTAATTCTGAGGTTGTTGATTTTGTTGTTGTTGTTTCTTTCACTTCTCTCTCCTTTCTTTTCCTTTCTTTTTATTTTTCTTTCTCTCTCACATTTTATTTATTTATTTTTGTATCATCCTTCTCTTGTTCTATAATATAATCCTTTTCTGCTTCATTTAATCCTATTGTCATTTTTATTGTTGGGTTTTTGCTTGGGCCGCAGTGGTCAAGTTGACATGAGTAGGGAGATAAGGAGGGAGTTTGGAAAAGGGAATTTCAAATCCATGTTGTATAGCCCTTATGTCATCCATCGATGTATCGAAAAGGGGTAATATATCCTTGTTGAATATAACGGTCTCCTCTTGAAGAATCCCCACAATGGGCTCTACCTCAATAGATTCTATGCCTAAGTAGACCACCATTCATACCCTTATATCATAGTTTTTGTTTCTTGTTTTGCATCATTTTTTACCATGAGTCTCACAGTTTGTTTCCTTGGTTTCTACAAATGGATCCTACATTTCCATGCTATGTTGGTTTCATTAATGGTGCAAGTATATGGTATCCTAATTCCACCTTAGATGCATGGGTCATTTATTCCATGACACATGAGTTGATCCATATCAACAGAATGTATGTTGGTATTTCTACCAACAACCAGGATGAGTACGAAGGTGTCATTGGTCTCCTAATTGCTTCCCTTCATTTGGGTATTTGTTGCATTGATTTCTTCCTAAACTCCCAACTGCTTGTCACCCAGTTGAATAACTGATACTGGGTACACGATCCCTACCTCTTTAGAAAGTTCCTGCACACTAGCCACTTGGTTAGAAATTTTGAACCCATTTCATTCATGCATGTTTCCAAAAGTCTCAATAGTGTAGCATACCAAATGGCTAATGACATACTAGAGTGGCACATAAATCATCACATATAGGAAACAAACTGCATAATGCATCATCATATAGTCATGCATACATATTTCATATACATTATATAGGCATAGTCATCATCATACACATGAGGCTCATAAAACCCCATAAAATACAAAAATATGCATCCACGTGCATTCCTATCATATCATAATGTTTAGTACAAAATGAGAAGATCCATAGGATTTATCGTATGATCATACATGTCATACAAAAAAACCCATGCTCAAATGCATTGGGGCCAACATCACAAGATGATAGTCTGAGTGAGTCATCATCCTCCGATTTTGTGTCCTCCTTAGTATCCTCCTCCTCATTTGAGCTCTCCTCCTCCATTGGAACGTCCCCTTTTGTCACTGCTCTAACATACTCAGCAATAACCATGATCCTCCTCATTAGATAGATCCACTCCAGAGGATCTTTGTAGCACACGATGATCAGATCATCATCTAGATACCGCCAACCATCATTGGTGGCACCCTCCAATAACCATTCCATGTACAACCACAATGATTCCAATGTAGCACTCCAACACCTCCTATTCCAATGAGCAGGTGGATCTAACCCCTCCACATTGCACCTGTGTCGCTGGTACCCTGCTAGAGGGTGCACTACCACTCCTACACATGCACACATTATTTCATTAGTATATGTCATGTGTATGGTCTAGCTACCACTATGTTAGTACACTATATATGAATGAAACAACAAAGAGTCATGTATACGTATCGTCAGGTCCCCATACCTGTCCTAGAGGTCGATGCATCTCTAGATCTCCCCAGTATTCCATCCTAGCGTATGGATAGTCCTCTATGAGGATAGGAGGCAGCTGCCACTGTGCAAAAATCTCTCGGGTGAAGAAATGACCTACCAAGTCGCCTCCCTCCGTGATAATCATTTCATACCACCACCTCATACGAGGCTCACCTAGTCCCCTATCGCACACTAACAGATGTGGTCATATTGTTGGTCCCCTCAATTTGCGTTACACTAGGAAAATCAAACCCCTTATGTACTGGCATGTTCATGAGCCCTTTGTTCCATCCATACTACAAACTTGGCCTTATTTTACTGCCATCCACCATCCCACAAGGAGGCCCCACCAGTGATCCATTGTTATTTTTTATCCATATTAGTCATGTTCACAACATCATCCCTTTTGGTACATCGAACACTTCCTCCTTGTTTGATTGTCCATTATGGATTTTCTGTTAAGCCATTTTCCGTCTCCTTAAAGAATGAAAAGATTGTTGAGCACCTTTCTTCCTTTCATGCTCGTTAAAGTATTTGAAAGGAAATCTATGTGGCCTCGTTTATATCCTTTTTGGGACTATGTATACTATTTAAAGAAAAGGACCACCTTAGCACCTTCCAGCTAGAAACGGTTCCCCTCATATCCTTTTATGCTTTGTCAGATATAGGGGGCATAACTTACGAAAAATATCACTTATGGGTTGTATTTACGCTCTTTCCCATCCCTCTTATAAAGAAAAGATCGTCGAGCAAACTTGGTTTAGTTCATGCTTGTTAAACTATTTGAATGATTGTCCAATCAGTATAGGTTTAACCTTTTTTCGGCCTGGTTGGACTACCTACGAAAAATAAGTTTCTCTTCCCCTTTTGGCCAGGAGATCTCTCCTTTGTACAATTTTATCCCTTTTCATACTTAGGAGATTACTATACGAAAAATAGACCCCATTGAATACTTATTCCTGTTTTCAGGCTCTCTAAACATGAAAACACCATCGAGCATTTACCGTCTTGGTATCAACAAAAATCCATGAGATAGTATCATATTGAGCATACTTATATCCCTTCTTTGTGCTCCTTAAACTATGAAAAAGGCCCAAACAGTGCATTTAGGTTCCCACATATATTGCATATAGTCTCCCATTATGGAAACATCCCCCCCATTGGGTCTCCTTTGTTCGGAGTACTCTATGATGAGTCTCCTGTAGATCCCCTGGATATCACTTGTCCAGTTACTTCCCCAAGTATCTCCCAATTTTAATCATCTCCCCGGTTCCACATCTACGATTCCCTCCCCATGAGTCAGTATCATATGCTTCCAAGTCATCCCTATCATCATACTCTAAACAAAGGAAGTTTGAGTCCCCCATACTCCCCTTCCCCTATTCCCCATTCAGTGTCTCAATCCTCTTATTGTTTCATATCTCTAGTTGTCCCCCTTACACTTCTATAAAGGAAACCTCATTTCCTTGGTTGTTACAAGTCTCCCTTTGTCGACATCAACACATCTATTCTAGAGGATAGACCCAAAGGTCCATGTATCTTCGTTTCATCCACCTAATTAATGAGTTATTTGGACCACTTGAAAGGAGTCCTTAGTTCCTTTTGGGTCGGTTATGTCTCACGTGCTTGACTTCAAATCCATCATCACACCTTTGAGATTTGTACAAGGTATTGGTTCCTTCATTATTTGGTCGAAGACCCTGGTTCTCACCCGACTCTAGCACATTGGTGAGTGTATTTTGGGATCCATACAGTTTCATGTCCCTTGTAATCTTTGGACTGTGTTGACGGAAATGTTTGGAAGCTCCTCAGTGTCATGCTTCTATGTATCTACGGTACTTGATGTTGTTTATTGTACCTCAAATATTTTGACTCTCAATCATTGAGTCAATCTAGTTGTGTACACCTCTGTATTCAATAGAGCATCAATTGTTGTGATATTGCATTCCATGAGAATTTCATTTTCATCGTTCCTATGTTTCAAAACATTATTATTCCTCCCCACATAAATACAAGGAAGTTGAGGATTTATTGTGACATAACCCCACTCTCTCCAAAATGACCTAAAAACCCTAAAATGAGAATGGGTAAAAAACCATGGACAAATACCATGCACAATAAAATACCATGGGTTAGAAAACCTTGGATCATCCTATAAATACATTGTGAAGGTATCCACATGAAAATTCCTTAACTTTTCATTAGATTCCCAACTTTTGGACATTCCTCACATTTTCTGGAACCTTTTGTCCATCACATCCTTTAGCCACAATATCCCATGTTGCACGTCGATTTATCTCCTTGCAAACCTTGATCCCTTTTCTGGTGACAACCGTTTGTTAGAGATACATGGATACCAGGATCGTGGGAGCCTACGAACCATTTCCTAAAATGACTGCAGTGGCCCATTTTACAGGTATTTTTTGTTATTTTATTGCATTAGTTAGTTATTTTAGAATATTAAATTATTGTTGTTGTTTTAGTATAAGTTGAGGTTGAGAAATCCCTTGCACCATGAACTCTACCCTTAGATTTGATTGATCTAGGGTATGTTCTTTTGCACGTAGTAGGGGAGAAATCCCCACTACATTTCTAAAAATATTGTAATTTTTAGATTAAAGTAATGAACATAAATTCTATATAAAATCAAAGTCTTATAGCATATTTCATGTCATCATATCTTGTATAGTCCACAATTCCAGTTGTTCCTAGAAAACATAAAGAAACAAATTACCCTAAAATGTGCAATAATAAAAATATTAACTATCATTTCTCACATCAATTCGAATTGCCCAATCACCTCCATAACCAATTCCATTGCCCTAGCTCTTCAGAAAGGTAATTTCCATTGCCATGTCCTTCCCTATGAGGTGGAACTGCAGTAGCTTTAGATATATATTGTCCCAAAACACCTTTCCTAAATATCATATGGTTTCATCAGAGGTTTCTAGCAACAAACTATGTGGAAAATATCACTCTTAACATATCACAATCAACCATATGCATTAACATAACAACATATGCACACTTATGCATAATATTTATTTACTATGCATGTTCATTCTTTATTATGCATATTATTTATTCATTATACATCTCAATTCCAACATATATTATCTCTTGTATTTATCACATCCATCAGTCTTAATTGCTCACATAATAAATTTCTCAAATCATATAAGTATAAACAATACTTGTGAAATATAGAAAGAGATAGGATAAGGAAATATCCCTTAGAATTCCCATGCACAATAAGGTTTTTCCAAAGTTCATTTCTAATCTAATTTATGTACACACCATCAGTCACATAAAAACACTACGTAGAAAATCCTCACCCAAGTAGAAGTTAAATACTTTTACATATTGTTGTAAAGGAAAGTATCCTATGGCTATGGTTTAAGAGGCCATCAACATACTGGGGTTGAAAGGTGGATGCAAATGGTTCAGCAAGCATATATAAGCAAGTTTCAGAGATAAGAAAGGTCCACACCTGGTTAACTGAAGGATGTTCCAAGCTTTCTCTTCAATCCTCTTCTTGCTCCTCTTGCTCCAAGAGACCTGCAAAACGAATTATACTTTCCTCAAACCAACATGACCAAATATAAACAAATGATAATCAAATAAACACGAAATAATAATCTGATTAACATCATAATATGATCATAAACAGAGATTCAATCACACATTGAACAATGATTTGGGAAGAAGAAGGACATCACATCTTTATTAATCTTGAAAACAAGTACAAGTATACCTTCTCTTCAAGTTCGACAGCTCACGAAACCTTGATCCGGTTCTGCTGCTTCTCTTCTCCAAAGAACTCAGCCTCCAAGCTCTGCAACACAAGGGGATGATCGCCAGGGCAAAGGTGTGGGAAAAGAGAGCTTTAATTCCTCTAGCATAACAATGAAAAAATTCCAGTCCCCTCTCATGGACCTCCCTACCTCTATTTATATGCTTAAAGAAGAGTTAGGGGCGAAGAAAAAGTAGTTACAACTGAAGGAGTCAGTTGCATAACTACCCAAACTACCCGAAATTCAAAAGACGTGTCTTTTGTCATTTTTAAGATGCATACGCAGGTTGCTGAAAACAACAGTCGCGTACATGAAAAATAAACGGGGGTTGATAGTACAGAAAGTCACGTACATATAGCAACTCGCGTACGTACGCGGGTATCATAGAGAGCAACTCGCGTACGTACGCATGTATCATAGAGAGCAACTCGCATACAGACAAAAAACTCATTTTAAGGGTACTTTTAGGCATTTTCAGACTTTGGTGTCTTCTGGAAAGTTTTATCTCACAGAAATATCTTTCCAACGATGCAGAGATGAGGTTAAACAAAGTTACAGAACTCAATATATAGGTCCTCCAAGTTAGGTGTTTTTTCAGTTACTTTCAGTGACTTTTCATGAAGTGTCGTCATGGAAGTGTCGACATGCGACGGAATCATGGGAAAGTGGTCACAGGCAGAGATGTGTCATTTTGAGCTATAACAAATGCCCCCTAATGTGAGAGGTTAGAGGGGAGGACGATAGCCGGAATACATTATAAAGGAAACAACTGAGTATGGAGAGAGCAGAGAATCCAAGATCGAAAGGCTCAAACAAAGGTACCTGAAAGAGAGATAAATGTCAGAAAAACTGATCTCTAGGACATACAAGTCCATGTACAAAACATCACCATAAAGATACAGGTAGATCCAACATATGTATAACTGATGAAACTATCATGGTCGCTCAATATGCAAAAAGGCGCCATATCAAATCTAAAGGAGCCATGGTGACAAATGAACAAGGTGGATCCATGCTCAACAATCGATCATAGCCACAACAATACAAGGTGGATCTATGTCTTAGCAAAATGTCATATAAAATGTAACAAGGTCTTGCGCGACTTGGGCAACAACAAAATGACGATGCTATTGTCGGCCCAAGGTCTTCAATCCAAACCCCCCAAAAGGTACGAATCCTAACCATGTGAATAAAAGAGCTGAAGTCGAACATGGAGGAAACCATTTGATTATCGGTCAATAATGAGAACCGTTAACAAACACGAGGGAAACCACCATTAATGAAAATGGTCCCCAAGGTACCTAGCACATTATAACAAGTGTGATTACAAGGACTTGAAGTCGAACACTTGAAGAATTTATCGAGTAGGAGACATTAAGGTATTCCCACTACCCAATAGCGAGGGAAATTGCCACTGATGACTACAATCCCCAAGGTACTGTCATAAAAACTCTAAATCTCATTCCCAGAGAAAGATGTGTTGCATTCTATAGGAAGAGATCCATTGGAAGGAAGGCATTAAGGCATCCTTCATCATCCAACACGAGGTAAGTCAAAGACTAATTGGATCTGGAATTGGTACTAAATTTCACGACAAGAAACGCTGAAGACATGATGCAATGAACTGATACCAGGGAATGGCCGACACAAAAGGTGAAGTAACTGCAGAATGGCTGACAAAGGTTTAATCCTTGAACAGTGAGCATGACACAAAAGTGACTTAGGCAGCTTTTGACACAAAATAACCAACGAAAAAAATCTGCAATGTAGGAGACATTGACAGATTCCCCATATAATTTGAAAAGAGACCAACTGGAGGAGTAAGAAAGCTCTGAATCAGGATAAGGTCAAAATACTAGGACCCAACTGTTGATAGACTCAAAACTGGTGCTTTGTTCAAGGAAACAAGACTTGCTGCCATGATGTAAAAAACATGTGAATGAACTTCCCTTCCCCTCTTTCTTGTAAAGGTTTAACGAGTCCAAGAAAGCAAACTCGAGACCATCTTCATTTTTGGCAAGCTTGAAGAAAAGAAATAAGAATGCTTGATAAAGCACTGATTCGTGGATTTTATGGGCCCAAACTACTACATGCTCGATGGTGTTTTCATAGTTTAGAGAGTCTGAAAACTCCAAAGAAGACTCCAGGGGGGTCCTTTTTCATACAATTTAGTTTGCTGAGGCCGAAAAAGTATAAAACATACCAAAGAATAACTCTCTTAACTTTCGAAGAAGAAAAGGTGCACCTTTTTTGTACTTAGTCAGGAAGGTTTGAAAAGGATTAAATTACCACCTACCCAACGCTCCTTCAAAAGTAGCATATAGCCTGAGTTTTACGAGTGTGAAGGAAGGTAAGATCACTGGGAAAGATCCATTTTATTACGAGAAATGGGGCTTACAACAATAAACTTGATGCTTTGTTCTTTAGGGTTTAACGAGCATGACAAAGACATAAAGTACACTCGCAATCTTTTTCATGTTTTGGTCCAGAGCACGAAAAAGAGAAAACTAAGCTCATACTGGGGGTACCTTTTCTATAAATTTAGTCCCTCAGGTCCGAAAAAGTGATAAACCTATGCCTGAGAATACTCTTCTCAATTCTGAAGAAAAGAGAGTGTTCCTTTCTCGTATTATTCCACATGGTTCGAGAAAGAGATAACCTACCACCAATGTGGATTCCCATTCACATATTATTAACGAGCCTGAATGGACAAGTTTACTCAGCAGTCAAGTCTATTTTGAGGAGTTAGACCTGGTTCTAAAGAAACTCAAAATATTTCCCGTGAAGTTTTAACGAGTCTGAAAAAGTCAACTTGCAGCCTCCTTACTATTTTTAACGAGCTCGAAGGAGAGCAAAAAGAATTCTCTAAATGTGAGGAGACGAGTGTCATAGACAGACGAAACTAGTTCCAAGCGCAAGGAACAAATGTATGCATAATGCAAGGGAAGCAAGAAAGATAAGGACACTCAGGGAACATCTCCTCAAGGTAAAAGGTGTCAAGTTGCAAAGGAAAAATGATACAAGGCTTAACGATGATGAGAACAAAGATGAGGGCTTATACAACAAGCTAAAAGCATGGAAGCCGACATCAGGCTCATAAGAACGAGTAGGGCACATGCAAATGCAATTACAAATTGAACAACAAGGCGAGGCTAGTAAACAGTTGTGAATCCAACTACAAATCATGTCTCCAAGAAACAACAACATGAGGATCATATTTAGAAGAAACGATCCGATGCAGGTCACTTTGGCAGAAACACATGTGACTTCGCTATCTTCTATAAAAGGTAAAGTCAAAGAAGAATAAATTGAAGAAGATTCTATAGAACCAAGGCTTGAGGGTTTATAATTAGTAAGATCAACCTCAGAAGGAGAGCAAAAATCAACAAGGGATATAGAGTCTGTAGGAACAAACTCAATATCACAGGAGTTGAAAAATTCATAAGAAAAATCAAACTCGTTAGGATCACCGACTTGCTGTTCGAAGGGAGAGTCCAAAAACTCAACAAGACCAACATAAGAAGAAAGGTGAGGCTTACTAGGCAAATCAAGGTTAGACTTAGTCACAACTGAACCAACATCTAATAGAAGATTATACTATATCAAAGACTCTAGGAAGACTTCATCCAAAGGAAGGAGATCATCCGAGATAGGACACATGTCTAAACTTTCAAATGGATTGATATAGTGGAGAGAAGGCTCTACAGTCTATATAGGATGACTCACCCAGTCAACTGCTGGGACCAATTCCCGAGAAGGTAAGCATGAAAACAGAGGCTGCTTCTCAGAAGCAATTGAACGCAAAGGACATGAGGCCACATAGCTCACCTGTGGCAGGGTAGTGTCTATAGAAACACCGGGAATCAATAAAGGAAAGACCTGGTCTCTAGTTGGGTCAGGAGACAGATCAAGAAAATCCAACTGATCGATAGTGACAATTTCTTCGCCATGATTAAAGTACATCAGACGAAAGAATGTTGACACCACAACTTGCATGGCATAGACAGAATCATGTCCAAGGAGCATATTGAATTCCAAGGGGTCTTCTATCACGATGAAGTCAACTAAGACAGTCTTCCCACCCAAAGTAACAAGTGTTTGAGCAAGAATTCCCAAGGCTATACAAGTTCTTCTATCAAACACTAGTAACTGACTAGTAGTCGACACAAGGCTGGGAGATCCCATGCCTCACCAAGCACGAGCAGACAAGATACTAACTAAGGCTCCTTCATCAACAATACATAGAGCGATCGTGTAGGGTTCAACTTTGACCTTTATCTAGAAAGGTGCATCAGAAGGAAGGCACAGCTCAACTAGGCTATCCCAATCAAAAGAAGCAATCCAAGAGCTTGGTGGGGGTTGATCCGAAGCAATTTCAGTTCCCCCTTGTTCAGTAAGTTCTAAACTGGCAGTGAAGAAAATGTGACTAGTAGACACTTCACTCTCTAAAGGAAGAGTGGGATTGATCGATACTGAACTCGATTCAACTGCTTCGTGAAAGTCACTCTCTGAAGGGAGAGTGGGATTGACCAAAGATGACATTGGTTCAATCACATCAGGATCACTCTCCAAAAGAAGAGTGGGATCAACCAAATCTGAGATTGGTTCGACCACTTGTTCAACCAAAGGTTGAGTAGGTTGTTGAGAAACTATAGGTTGTTCGAGAGAAGGAAATTCTTGAGTCTTGGACCACACTCTTCGCACCTCTGCGATAACAGGGCACTGGTGAGTAAGATGATCTCCCTCGCATAGCTTACAAGGGAACTTAAGTTTGCACTTCAAACGGCCAGTTTTCTCAACGGTGTCAACATGACTAGCAGTGGATGACTGTTTGCTCTCAACATGACCTGCAGAGGATGAGAGTTTGCCCCCAGCATGAAATCCAGAGGCTGGGTGATTGGGTCCAACCTGACTAAGAGAGGTTGGTTGTTGAAAATCTTCAGAATGTTCAAAAACGGGATGACCATGAAACCAAACTCTTCGCACCTCCGCGATAGAAGGGAATTTATAAGTAAGGTGGTCTCCCTCACAAATCTTACAAGGAAACTTGGGATTGTGTTTTGAACGGGTAGTCTTTTCAACAGTGTCAACATAACTCATAGTGGCTGACAAATTGTCTTCAGCATGAACCACAGAGGCTGAGAGACTGCCCCCAGCATGACTTGCAGAGGCTGAGAGACTGGGTCCAACATGACTTGTAGAGGTTGGACGGGTACCACCAACATGAACAACAGAGGCTGAGTGCTTAGGATCAACATGCTTTGCAGCAGTTGAGTGTGTGCCCCCAGCATGAACCACAGAGGCTGGGTGGATCGATCCAACATGACTTACAGAGGTTAGATGGGGGGGTTCAACTTGAACAACAGAGGTTGAATGGGTGCCCTCAGCCTGAACTGCAGAGGTTGAGTGACTAGATCCGACATGACCTGAAAAGGTTGGAAGGATCCCACCAGCATGATCAACAGAGGCTGGATGGTGAAGATCAACTTGACTTGCAGAGGTTGAGTGCTTAGATCCAACATGACCTGCAGAGGTTGGATGGGTGCCCCCAGCATGAACTACAGAGGCTGGGTGGTGAGGTTCAACTTGACTTGTAGAGGTTGAATGAGTGCCCTCCTTGCTTATGTGCCTTCTTCCTATTCCTCCTTCTTTTACTCCTTTTAGACTGTCGGTTACTAGTATCAATACTTTCACCACATGAGGTAGAAGGAGGAGGAGAATCAACTACAGGTGAAGGGGAAGCAATGTTTTGATGCCCTTGATATAATGAGCTTACTTGAGAAGCATCAGGAGCATTCAGGACAGTTGGAGCGGAAAACAACCACACCGGTAGCCCTATGGTGAATCCAGGAAGATTCAGGGTGGCCATCAAGGGAACACCAACATTCCCCATGAGAGGAATAGTACAAGGAGTTCCCAGCATGGGGATCTATTGGTTGGTGTCCAAAGGGGTGTTAGCCATAATTTCAAACCAAGAGACAAAGTCTGAGGTTGATAGGAAACCAAAATTACAAAGCACACACTTAAAGGCACACTAAGTACAGACAAACCACACAACACTCACTAAAAATTCCTAAATCCAAACATACAAACAGGTATAAGATACGCTTTCCAAAAGAAAGCTGATAGACAATTACTTGGCATCCCTGTAGATGTTCTTAGGCACAAGCGGAGGAATCACCCACCGCCCTCCCACACCTTCTACCGGGGTTACCTTCCAAGCCCGTCCAAGGTCAACCAGAAATAGCCTTCCGGTGTACCTGTGTATGAACCCTAGATGTCAAAGAGACTAAAGGATACCTTAACTATATTGACAGTCTGGGGGGACAGTCGCAAGCCTGATTCGTATGCATGGGCAGGGTAGCAAAGCCCGAAACCCTGTCTAAGACAGAATCCCCAGATGCGTAAAAACCTTGGTTTACGCTTTGATAAGGAATCAGAGGGTTATCTCCTCAGTCCAAGTCTCCACGCGGCCTCGTGCTTGACTCCCATTTGAGAGGAGCTTCCAAGATACAATCAACATAGAGAAGGGTTTACCTAGTGATTATCCAACTACGTCTGAAATTTTATACTTGTGGAGAGTTAAAAATCCCTAATCCACAAGTCTGGGCTGAGCTAGTTGGTGTATGACCCTATAAAATAAAACTTACTAATAATTTTTAAATTATATCGTTTATTTTAAGGGTTGTTTTTAGTCAGAGGGTAAATGGCATGAAACTTATGTGGTGTTTTGACTCAGAGTTGAAACAAAATGACTAAGCAAAGAGAAATGAAATGCAAAAAGCAAAAACTATTCTCTTTTCATTTTCAAATAGAAACTTGAAAGCCACAAAAAGAACAAATTCTTTTTTATATTTTTTTTATAAAAAAATGATATGCCATGCAATCTAGACTAAAAAACTAATCTACATGCATATAAAGCAAACATGTGGTTTTGTCTTTTTCTTTTATAAATGCAAAAGAAAATACAGCCTAAATGCAAGCAAGTACTGTAAGCAAAGCAAATAGACAACTACTCTACACCCTACAAAGAAACACTAAGTTTCCCTAAAGTTGAATATAAACCTCTCTTGAAAGGAAGGCTCACAAAGGTGAACAAACAAACAAATTTGGAATGAAGAGACTGAGCAAATAATACTGACATAAAAAAATGTCAAGAAGTCCCAAGAATCAATCTAAACCTACAAACAAAGGTTTCCCAGTACCTTGTCCAACAAGGTCCAGCCAAAGAAGGAGGTAGGTGGGGAGGTAGCAAAAACAAGTATATGTTCTTTTTAATTTTCTTTTATAAATGCAAAAGCTAAACTACCTACAAAGCAAAGTATGCAAATAAGAAGAACAAAGCAAAAGGAACTTTGCTATGCAACCACCAAACAAACTCTAGAAAGCCCTAAAGTCGGTATAAACCCTACTTGGAAGGAAGGCTTGCATAAAAGACAAGACAACTATTTTGGCATGGTGAAGTTAACCAACAAAAGAAGAAGGAAACCAACACCAATAACCTTATGAACTCAGAAAAATATCACTAACAGAGGCTGACCAGAAGCATAAGTCAAAAATCATACCAAGAAAAGGAGGTGGGGGAAAGAGCAAAGACCAAACCATAATGCTATAAAAAGATTTACCACATAGATAAAGAACAACCAAAAGGGATGACACTAAATCCCTGGAGTCATGCACCTGCAAAGGACACCAAAAGACCTACCAAATAGCCCACAACAATAGAGAGAACCACATAAAATGAGGAAAAACACTATTTTAGGGGCACACGTGGGTTGTACTACTGACAGGTCACGTGTCATACGCGGGTTACTACTACAGCAAGTCGCGTATGTACGCGGGTTGCCAATACAGCAAGTCGCGTGTATAAGCACACGCAGGTTGTATAGATGACAAGTCACGTATCATACGTGGGTTGACAGTATAGACAGTCACATGTACCAAACCAGACACGCGACTGTTCAGTCTACAAGTCGCGTATGGGTGGAAAAACTCCCCAAAAAGGTAAAAAACTGCCTTAGGAAGGCAGGGGAAGTGTGCTATTAGACTTATAGAGTGTTCCTAAGTGGCAAGAAGGACCTGAAACAATGCAAAAGACTAAAAGAAATAAAGAGAAACCCCAAACAGACAAGGCTCTCCCCAGTGGAGTCACTAGTTCTGTTGTAAAGGAAAGTATCCTATGACTAGGGTTTAAGAGGCCATCAACATACTGGGGTTGAAAGGTGGATGCAAATGGTTCAGCAAGCATATATAAGCAAGTTTCAGAGATAAGAAAGGTCCACACCTGATTAACTGAAGGCTGGTCCAAGCTTTCTCTTCAATCCTCTTCTTGCTCCTCTTGCTCCAAGAGACCTGCAAAACGAATTATACCTTCCTCAAACCAACATGACCAAATATAAACAAATGATAATCAAATAAACATGAAATAATAATCTGATTAACATCATAATATGATCATAAAAAGAGATTCAATCACACATTGAACAATGATTTGGGAAGAAGAAGGACATCACATATTTATTAGTATTGAAAACAAGTACAAGTATACCTTCTCTTCAAGTTTGGCACCTCACGAAACCTTGATCCGGTTCTGCTGCTTCTCTTCTCCAAAGAACTCAGCCTCCAAGATCTGCAACACAAGGGGATGACCGCCAGGGAAAAGGTGTGGGAAAAGAGAGATCCAATTTCTCTAGCATAACAATGCAAAAATTCTAGTCCCCTCTCATGGACCTCCCTACCTCTATTTATATGCTTAAAGAAGAGTTAGGGGTGAAGACAAAGTAGTTACAACTGAAGGAGTCAGTTGCATAACTACCCAAACAACCCGAAATACAAAAGACGTGTTTTTTGACATTTTTAAGATGGGTACGCGGGTTTCTGAATACAACAGTCATGTACACGAAAAATACACGTGGGTTTCTAGTACAGAAAGTCATGTACATATAGCAACTTGCGTACATACATGGGTATCATAGAGAGCAACTTGCGTACAGACAAAAAACTCATTTTAAGGGTATTTCTAGGCATTTTCAGACTTTGGTTTCTTCTAGAAAGTTTTACATAACAGAAATATATTTCCAATGGTGTAGAGATGAGGTCAAATAGAGTTAAATAACTCAAGATATAGGTCCTCCATGTTAGGTGTTTTTTCAGTGACTTTCAGTGACTTTTCATGAAGTGTCGTCATGGAAGTGTCGACATGCCACGGAATCATGGGAAAGTGGTCACAGGAAGAGATGTGTCATTTTGAGCTACAACACATATCAATACACTTGCTACTTCCAATAATATACAAATTTCTATAATAAAAATAGAATTTAGGGTGATAACAAGGCCCTTTATTTTCATAGATGCATGGTTATACATGCCTAACATATAATGCAACACTTGTGCTGCAATAATATGCAACTATTATGTTGTCATGGGTTTCCTTATGATTATTTCTTCTTATAGCCACATGTTCTTAATTTCCCCCAGCAAACGTGTCCCATGGATATATTGGTCATTTGGAATATTTCAGAACATCGTCGTGCTGCATTTACTGCTATGTTAGGCTTCAACTAGGTTCATTGAAATGAAAACACAATTTCCATCATCGAATGCAACCTTCGCCAAGGGTGGGTACAGTTTATACTATTTTTCAAAGTATCAACATTGTACAATCAAATGGTTTCTCATTATTATGTTGGAATGTATCACATTGTCCTACTAGTCATTCAATGGTTGCTACATGTAAGATGGCAAGCATGTCTTCACTATAAGTGGATAATGTCATCTCCTTATCATTTAAATTTACACTTTTGAATGAAAGTTCAGGGTTATGTTAGGATTTGATATACATTAATTTGTAAACATAACTAAAAAAACAAAGTTAGATCCATAACAATATTGCTGCAATAAATTCCAACATGATTTTCTTCTCTTTCAACTTTAACACTCCATTGGTCATTGTGTTAAAGTTGGTACTTGAGATGATTTACCAATTCCAATTTAAAGAACACAAATAGTAATTATGAAGTTAAACTAATGAACAATAAATGGCAATGTATGAAATAAATAGTAACAAAGAATAATAACAATGATGGTCTAGTTTAGTTTTGGATCAACCTTATACTCAGATACTTTTAGGTTCATATCTTGTCAATGAAAGGACAAGTCACAAGAGGAACAATTGACATACCTTGAGATAGGAAAATATAGGTAAAGTACAGACCTCAAGATGCTTGACCTAAATAGTCCAAGAGAGAGTGTAAACAAAACATATCATATTTATCAGTTTAACTATACATAGTCACCAAGAGTGAAAGATCCCAATAGATATACTCAGACTCAAACACTGTTAAACAACCTAAAAAACTCACATCTTCCTTTAATAGTTTTAAGTTGATCAAGGGATTAACATAGTTACAGCTCTATCAAGGAGGGATGAAAATAGTCATGAGTTGGCTGGGAAGGTCACGACTGAGCAAAGGAAGAGTCAAGCAACCCGCATCCCAGCAGGAGAAAGAAAAAAAAGTCACAGTTTATCCCTAGGGGATTTCAAAAACTCACGACCCATCTATGAGAGAGACAAACAGACACAAAATAGTCACTAGAATATCATGTCCCACTAGGAGAGAGGAAAATATTCACAAAATAGTCACTAGAATGTCACGGCCCATCAAGAGAAGTTCACAACTCAACATTAAAGGTTGATACCAGTTCAAAGACAAATGAGAAGAATAACCCACAGTCATAGTTTCGCCCTAGATCAGTCATATGGGGTGTTCTATGGACTGTGATACCCTTAAGCAGTGAAGATAATAGAAGAAATATTTTAAGTTAATCTTAATTCCATTCCTTAGTTTCTCCTTGGTTAGGGATAGTTCTTATCTATCTTAATTAGATTATGATATTTATCAAAAATTTCAGGTTGTGGTTTAAATTATAGGGTAATATAAAGATATAGGATTATAAAAATAACATTTTTTACATTATAGTTGATAATAAGATACATGGTTAATATAATTTAGAATTAGATAACAGATCCTATACTTCCCAACACTATTCCAGGCCACTTGATCCCTGATAGGGCTTGTTAAAATCTCATGTCACCCCTTCTAGTTCCACACCTACATCCATCTGATACCTTGTTAGGTCCTTCTCCAAGATTCGACAACCCTAAGAGGGCACCTAAAGCTCACAAGGAATCTACATGGATACATATATAAAACAAAGAAAACTGATCTCATTACCCTAATATTGCACTAAGTTTTGAATATCTTCCTTGAAAATATAGGAACTATACAATGACATTATGTTAATAAGTGAAGTCTTACACTAATTGGATATCAATAATTATATCCTTCAGTCAACGAGCATAAAAACGATAATAATTTTAATAGAATGGATCTTATGTAGTGGACATAACAACAAAACACAAAGTTACTTTTCCATAGAATGACTCACCTGCAAGAATAATTCATGTCCCATGATATGATGCTTGAAATTTTACAAGGATGAGCATGTGAGTAGTTGTTCTAAGAAGAATCCTACATCATACAACTATACATCCTACACAATGTAATTTATCCTATAGGGTTGTAGGATTCCACATGCAACCTATAGGTAGTCTTGTTCCCTTGTAAGCTACATGTGGTAGCCTACATCCCAGTAACTCATCCTACAAGGATGTACGATGCTACATGCAACCTAAAGTGAATCCCTACTATAAAAGTGATATAATTCAATGCATACTTGTTTTCCTCACCATCATCTCCTTCCTCAATATTTTTTACAATAAAGAATCTCTTTTTTCGAAATTGGGTCCTTATGCTCCAAGACTTAGTCTTATTTTTTTTTAAATCATAAATGAATCCCTAGTTTACTTCATCCCAAACTATCATTATACCTTAGGGGGTATTCCATGTGTACTTCATGTACCACTATAAGGCCATTTCCCTTAAGGTTTTCTTAAACTCCACCAAATAACTAGCTAGAGAAGTACCCTTCGTGTTCCATATTGCATCACAAAGGAACCAATGTTTCTTAACTCATCCTATAGTGATGTAGGATGCCACATGCAACCAAGGGGGAGGTCTATAGGTTGCATGTGCTAGCATACAACCCTATAACTTAGCCTACAAGGATGTAGGATGCCACATGCATCCTAAATGGTATCCCTACTATATCCTTACGGGTGAGGTAGTGCAATTTATCCATGTTGTTCTCACCATCATCTCCTTCCTCAATCTTTTTTACAATGGAGAATCTCTTCTTTCGAAATTGGGTCCTTATGCTCCAAAACTTGATCTTATGTTTTTTTAAATCATTAATGAATCCCTACTTTATTTCATCCCACATTATCATGACACCTTAGCGGGAATTCCATGTTTACTTCTTTGTAACACTATAAGGCCATTTCCCTCAAGGTGGTCTAAAACTCCACCAAATAACTACCTAGAGAAGTACCCTTTGTGTTCCATATTGCATCAAAAAGGAACCAATCTTTCTTAGAATCCTCATTAATTCTTCCTAAAAACTAAAGAAGATGCAATGTTAAACCATCATGCACACCATCCACATTACTAGTTGGAGTATGCATAAAAAAAACCTTGTGATTTTATCTGACTCACTAGCTTTTTACCTCAAACTCTTATAAAAAAACTATTATTACTCCATGAAATAGTATAACTACTACTTAAAAAACTTCCACTTCCTACTAATGTGATCATGATACTCCCTAATATATCTTGGAAATTAAATATATATACTCATAATGTGACTAGATAAACTAATCAAGGTTACATGATCGAGAATAGAATGCACAAGGGGTGTCCTACATCCTTGCAACTCATCCTATATGGATGTAGGATGAGTTACAAAGTTGTAAGATAATTAATTTCTAATTTTATTATCTTTGTAGAATCCTTAGGAGGTTGTGATTTTCTTGAGCCCACAAAGCAAGCCCCCTCTCCTAATTTTAGTTTGGGTTTGGCATTCTTGGACAAAGAACAAAGGTTAACTAACTAATACACATAGACAGTGTTCAATGAAAACATTTGAAAAGATCCACATAAGATTGTGAATTTACAAAGAATTCCACAGATAATGTTCACTAGGAAACCTAAAACAATCTTATATAGCACCTTATAATGCAAGACAACATGGATTCAAAAGGAGAATTTAAAATCCCAGACGAGGGACAAATAACGTATTTTTCTTACCAAACTATATGGTACAGAGAGACCTGAAAATAATGGATGGGAAACTCATGAAATGGTACACTTACTTCAATCTCTCACCTTAATTGTCAATACAAGACTAGCTTTTGCATCACTATAGTTAATTTTGGCATCTCTACATCAAGTCAATCATGCCAGGATAAGCCTAAAGAAAAAGATAGCATGCAAAAATAATGAAAATAGAAATTCAAAAAAATATACCATGTGACCATATGGAATACTATATTTTCTAGTAAAACTATTTGAAATAGGTAGGTTAAATAAAAAAAACTATAAGAAATCTTTTAAACAAATGTCGACCATTTTGCATAAACATTATATCTTGAACTAAACTATCTTAATCACATCATATCTTTGCTGAATGATCCTCCATCTAATCATCTAATACAACATATTTACAAAGATAAAAGGTAGTTTGGAGGATTGTTATAGAAGAATTAAAATATTATCATGGAAGTTGGACCATTATAGTTCATTAATTCTTAATCAGTCCTTAGCCAACTAGATGTTTTAGACTTTTTTAATGCATGCTACAAGACAACCTTTGATTTTCCTTTCAAGAAATGTAGGATATTACTACATTGCAACATTTAGGTGCCTGCTGCTACAAATTAATGGAAACCTATGCAAGGACACCGCAACACACGATTTTGGGAGGGAAATAACCAAGAAAATTGCAGGAAAAAAGCAATCATTTTCAGACATTTTTTAATGCATGTTAGAATACAACCTATGATTTTCCTTTCAATAAATGTAGGAGATTACTACATTGAAAAATTTAGGTGTCTGCTACTACAAATAAATGACAATCTCCACAAGGACACCACAACACAGGATTCTGGGAGGGAAATAACAAAGAAAATTGCAGGAAAGGATAAATCATTTTTACATCGAAGACATTCCTATAAGGAAAGTGATGCTTGGTTGAAATTTGAAATCCAACTCACTCATCAAATTCGACAGTTAATACCATTTTACCAATTTTTTATACGCTTTAAGATTATTTTGTGATGGTTTATTTTGATTTGTAACAATATTTGATGGGTAAATCGCCTCATGATAGGAAATTTTCCCGTCAAATGGAAACTTGTCTGTCAAATTCCAACCCTAAAAAAAGTATGAAATCTCTAGCCTCCTATGTGGTGATGGCACTGGAGCTAGGTCAAAACTTGTGTAGAGTGAGAATGATAGGCATTGAAGGAGGAAAGGATCTACAGTCAGGGCCACTAAAAGGACTATAAAAGCACTATAATCTAAATCAACTCTCCATGATGTTGAAAAATGTAGCTCGAAGAGGATATTCTTACACATTTTTCAGTATGAACGTGCAAAGAGTGGTTCACGATGTTTCAAGGATGATGCAAAGGATGAGATGGAATAGTGGGACCTAGAACAAAGAGTGGGAAAATATACAAAACACTTGGTGGACCAGTTCAGGAGGAGGACCTCCTAAACAAATTCAAGTTGTGTCTTAGGCTAGATTTCCTATTAGTTCATTTTCTAACATTATTTGTAGAAGTGACCAATTACGAAAAGTGGGTAAAATTTCTATTTCATAATTTAACTTAAGAAAAATGAAACTATAATGTTAAGATTATAGAAGTTGACTTAGTATTAGGAGTCTAATAAAATGTATTTTATACATTAATGAATTCAACCATAGTTTAATCTCAAACGTACATCTCCAGATTGAAATACTTGGTGGATAAGGTTGAGAAGATTATGATTTCTGCAAAGCATAAAGACAGACAAGATAGATGGATTGAGTTATCACTTGAAGAGAGAAAGAAAAGTGCATCAGGAAGAGGACCAACCAGTAAGTACATCGGGTCATACAACCACTGCTGGTTGTTTCCTAGAATGTGCATATTGTACATCTTACAAAGCATGCCATACACTATCTTCTGAAGTTGCTTGAGTGTGTTTCAGTTGTTGAGGTAGAATAACTCGATCTGTTGTCCAAGATAAAATCAGAAAACATAAAATTATATTGTTGTACTTCTCCTCTCTTACACAGTCCATACATTTCCGCACTCGATAGATATATACTTGAATAGTCTTGATTCAAAGAAAGATTTTGCACTCAATAGATATAAAGTTGTTTTCATAATCATATTGAGCTAGTACTCCTGTGCTGGTTCTTGGACAACATTAATAGAAACTATATCATGTAATTGACATAAACCACCCTGTGGTGCGTCGTTCATAATGGAATTGACGTATCGTTGTCTCATATTGGATTTTGAGAGATCCATTTAAACACAATTTTTTACAAAATTAATGCTATGTATTTGCACTTTTATGGCCATTTGTTGTAATTAAGAGAGTAATATATTTATGTTGCTTGTGTTTTCAACATTCAAACATTCAAGATAATATCTTAATAATAAACATCCAAGATTAGATCCTATCATCATCCACATTCCAGCAGATACTCATTTCAGTGAATCATACATCATATTATAACATTTCTATTTCAGATCTATCAAAGTTTTGGATGTGTAGCGATGTTGCATGGAAACCTCATTATTATTCCCTGCATGCAGGGAATTATGTAATCGACATGGTTTTGGCAAATGTGCAACCGCTTTTTTTTTTTTGTGATAAATTTTTTCGAAACATATCTAAGGCTTTAAGGACCACACTCTTATTGCGGAATTTTTTTTTTTGTAAACTCTTCGACTGACTCTACAATCTGTTCTGTTCTGACATCCTGACAAACTTGCATGCTCTCTTTGACATCTAACCTTGGAATCCAGTGCATTAACAGTCTCGCCTTTTATATGTACGCTTCAATCCATGTGTCAACATCGGTATCTACCCATCTCCCATATGTGCAAGGTGCAATGTGTTTCCTTATACACATGCTAGTCCATTGAAAGTGGGTATTTCTATGCCTTAACGTTGCTTTGAGTTGCTTGACCAAGGTATTGGTGGTTCTATGTCTCGCGGTTACAAACAGGTACATTTCCTTCTCTTAGCAATGGATTTTCCAAAATGATTAGACTCTCAGTAAGGTATACCAAGGGCCATGTTTAAGGCATTGGCTCTATTCGTAGAGCTCTGCTTTTGAGGTCAGAAAGGGTGGGGAACTTTAAGAATTTTTGTTTACAATTTTTACGTGTACAAAATGTTACTAAACATAAATTGTCTTTTTTGCTTGCAAGTAGGGTCTAAATTGTCGGCAATAGGCCTACGACAGAGGTGAAGGCCATAATATGTGAGACTATTCTTTAAAAAATAAGATTCAACATATACAATAGATCCAGTTCAAACGCCTTTATATTAGGCAATCCAGGAGGCATGTAGGATGATAATGTTCCTTCTACCCCTTCTATTTGTCGACTGCTGATTTTAAATTCTCCATAACAGAAGCATGGTCTATTTGGATGTTCCGGAGCCATCACTTTCAGAGCTGTTTATCCTATTCGTTCCTTCTTTACTGGAAGCATGCTATCTTTATTTGCATTTTTAGTGGACTGTCACTGTTTGTATTTTTAGTGGCACGTTTACATTTCTTTCCAAGATCCATTTCTTTATAAATTGGGTGGTTGTATAAAGATGATAATTGGGTGGTCTTCTATTTTCTTCCATTAGATGGAGTGGTTACACACATTGTCAAAGAATATTGATATTAATTCTCCAAATTTGCGAACGAATTCCTTAGCAAATCCACACCACGGTGTTGATACTGTTGGAAAATGTAATTACTCGCAGATCTGTACTTGACTTCTACCCGACTCTGTCAGAGTCTGTACAGGTCAAAGATCTTGTCTGTCAGTCTGACAAGAAGAAAAAGTCCATAAAGTGCACAATTCGGCATTGTAAATCAGTCGAATTTATTTATGAAGCTAAGTTGTTAGGTAGATAGTTATTACAGTCTTTAATGGCAAGTCAGTCGGCCCATGTAGTAGCAATTCTCAGGTTGCCTATAAATAGAAGAAGCATTTTGTAATTTAGGTTACAGCAGACAGAGTCATACGTAGACATTAGACAGCAGAGGAACTCAGGGTGAGAAAGAGAATTCGAAGCTCAAGCTTCTGTGCATGTTATTTAGTCGAAGAGCTGAAGCTCTGTGGACCGAACAGTCTGGACCAACAAGTCTAGACCGACCAGTTTGTAACCGACAAGTTTGTAATACTTTGTATTTCCACATAGTTAATATATGAAATAGTTTGTGGTTGAATGCATGATTGTTTGGCCGCACATATTTCCAGATTTACTTCTATAAATGTCTTTTACAATTACTGTTAAGTGAAAGATCAAGAACCCATAAAAATCTCACCGCGTGAAAGTTCCAGGTTTTACGACACATTGGTCGACTCAAGTCTTCCTACATATTTGAGCACATATGTTTTATAAGTTATTTGAATTTGTAAATGTGTCTATTTTACTTCATCTTACTCATAGGTGAAAAGCATTTGTAATTTCTTAAGTCTTTAGACTAAGAAACATATTCTGCAGATTTCGACCAAAGTGAGCCGACTAGAGTGGTCAAGCCGACTAGAGTGGTCGGAGCCGACTTAGTCGAAGGCAAGAAGTGAGCCGACTTAGTCGAAGACAAGTAGTGAGCCGACTTAGTCGAAGACAAGAATTCAACTGACTTGGTCGAAGTGAAAAGTGGTCGAGGTAAAAGCCGGTCAGACAAGTAAGTCGAAGTAATTTTGGTTGAGTGTAGGACCGGCTAAAATTTATAAACTTCTCTAGTCGGACATAGACACGTTTCACCCGACTAGAAAAAAGGTAAAGTGGTCGACGTGAAAAGAAAAAAATTAAAACTTAATATCGAATGAGCACTAAACCCAAGTTTAGTCGGCTTGGTTTTGGCTATCTGGTATCAGAGCAAGGTTTATATCAGCCCAAGATTTTAGGAAAGAAATCTTGTCTTAAAAAGTGGAATTTAATTTTATAAGGAAAGTTAATTAAAAATTAAAAATGGCTTCCACTTCTGGTTTATTGCAACCTCCAAGTTTTACAGGAAAGAATTATGAATATTGGTCTTTAACAATGAAGGCTTTATTCAGAGGTCAAGATGTCTGGGAGATATTCCAGCATGGTTATGCAGAACCACCAGACATGGCAGCATATAACAATCTCACACAGGCTGAGAAAGATGTCTTGAGAGAACAGAGGAAGAAAGATGGAAAAGCTTTGTTTTTCATACATCAAGCTATGCATGAGAGCATACTCCCAAGAATAGCAGCAAAGACTAATGCCAAGGAAGCATGGGATACATTGGAGACTTCCTATCAAGGTTTGAATAAGGTAAAGACATCCAAGCTGCAGATTCTGAGAAAAGATTTTGAATCTTTGTGCATGAAAGATTCAGAGAATGTAGACACATTCTACACCAGAGTTTTTGGGTTGATAAACCAACTGAAATCTCATGGAGAACCCGTATCAGACCAAAGGGTTGTTGAAAAAATTCTCAAAAGTCTTCCTCCAAGATTTGAAAGTTTGGTTGTGACCTTAGAGGAACACACAAACATGTCTACATTTACCATTGATGAGCTGCAAGCTTCACTCATCAGTCATGAACACAGAATCAGTAGAACACAGACATCATTGGAAGGTGAATTTGTAGCACAGTCATCCAGAAGTCATGGTAGAGGCAGGGGAAGAAACAACTTCAGAGGCAGAGGCAGAAGTCTTGCAAATGTCGGTGGCAAAGGAGATAACCAGGACCCAAGTCAGCCAAGTGGCCAGAGGTTTAATAAATAAAAAATTCAATGTCATTACTGTAAGAAGTTTGGTCATTATGCATATGAATGCAGGAAGAAGCAATATGACCAAGGAAGGCAAAGCCCAAGTCAGTCGACCAACCCCAGCACTTCGACAAGTGCAATGTTAATGGCATCGACATCTCCATTTGAATGCAATGTTGTTCAAGAAATTCCACATGACATATGGTACTTAGATTCAGGATGTAGCAACCATATGACTGGTAATTTAAATCTATTTTGCAATCTAGACACTTCAGTTAAAACTGATGTTACACTTGGAAACAATGTCCAAGTCACTGTCTTAGGAAAATACAGTGTTCATATTCTAACCAAATAGGGGGAGAGTAAGTATATCCCTGATATCTATCATGTCGAAGGTCTCAAACATAATTTGTTAAGCATTGGACAGTTGTTACAAACAGACTACAGAGTCTACATGGAAGATGAACACTGTGTGATCAAAGACAAGCGTCCAAGCGACCAGCTAATAGAAAAAGTGCCAATGACAAGCAACCGCTTGTTTCCATTGAGGATAGTTCCCGACATAAAAGGGAAGACAAAGACAGAAACTGCATTCAAGGCAGAAAGTGAAGAAACAGTCGAGCTCCTCGACAAGAGAGAAAATTGCAGCGCTAATTTGCAAGCTGCATTTCAGATAGAAGTTCAGGATGAATCCTGGCTGTGGCATTTCAGATTTGGACATCTAAATTTCGGTGGGCTAAAGCTACTGTACACAAAGAATATGGTGAAGGGATTACCATTGATCGACAGACCAAAGAGGGTTTGTGAAGGCTGCATTTTTGGCAAGTAGCACAGAGAGACATTTCCAGTCAGAAAGTCCTATAGAGCACGCACACCACTTGAAATTGTGCACTCTGACATATGTGGTCCAATGCAAACATCATCCATTGGTGGCTGCAACTATTTTCTAACTTTTATAGATGATTACTCAAGAAAGACATGGGTATATTTCTTGAAACATAAATCTGATGCATTTGGTTATTTTCAACAGTTCAAGGCACTCGTGGAGAACCAGAGTGGACACCGCATCAAGATCTTAAGGACCGACAGAGGAGGTGAATATGTTTCAAATGAATTTCTGAATTTTTGCAAGACCCATGGCATACAGAAGCAATTCACAGCACGATATACACCTCAGCAGAACGGTATTGCCGAAAGGAAGAACGGAACCATCATGGAGATGGCACGCATCATGTTGGCAGCCAAGCATTTGCCAAATGAGTATTGGGGTGAAGCAGTCACAACTGCCATATACATTATGAACCGGTGTCAGACAAAGAGTGTAAAGAACAAAGTTCCCCAAGAAGCATAGACAGGTATGAATCATAGTGTTTCCCATTTAAAAGTTTTTGGTTGTGTTGCATATGCTCATATTCCAGATGAGCTGAGAAGGAAGCTAGACAAGAAGGGACAGAAATGTATTTTTGTCAGCTATTCAGAAGACACAAAAGCATACAAGCTGTATGACCTCATCACAAGGAAAGTGATAATCATTCGGGATGTTCAATTTGTCGAGAACGAATCATGGGATGGAACCGTCAACACAAATGTAAAGATTGTGTCGAATGTCAACAATGAAGATATGGAAGAGGAAGTGGTTCAAATACCACATGTAAGTCAACCGGTCGGAGCACCGTCGACTCCCATGACAACAAGACATGGTTCAGCACAAGGACCATCGACACAAGTAGCAGCTCAAGCTACACCGACAAGTACACCAAGAGGACATCAGACTCCATCAAGCATTTCGTCAAGGTCGACACCGACAAAACCAATGAAGACAAGAAGTCTGTGGGAGATATATGAAGCTGGTACACCTAATTCATTCTCTTTGTTTGCATTATTTTCCCCTATATATGATCCACTAACATTTGAAGAAGCTGTTGAAGAAGAAGTATGGGCACAGGCCATGGATGAAGAAATAGAATGCATTGAGAAAAACCAAACATGGGAACTGGTTGATGTACCAAAAGACAAAGATGTAATTAGTGTCAAATAGATTTACAAGACAAAGCAAGATGTTGATGGGAATGTGCAAAAGCACAAAGCAAGAATGGTAGCAAGAGGGTTCACACAGCAACCCAACATCGACTTCAATGAAACATTTGCACCTGTTGCACGCATGGATACAGTCAGAACAGTTTTGGCCATTGCTACAAAAAAACAAATGGCATGTTTATCAAATGGATGTCAAGTCGGCATTCTTAAATGGCTATCTAGAAGAGGAAGTATATGTGGAACATCCACAAGGGTATGAAGTTCCAGGTCAAGAGCATAAAGTGTATAGGCTGAAAAAGACATTATATGGTTTGAAGCAAGCTCCTAGAGCTCTGTACAGTCGGATTGACTCCTATCTCATTGAAAATGGATTTCACAGAAGTGAAAGTGAACCGACTTTGTACACCAAAGTCGATGAGCAAGGTAAGATGTTAATTGTCTGCTTGTATGTAGATGATTTAATATTTATTGGTGATTATGGCATAGCAGATTTTAAAACAATCATGGAAAGTGAATTTGAAATCACTGATCTGGGGCTTATGAAGTTTTTCCTGGGCATTGAAGTTCAGCAGTCTGAAAGTGGTATCTTTATATCACGGTCTAAGTATGCAAGTGAAGTTTTAAAAAGGTTTAACATGTCTAACTGCAAGACAGCCCCAACACCAGTGATAACAGGTTTAAAATTGAGCAAGGATGATGAAGGATCCACTGTAGATCCTACGCTGTTCAAAAGGCTTGTTGGCAGCCTTATGTATTTGACAGCAACAAGACCAGACATTATGTATGGTGTAAGTCTGATCTCAAGGTTCATGGAGTCACCAAAAGACTCACATTGGCAAGCAGGTAAAAGAATTATGAGGTATGTAAGTGGCACAAAAGACCTTGGTATTATGTATTCAACCTCAGAAAAATTTAAACTCATTGGTTATACTGATAGTGACAATGGAGGCAGCATAGATGACAGGAAAAACACATCCGGGTACACATTTCATTTGGGTACAGGTGTTGTTTCATGGGCTTAAAAAAAACAACCCATAGTAACTCTATCTTCAGCTGAAGCAGAGTATGTTGCAGCAACAAGTGCTGCATGTCAAGCTGTCTGGATGAGAAGAGTCTTAAAAGACTTGTCACAGAACCATCAAGAACCGACAACAATCTTCTGTGACACCAATTCAGCCATAGCAATATCTAAGAATCGTGTGTTTCACAAGAGAACCAAGCACATCTACACAAGGTTTCATTTTATGAGAGAGTTGGTGAACAACAAGGAAATTTGTTTGAAATTTTGCAGGTTTGAAGACCAACTTTCCGACATCTTCACAAAGCCATTGGCAAAGGACACATTCCAGTATCTGCATAGTTATCTTCGAATGACAAGTTATCCACAGTGAACTCTGTCATAAACAGAGCATGTCTAAGCTCTGAAACATTTTGTAAAATTTGTTTTAAAAATCCCCATCTGCTTATAATTAAGGGGGAGTGTTGAAAAAAGTAATTACTCATAGATTTGTACTTGACTTCCAGCCCACTCTGTCAGAGTCTGTACAAGTCAAAGATCTTGTCTGTCAGTCTGACAAGAAGGAAAAGTCCACAATTCGGCATTGTAAATTAGTCGAATTTATTTCTGAAGCTAAGTTGTTAGGTAGATAGTTATTACAGTCTTTAATGGCAAGTCAGTCGACCCATGTAGTAGCAATTCTCAGGTTGCCTATAAATAGAAGAAGCATTTTGTAATTTAGGTTACAGCAGACAGAGTCATACGTAGACATTAGACAGCAGAGGAACTCGGGGTGAGAAAGAGAAGTCGAAGCTCAAGCTTCTTTGCATGTTATTTAGTCGAAGAGTTGAAGCTCTGTGGACTGACCAGTCTGGGCCGACAAGTCTGGACCGACTAGTTTGTAACCAACAAGTTTGTAATACTTTGTATTTTCGCATAGTTAATATATGAAATAGTTTGTGGTTGAATGCATGATTGTTTGGCCGCACATATTTCCAAATTTACTTTTGTAAATGTCTTTTACAATTACTGTTAAGTGAAAGATCAAGAACCCATAAAAATCTCACCGCGTGAAAGTTCCAGGTTTTACGACACATTGGTCGACTCAAGTCTTCCTACATATTTGAGCACATATGTTTTATAAGTTATTTGAATTTGTAAATGTGTCTATTTTACTTCACCTTACTCATAGGTGAAAACCATTTGTAATTTCTTAAGTCTTTAGACTAAGAAACATATTCTGCAGATTTCGACCAAAGTGAGCCGACTAGAGTGGTCGAGCCGAATAGAGTGGTCGGAGCCGACTAGAGTGGTTGAGCCGACTAGAGTGGTCGGAGCCAACTTAGTCGAAGGCAAGTAGTGAGCCGACTTAGTCGAAGGCAAGAAGTGAGCCGATGTAGTCGAAGACAAGAAGTCAACTGACTTGGTCGAAGTGAAAAGTGGTCGAAGTAAAAACTGGTCGGACAAGTAAGTCGAAGTAATTTTGGTCGATTGTAGGACCGACTAAAATTTATAAACTTGTCTAATCGGACATAGACAAGTTTCACCCGACTAGGAAAAAGGTAAAGTGGTCAGCATGAAAAGAAAAAAATTAAAACTTAATATCGACTGAGCCCTAAACCCAAGTTTAGTCGACTTGGTTTTGGCTATCAGATACTAGAGCACATAATTTTTTTAAATTGAAGAAGACGACATCTGATGGAGAATGGAAGGGTGTAATCTATTGAATTATGCAGTCTCGTTGCTAGTAGTTCAAATATGTATTATGCTTCTCCTCACTAGTTCATTGGATATATTCCTAAATCCAATAGGATAACCTTGTGTCATAGCTCAAATAATTGTATGTAACCTTTAACATGATTGTGTCATTGAAAGCATAACCAATTTCTTTTAGGGTGTTAAACTTTTTAACTGCTTTTTTTTGTTGGCTGCGTGAATAGCTGAACTATACAATCATGATGTGCTGTGAACATTCAATCTAATATATTTTGTGCTCTTTTAATTGTAAATTTTATGACTTATTTGTGTTAGATTGTTTCAATCCAGGGGTATAATTCTTCTTACGCATTCTCTTCTTGGGTGTAATGAAATTTACATGCACATAATTTTCCAAAAGAGTATACCCCTGTACTTGAAACAATTGCATATATTGGACTTCTATTACTTTTAAGAGGGTTAACCTTCTGTTTTGACTCAGTAAATAGGCACATGATAAACTTTTGACTCAGTAAATAGGCACAGGATAGTAATCAATGTTTAATTAACGATTGGGTTTCATGACCTATCCTTTGCTAGATAGGATCTAGGACCCATTATGGACTAAAAGCTTCCATTTGAAAAAGTTGTCATATTAATATGAATAGCGTAATCTCCAATACTAGCACTATCGAAGAAGAAAAGAGTAGGGACTCGAATCATTATTTTTCTTGAAACCATTTGCATAAGCATTAAATCTTTAGAAGGAAAGAACAATGCTTTGTTCATGAGAAATCACATAGACAGTTATAGAGGTATTTTATTTTGATATATCTACTTTAGGGCACTCCAAAAATTTATACACAAAAGATGAAGCACAAAGAAAGTTTGTTTGCTTTTTAATTTTTTTATTTCTTTTGAAAATTTTATCCACATTCGAAATATACATCTTATAAAGTTCTTTCACAAGTTGAAATATATATATTTTATAAAGTTCTTTCACAAATTGAAATAAAGATATATAATGGGTTCCAAAAATCCTATGTGGAGACATAACTCATGAGCAAAGGTAGATATAAATTTTAAGTCGTAGAAAGGAGCAAAGGTAGAGAAAATATTTAAGAAGTAAAGTGTTTTATACAAGGACAAAACCCTAAGTAAGTATATAGAGCACAAGCATAGCAAAGAACATTACTTTTAAATTGCTTTTCTAGTTTTCCAAGTGATTAAGAGAGTTGGAATTACTTTGCCATTTGTTGTTGGATAGGGGTTGCATATGTTCTTAGAGAAATGATTTCTAAGTGTTGTGTTGTGTGTACAGATGTAACATATGCTGTGTGAATGTGTACACATGTAACGATGTTTGCATGGTTGTAGTGCTTGACAACTGTTTGAGCTCCGTGGCCACATAATATACTCATAATATACTTCGCCATCATATACTTTATGACTTCGCCATAATATACTGTATAACCGTATATTTTATGTTTTGAAAATTCCGGTTATTTTATGAATTTGTTTTTATGTTTTTGAGGAACAAAGCTGTCATTCATATTATCTCGTTGGTTGGTATTCTAGTCTTTCTCCTATTACTTATACGAAACAACATGCCATGACTTTTACCAACAACAACTATATATTATGATTTGATACTTGTACTTGCAATGACTTATCAATATGGGATTAGCTAGTCCTATTGATTAGATTATACTTACTTTAAACATAGATACTTTAATGATTGGTATGGATTGATGTATTCTTTAAAAATAGTATGAACTATTCTAAATGAAGTATGGTTTTAATAGTAGCTTCATTAGCAGTTTATAGAAATGCATTAAGGAAACCAAGGAATAAGAGAAAGGATATCAAAACTTAGATAGGATGCTAAGGAAAGGCATGTAGATGATGATCTATTACCAGTAAGGATTGATGCGAATATGAAGTGATATTGTATTTTTCTGAAGCATATTCGACCAACTAAAATATACTATAAATTTGATTTGAAAATCCTCCAGCATATACTATTTTTCTCAAGCATATTCGACTAGCGACGGTAATCCGTTCATGGACTACCAGTGAGTACAGAGAATGCATTGGCACCTCCTCTCCTGGATTGACTTTCAGATATTGACACAGATTAATTAATTGGCGCATACTACTAGAGATTCGAGCATTTAGTAGCGATCATTTGTAGCATTGATAAGAGAAATAACTGTTGTTTCCAACCCAACCGAGCAGTAGTCCCAGCTGATTCTAGGAGGAGCGCTTAACTAGGCATCCCAAGAGAGAAGAAGCCCACAATTGGTGCAAGACTGTTCCATCACAAAGATACTGGTTTTTTTTTCCGCTTTTTACAGTGTAGTTGTTAGAGAGGCATGAAATACATAACATGGGGATTATGTTGATTGGTTTGCCTCATGACAAGCCCAGATGTTTCGCTTCAGAATACGGGCCATATTTACACATAATGAATGGAAAAAGAAGGTTGACTATTGAAATAAAATCACCCAATTCATCTTAGCAGCATCTAATGGATCCAACTCGGGTTAGACAAATGTGTATTCCCTTAATTTAAATTTGAAAATACTTTTCATGGTGCGAGATTTTGGACAGCTTTTGTGAAGAAGTTTGTGTTAGCAAAAAATTCCGGTTCTGAACAAATGTGGAATAAAACTCTGAAACAGAATCGAAATAGCAATACCAATAAATCATACCTCCAGCCATTGATGCTACTTGTCTTGCTGTAGAATATTTCCCTGTTCCACAAGGACTTTAGCTTCCTGTACAATTCTTCCAAGCTCTGCTTCCTCTTTCTTGATGGTGTAAAACTGAAGGGGATTGAGTTAGTGAGCTTGGGGACCATCGGGGGTTTTAAATAGCCAAGCTCCCATCAAGCTTCTGATGGCTATGTGTCGTATGTTCCACAAATCTAGGTGATGGACCACTCCAACAACTCCCAACAAGAAAACGGTTGCCAAGCTAAATGAACCGTCAGCAGTTTTGCAGTTGAAGCGGCGGTAGTGTGAGGAGCCACTGAATGCGAGAGCTTAAATTATCTCACTTCGTCCATACTTCCAAACTTAATGTCTCATCTTAAAACCTATTGACAATCTGTATTTAATAATAGATACAAGAATCATGGCTATAAGTCCTCTTATGACAAGTATTACCTTCCATGTATTACTATGTATTTATTGCTATTTTAATTTATGTGGCAACAATTTCTTAATGAATAAACCTTATGTTTATTCTTGGTCCTCATAGATGAATTTTCTCAAATTAACTTAAGGTGCACATATGTATGAGAAAAAACAACACAGTAATTAAGAATTTTATTAAAAATAACATTGTCCATACAATGAGAAACTACATAATGGAACCAAGTCCCATATTCATTACATGATCCTTGAATTTAAATGGTGGCATGCCCTTAGTCAAAGGATCAGCGATCATCAACTCAGTGTTGACGTGATCAATGACCACTTTCTTTGCTTTAACACGTTCCCTGATGGCTAAATACTTAATGTCGATGTGTTTATTTCGACTCCCACTTTTGTTGTTTTTAGCCATAAAAATAGCAGCTGAATTGTCACAATACATTCTCAATGGTTTAGAGATAGAATCCATAATTCTAAGCCCATAAATGGAACTCTTAAGCCATACACCATGTAAAGTAGCCTCAAAACAGGAGACGAACTCGGCTTCCATAGTGGAAGTGGAAATCAAGGTCTGCTTGGCACTCCTCCATGATACAG